>OZ018393.1:8319697-8727273 GCA_963969525.1 Ontholestes murinus
AATTGACGACATCACAGAAAAGATGACAAATGTCAATTGACAGTTGACAATGGACAGATTAGAGTTGATTGAAGACAATGACCTAATAAATGACAGTTGAGACTTAACGGGATAACAGATGATAACCGACAGTTGACAGAAGATAATTGTCAGATGACAAGATTACATACGACAGTTGATAATTGACATCACAGAAAAAAGTGACAAATGTCAATTGACTGTTGACAGCTGAGAAATGACAGTTGGCAGAAGACAGTTGATTGAAGACAAATGACAGTTGAGACTTAACGGGATGACAGATGACAATCGACAGTTGACAGAAGATAATTGTCAGATGACAAGAAACTTACGACAAGACAAGACTTTACGGGATAACAGATGACAACCGACAGTTGACAGAAGATAATTGTCAGATAACAAGGAAGATTACATATGAGTTGAGCGTCGACGTATAAAATGTGACAATGGTTGACAATTGACGACATCACAGAAAAAGATGACAAATGTCAATTGACAGTTGAGAAATGACAGTTGACAGATGACAGTTGAGAGTTAACGGGATGACAGATGACAATCGACAATGGTTGACAATTGATGACATCACAGAAAAGATGACAAATGTCAATTGACAGATGACATTTCAGACGACAATTGATAGTTGACATTTAATAGATGATAGAAGACAGATAAAAATTGTTTTTTTTACATAAGATTCTGTACGAAAATTCCGAATAATGTATCAGTATCGCAGAAGTAAGAAGAGTTTTATACCTAAAAAATTTTACTACAAATGTTGACAGTTGACAGATAGTAGACAAATGACATAATACATGACAGTTGGCAGGTAAGACTTAACGGAAATGACAGATGACAATCTACAGTCGACAGAAGATAATTGTCCGATGACAAGAAAGATTACATATGACAGTTGATAATTGACTGTCGACGTATAAAAAGTGATAATGGTTGACAATTGACGACATCACAGAAAAAAAATGGCAAATGTCAATTGACAGTTGACAGATGACAAGTGATAATTGACAGATGATAGAAGACAGATGTATATTTTTACATAAGATTCTGTAGGAAATTTCCGAAATGTATCAGAAAATTTTACTGCAAATATTGATAAATGACAGTTGATTGAAGACAGATGACATGCCAGATTGCAGTTGATAATTCACAGTTGACACATAAAAATGACGGATAATAGTTGACAATTGACAGTTGACATGACAGAATACAGATGACAATTTATAGTTGACATTTGACAAATGATAGAAGACATAAAAAAAGTGTCTTTATTTTTTATATATTCATATATACTGGGTGAGTTTTTTTTAGATGTCCTCTATGTGGATCTCGGAAATTGACAATTTTTACTTTTTACAAAATATCCAGTTACCCTCGACTTTTTGAAAACTTTGAAAGTGCAATTTTATTCGTCCCTTAAAACCACACATCTTTCCCCCTTTAACACCGTTTTTCTATCTTTTATCGTTTCCAAGATCCCCATAGAGAACATCTAATAAAAATCACCCTGTATATTTATTTATTATCGCAGAAGTAGAAAGAATAATTTACAGTTTACAAGTTTTACTGCATATTTAGTTGATTGATTACAGATAATAAATGACAAATGGCAAATAACAGTTGACAGATAGCATAACAAATGACAGTTAAGAAATGACAAGTTGAGAATTAACGGGTTATAGATGACAGTCAACAGAAGACAGATGATAATTGACAAATGACATGATATATTATAGATGACAGTTGATAATTGACATTCAACAGATGAAAGATGATGGATGACAGTTGATGACAGAATACATATGACAATTGATAGGTGACATTTGATAGAAAATAGAAGACGGATTATAATTGACAGATGCACAATTTGTCTTGTCAACATAGAAAATAGTTTTTTTTTTACAAATTTCGGATTGTTTTGTTTTTAATTTATTTTGCTCATCTGAACAATACTAGAAGTAATATTAATTGAGTTAAAGCAGTATTTCTCAGGTTGTTGAATAAATCAGTTTTATTATTAAACAATTACATTGTGCGTCACAACAATTCTTCGGAAAAATAAATTTATTAAAAAAAAGACGTAAACAAATGTAAATTTGAATTCTGAAAACTAACTACTGCTTATTATTCCGAAAATTATCTGATAATGTATACTATAATTAACTAGGTAACCTTTAAACAAATTAACATAAACATTCGAATTTTTAGGTTAGGACCGTCGAAAAAACACGAGGTCAACGTCCACGTCGCCCGTTACCATGGAAACGGTTTGGGTGCGTATTTTTCTGCGGCGCATAACATCACGCTTGTCGGCAATGTCGACGGCAAAAAAAACGTACACGGAGGAATGGAATTCGAGCAGGTCGAACCGGTAGATTTCCACGAAGCCCGCCGGCCACATCATAACCTTAAACGAATGAAATGGTGTATTTTTATTTACGTACCGCTGGCGTTCCTCGAGAAGCCCTCGAAGCCGACCGTTTTGTTCAGCTCGATTTCCAGTTGGTCGGGCATTTCGTTTGCCCCCCTTTCAGCTTCCGGTGGGGTTGGTCGTTTCCGTTGGCGCGCACTACTTCTCGCCGCCGCGTTTCACGGAATCAGAAAAAAAAAACGAGGTGTGTATGGCCGATGTACCGACGGTTGCATACTTTCACGTTTACACAAGTATATTAATTAAATACGTGTTGTTATTAGTTTACACACTTGATATTAATAAATGATAAAAACACAACGCACACGTTCGGCGGTTTTATCTCGTTTAATTATGCGCCAGCAGGGACGCAATTACATAAAATTAATAAAACACGAACGTGTTCAAGGTCACGTGATGGAAACGGGGAATTTCTAGAAGCAATTTGAAAAAAATAAATAGATAGATTAATGTTGTGTTTAGTATAACTTGGTCAAGGGTGGCCGTGAAATAAAAATAGTTTTTCGAATGTTTACGACGTGTACATAACCTAAAAAATGGTGTGAAATATAAAATCTATGCAATTAACTTACTTAATATTAAAAACTTATTCAAATTGCCCTAGTATCAGTGGTGTAGTGTAAGTTTGATGATTAAAATGAGGTAAAATTAATCCTTGATTTATTATCTTCGTTTTAATTTAATGTTTGACAGTTCTGATTTATATTACTTATTATTAGGTAAAATAACTTCAATTCAATTAATTTAATTTGACATATTACTTCACAATGTTTCACCAAGAGGTAAGTGAGAAAATCATTGAAGAAATTACTTATATTGTTTTTTTTTGCAAGGTTTTATAATCATAATCCGAAGCGACCTATGTTCGTTATAATCCGAAGTTGGAAATGAATTAAAAATATTCACGAACGAGAAGCATGCTGGCGTGTTATGGAAACCGGTAGGTTTTATTTATCTGTGGCGAAAAGAAAACAAACACCGATCACGCTGGTCTCGTGTGGCGGATAAAAATCACCAACGTCATAATATCACCGACCGGAATTGCACATTTCCATATTATAAACACGTGTTGTTATACGGAGCTTATCGCTTATCGTTTTCGAAGAAATTAAACACTTTTTAAATTTGGTTTATGGCTTCAAAAAATACACCAAAATCTTGCTATTATATAGTTTCTCTATTACTAATTTATCAACAACGAAAATTATCACTTAATTAACTTCTTCAATGAATATTGTTTCAAAATTACGAGTATAATTAATATTATGAGATTCTATGTAGAGAATTTCGAAAACAATTAATAACTGAGTAAATTCTCGCCAAAGGCGTTTCATTTGCTTAAATTTAATTGTAAAGAAAATAATAAACTATCTAGTAATATCAATGGTCACATTTTTAAAAAAGCTGACCACATACAACCTATTGTATCGTTTCCAATCTAATCATTTGTATTGTTTGCATTCCGATGTGAAAACTCCTGGCATTACCTGCCAATTTAAATTCCACGGCGAGCAACGCAGTAATTGCGCTGGTAGTACGAAATGATAGACTACCGGACAATTTTTACGGTTTCTAATGTATCATTAAACAACAGGTAATTCAGGTTCGTCGAACCCGGCTCGAACGACCCCCAGGGGATAAACTGACTTGATCCTCGCGTTCAAAATGTAAATAACACGTTCGTCACAGCCTCGTTACATTAATTGCTTATCATTGTGTGGACATGTTAGCGTGCACTCATTAAGGCGGATTACTATCAAACTATAATGTCGAGTCGAGTGTTTTATCGATACGCAATTAAAACATTAATAGATAAGGCTTGGCAGAATTAAAAAGGAAAAAAAATAGTGCCATGTGCGGTTGATAATGTCCGAGTTGCATATTGGGTTGCCTAACTACAATTGTAACTCATTAATATTTATTATTACTTTTAACGATTATTACGACATAGTAATGTCTTATTGATATTTAAAATAATTGTGGATGTTCTAATGAATAATTAGTGTTGAAAAAATAATTGTATATTTTATTTGAAACGATTATTCACGCAATATTGTAATGATGATCAAATGACTTTATAATTGAAGTAGGCGCTGATTTTTTCTCACACATAATTTATTTGTGTGTATTCACCGCAATCATATGGAAAAAGAAATGATTGTAATGTCTGAACTAAAAGTTACTTTAAAATGATTTAATGTTTAACATAATAATAATAATAATAAATTAAATTAATACTATTATTGTAAAAGGGAAAAAAATGTGAATAAAAATATTTATTATTATTTGGCATCACATTATCACGATGACGAATAGTACCAGTCGGTCATTTAATTTTATTTCGTTTGTTTGTTGTTTTAATCAGATTTTGTTTGTTTGTTAAACAATTGAACGTAAACTGATTCGAATATTTCTTTATAATCTTACCGTAATTGTAAAACCTTGCCGTTATCGTTAGTAACATAAAATGATAACAAAACAACATTTAATTTTATTTCATTCGTGTAATATTTTTTTTTTGTCGTTAAACAATTGAATGTATGTGAACATGCTTTCAGCACGCAATGATACTTTCAACTTCGAGATAACCAACCACCCGTCAGTCACATGGCTGTGAATCACTCGACAAATTCCTGCAATGCTAATTAGCGTGAAACGGTCGGCATTCGCGGGAATCGAGACAATGCGAAAAATGTTTATTGTGTAAAACAGTAGATAAACAAAACACCGTCGTAATTTGCCAATTGTGTGCGTAATTTAATAATTGTCGGAATCAAATTATTATTTATACATGGCAAATAGCGATTGTGTTTTGTTTTTGTATGTATTATTTTACCCAATTTGTGTTGAAAGGACAAAACAAAATCTACAACGAAATAAAACAAATAACTGATAAACAATATGCAAACAGACAAAACATAGCTCGAAAACAAAAAGTTAACAAGTGATTTATAAAATTAAAATAATTGATAACAAAAATAAAAAGAAAAACAGACCAAAGACAGAAAATTAGAGGCAACGGTCCAAAACAGATCAAAACCGGTTCGTTTCTGTTTTTTGACACCGAAATAATTCCGTCTTTTCAAACAATAATTATAATTCAACTATTTTTTTTTTCTACTAATTTGAAAATCAAATCAACATCAAAACAATTGGTTATTAAAAACAGTTGAATGTTGTCATTTAGAATCAACATTCAACTGTTTTGCTGTTCTTAAAAAAACATATATCCCGATAATTGTTTATTTATTATTATTCATTTGTTGATTGGTTATTTTCTCATTTATATTATCATCTAAAAATTGTATTTAAAAAAAAACGTAGAAATGTCGGTTTTGGTATTTTCAGAAATCAAATTATTAAAAAAAAATGTTATTCATTAAATGTTAAACGTCACAATAACTTGTATTTATCGTTTCTCATCTATAATATTTCATTAGTCATCTAACATTTATAAATAGCATATCTGTCATCTACCATTTTATATCTGATTTCTAAAATATTGTATTTATTTTCTGTTACCTTTCAACTGCCATCTGTCATCTACTATCTACCAACTTTCATCTGTCACCTGTTATCTAATGTCTGCCATCTGTCATCTATCATCTGTCATCCGTTATCTATTATCTCTTATTTGTTACTTGTCTTCTGTCATTTGTTATCTATCATCTGTTATGTCATCCATCTGATTTTCCCGCCATTTCATTTTCCCTTCATCTTCTTTTCCCGCCATTTCATTTTCCCTCCACCTAATTTTCCCGCCATCATCACTTCCCTCCATCTGATTTTCCCTCCACCTAATTTTCCCGCCATTATCACTTCCCTCCATCTGATTTTCCCGCCATTTCATTTTCCCTCCATCTGATTTTCCCGCCATTTCATTTTGCCTCCATCTCTTTTTCCCGCCATTTCATTTTCCCTCCATATCTTTTTCCCGCCATAATCACTTCCCTACATCTTATTTTCCCGCCATTTCATTTCCCTCCATCTCAACTATCTGTTGTTAAATGTCAAATTTCAACTGATAACTGTCAGTTATTAACTGTCAAATTCTACTGACAACTATTAACCTTGGCAAAATCAAATCAAATGTCAACTTTCTGTTGTTAACGGTCAAATTTCAACCGTTAACTGTCAATTGTCTATTTTCAACTGTTAGTTGTAAACTATCAGATTTCCATATTTAACTATCTATATTCAATTGTCAACTGTCAGTTATAAACTATCAAATTTCCATATTTAACTATCTATATTCAATGGTTCAAATATCAGTCAAATATCATTTGTTAACTATCAACTGTCTATTGTCCATTGTAATCTGTCAACTGTAACTATAAACTCTAATGTCTTAACCGTCAACTGCTAAATTCTAAGTGTTTCAACTGAGAGAAATAATCTCTGAACTGTCAATTTTTGAAAGATCAATCGTAACTATCAATTCTCAATAGTTGATACTCAATTGTTAACGATCAAATGTCAATTGTCAGCTGACAAACATTAACTATCTACGGACAACACTCAATTGTTAATTGTCAAACTGCAACCGTCAACTATCAATTGTCTGATGACTCCTACTGTCAACTATCAACTGTCCACTGTAAAGTGTCAATTGGCAATTGTTAAATATAATATTTTTCATTATAAGTTCAAACTTCAACTGTTAACTGTCAGTTCTTAACTGATAAATTTCAGTTGTAATCTGTTAGTTAATTGTTAACTGTCAGTTATTAACTGTCAAATTTCAATATTCAACTGTTAATTATTAATTGTCAAATTTCAATTATCAACTGTTAACTGTCAGTTGTTAACAATCAAATTTAAACTGACAACTTGTTAACTATCAACTTTTAGTTATTAATTGTCAAATTTCAACTATGAATCATCAAATTTCAACTGTCAAATGTCAGTTATTAACAGTCAAATTTCAACTGTCAGTTGTTAACTGTTAACATTCAACTGTGAATCGTCAAATTTAAACTGTCAACTGTCAGTTATTAACTGTCAAATTTCAACTATCAACTGTCATTTTTTTTAAATTTTCAAATTTCAACAGTTTGTATTTCAACTGAGAGAAATAATCTTTGAACTTTCAATTTTTTAAAAGATCAATCGTAACTATCAATTGTCAAGTGTATCTGTTAATTCTCAATGGTTGATACTCCACTGTTAACCATCAAATATCAATTGTCAGCTGACAAACATTAACTCTCTACGGTCAACACTAAATTGTTAATTGTCAAATTTTAATTCTGAACTGCAACCGTCAACTATCAACTGTCTGATGACTCCTACTGTCAACTATCAACTGTACAATGTAAAGTGTTAACTGCCAATTGTTAAATGTAACATTTTTCATTATAAGGTCAAACTTAAACTGTTAACTGTCAGTTCTTAACTGATAAATTTGGGTTGTAATCTGTTAGTTGTTAATTGTCAAATTTCAAGTGTCAACTGTCAGTTGATAAGTGTCAATTTTCAACTGTCAGTTAATAACTGTCAAATTTCAACATTGAACTGTTAATTATTAACTGTCAAATTTCAATTATCAACTATCAAATTTCAACTGTTAACTGTCAGTTCTTAAATATTAAATATCAAATGTCAACTGTCAGAGTTAACTGTCGAATTTCAACTGTTAACTGTCAGTTGTCAACGATGAAATTTAAACTGTCAACCGTCAACTGTTAGCTATTAACTATTAAATTTCAATTGTCAACCATTAAATTTCAATTGTTAACTGTCAGTTGTTAAATATTAAATTTCAAATGTCGTCAACTGGCAGAGTTAATTGTCAAATTTCAACATTCAACTAACAATCTTTAACTGTCAAATTTCAACTACCAACTGTCATTGTTTTAATTTTCAAATTACAATTGTCAACTGTCAGATATTAACAGTCAATTTCTAACTGTCAGTTAATAACTGCCAAATTTCAACATTCATTTGTTAATTATTAACTGTCAAATTTCAATTATCAACTGTCAATTCTTAACTGTCAAATTTCAACTGTTAACTGTCAGTTGTTAAATATTAAATTTCAACTGTCAACTGTGAGAGTTAACTGTCGAATTTCTATTGTTAACTCTCAGTTGTTAACGAAAAAATGTAAACTGTCAACCGTCACTTGTTAACTGTCAACTTTTAGTTATTAATTGTCAAATTTCAACAGTGATTCGTCAAATTTCAGTTTTTAACTGTCAGTTATTAACAGTCAAATTTCAACTGTCAGTTGTTAACGGTCAAATTTCAACATTCAACTGTCAAATTTCAACTATCAACTGTCATTTGTTAATTTTCAAATTTCAACAGTTCCACTGTCAGCTGACAAACATAAAGTCTACTGTCAACCTTTAATTGTGAAATTTAATTTCTTAACTGCAACCGCTACTATCATTTGACTGATGACTCCTACTGTCAATTATCAACTGTCCACTGTTGGCAATTGTTAGATGAAAAGTGCCTCATTAAAAAGTAAACTAGGAGAAATTAACTGCCAACTGTCAGTTGTTAATTGTCAAATTTCAACTGTTAATTGTCAGTTGTTAAATATCAAACTTCAACTGTTAACTGTCAAATTTCAGTTGTAACTGTCAGTTTTTAAGTGTCAATTTTTAACTGTCAGTAATTAACAGTCAAATTTCTGTCTATTCTACCAACTATAATCTGTCATGTGTGTTTAACTGCTTCCTGTTAATCACTAATTGTCAAATAACAGCAACTACTTGATGATGTTGTCAACTGTCAAATTTCAACTGTTAACTGTCAGTTGTTAAATGTCAAATTTCAACTGTGGCCACTATCCCACCCTCCATTTTTATAATATAAACAATAATTTGTAAAAATGAAAAGCAAAATGTAAAGGAGAAAAAAACGTAATTTAATTGCAAATTAAAAAAAAAATTGTTTTTACGGTAGAACCTTTTTATTTTTTACAGATTGGTGGGTGGACTATAGGTCACCCACCCACCTTACATATACATTTATATCTTTGTCATTGTAGTTTTTTTCTTAGTTTCCAGGAATAAAACGGCAGAAATATTAGTGTTGAATTGAATTCCGAATTAAAAAAACACTGTTGTGGCTTAAAATTAAATGCATATGTAGGGTGGGTGGGTGGCCACTATCCCACCCTCCAATTATTATAACATAAGCGCGGATATAGAATGGAAAGATAAAACCGTCTAGTGTTACTTAATATTATGGAATTGTATTAATAAAACACATTCGTATTTCACTTGTTTTAATGTGTAACCTTTATTCCAACCTTCAATTGTTAATAACATAAACTAGATTTTCTATAAAATAAATCGTAAGCAAATAATGGCTGTTTTGATTAATTAAGGTATTTTTTTATAAACGATTATTTATACAGTAAAACTTTTGTGTTATCTTTTACAGATTGGTGGGTAGAATAAAGGTCACCCACATTTGCAATTATCTATTATCTGTAATCTATCATCTGTCATATAAAATGTTCACCTGTCGTCTGTTTTTATTACATGTCATCTGCCATCTTCCATCTTTCATCTGTCTTCCGTCATCTGTCATTTAAATGTCAGTTCGTTTCATGTGAAATTTGTTATCTGACATCATGTCATTGCAATCTGTAATCTGATATCTAACCAAAGTCATGTTATCTGCCATCTATAATCTGTAACCTCTCTTTCACCAACTATCAACTTCATCTGTCATTTAAATTTTTGATCATATTATGCTACATCTATAAGCTGACAAATTAAGATCCATCATGTATCATCTACCATATGTTATCTTTAATGATCACCTGTCTTCGACCATCTAATATGTTACTCATCATATGTCAATTAAATTTCTATTAATTTAATTTTACACGTGTAGTCTTTTATTTAATAATTTCTGTAATTAATTATCTGTCATTTGTAATTTTTTAATTTAATTTTACAAATGTAGTCTTCTATTTGGTAATTTCTTAATTAATTATCTCTCATTTGTTATTTTTCATCTGACATCTATCATATACCATCTGTAATTTGTTACGCATCATGTGACATTTGAATTTATATTCATTTCTCATCTATAATATGTTGTTTAAATGTTTTCTACGGTATTAAGAGTTTGATTTTTTATCAGCTATATCGTTAAAAAAATTAATTTACGCATACTAAAATAGGAAAACAAAAACAAGGAAGCCGTTCATCTATCGTCATTCATTTATTTTCCCTCGACAAACAAAGAAACATACTAACAAACAAACGCGATTATCTCGTGTGTTTGTTTCACCGCGGCGCTCTAGATTTGTTTTTATTGCTATTTATAATCGTTCGACATTAATAGAATGCACAAACTTGTTGCGCGCCCGATGTTATGAATTATTATTATTTGCGTCATCCATTAACTATTCACACAGATAAGAGCCGGGCGTTGATTATGGGATTGAAAGGGATGCGTGCTATTCAAAAGGTGAAAGACAACTGTTGAAAGAAAAAGGTATTTCTAAACAAACGAGAACGTCCTTGTTGACATTCCGTTTTCTGACATTGTTCCAACGTTCGTGTAGTTTGCGGATATTTCAAAATTAGACCTCATTTACGCTCGTATCGCCTTTGTGCTTAATAATAACTTGTTTTGATTCGTATTATATTTTAGAATTTCAAATGATACAAGCATAAAGACGTACTCACTTGTAAAATTCCTCCTTCAATCTGTGTATTAATAATACATATTTGTTAAAACTAAGAATATTAGTGTTGTAATAAAACACCTGTTGCTACCTGCCTGTTGAAATCCTGCCATAATAAATACAACAATGGGGAGATCAAAACGAGAAATGTACACAATAAGACGCGTTTCAGCTCTGCGATTGGTCGTCGTACAATTGAGCGCCCGCATGAGGCCAATTCTATTGTAACGAGTTCTCTATGGCAACTGGACACCACGAATGTTCCCAGTGTTGTGTTCGTGACCGTTCACGTGTAAGTGAGTGGTAAATGTCCGAGAAGATTACAAGAGCAGCCCAGCACAGTCTAAACAAGGTACTCCAATTTCGAACGTAGATAAAATCCTCGTGCAATCGTCGAAATTTTGATTGCGGATATCGTTATTATAATTTTAGCACAGATAGCGAAACGCTAGAGAGAGAGTCCGGCTTGATCGAAGTGCAGCCGAGATAAAATTCTAAAATGTGCTTCATTAATAATTTATTATAAAAAATAATTGGTGATGTGGCCTTAAAATTACTTTCTCTGTAAGAGATGAGTTTGACACAAAAAAATATATTTTTGAAAATATCGTCGCGTATATTTGTAAAATTGGAGGGTGGGATAGAGGCCACCCACCCACCCTACATATACAAAAATATTTAAGCTGCAATAATACTTAAGGTTTCAAAGGAAATTCAACAATTACAATGCAGTCGTTTTTGGAAATCAAACGAGTGACCGTGGTGATAATAACAAATGCATATGTAGGGTGGGTGGGTGGCCTCTATGTACAATCCAATCAGTAAAACATACGTGAAGGATTGACTGAATATTCATCAACACAACAAGAAGTGTTTGAATTTAATTTATGAGCATATTTTCGCGTTGATACAAATGATTTTTGAAAAAACCGTCGCGTATAATTTTGAAATTGAAGGGTGGGATAGAGGCCACCCACCCACCCTACATATACAAATAACCTAAGCTGCAAAAATACTTTAGGTTTCATAGGAAATTCAACAATTACAATGTAGTAGTTTTTTGGAGATCATACCAGTGACCGTGGTGGAAATAACAAATGCATATGTAGGGTGGGTGGGTGGCCTCTATGTACAATCCAATCAGTAAAATATATGCGAGGGATTGACTGAATGTTCATGTACATAACAAGAAGTGTTTGGATCTAATTAATGAATATATATTCGCGTTGATACAAATGATTTTTGAATAAAACCGTCGCTTATGTTTTGGAAATTGGAGGGTGGGATAGAGGCCACCCACCCACCCTACATATACAAAAAACTTAAGCTACTATACTACGTAGATTTCATAGGAAATTCATCAATTACAATGTAGTAGTTTTTTGGAAATCATACCAGTGACCGTGGTGGAAATAACAAATGCATATGTAGGGTGCGTGGGTGGCCTCTATGTACAATCCAATCAGTAAAACATACGCGAGGGATTTACTGAATATTCATCAACACAGGAAGAAGTGTTTGGCTGTAATTTGTGAAAATATATATGAGTTGATACAAATGATTTTTGAAAAAACCGTCGCGTATATTTTTGAAATTGAAGGGTGGGATAGAGGCCACCCACCCACCCTACATATACAAAAAACTTAAGCTACAATAATACTTTTGATTGCATAGGAAATTCATCAATTACAATGTAGTAGTTTTTTGGAAATCAAACCAGTGTCCGTGGTGGAAATAGTAATTGCATATGTAGGGTGGGTGGGTGGCCTCTATGTACAATCCAATCAGTAAAACATACCCGAGGGATTTACTGAATATTCATCAACACAAGAAGAAGTGTTTGGATGTAATTTGTGAAAATATATATGCGTTGATACAAATGATTTTTGAAAAAACCGTCGCGTATATTTTTGAAATTGAAGGGTGGGAAAGAGGCCACCCACCCACCCTACATATACAAAAAACTTAAGCTACTATACTACGTAGATTTCATAGGAAATTCATCAATTACAATGTAGTAGTTTTTTGGAGATCATACCAGTGACCGTGGTGGAAATAACAAATGCATATGTAGGGTGGGTGGGTGGCCTCTATGTACAATCCAATCAGTAAAACATACGCGAGGGATTTACTGAATATTCATCAACACAGGAAGAAGTGTTTGGCTGTAATTTGTGAAAATATATATGAGTTGATACAAATGATTTTTGAAAAAACCGTCGCGTATATTTTTGAAATTGAAGGGTGGGATAGAGGCCACCCGCCCACCCTACATATACAAAAAACTTAAGCTACAATACTACTTTTGATTTCATAGGAAATTCATCAATTACAATGTAGTAGTTTTTTGGAAATCAAACCAGTGTCCGTGGTGGAAATAGTAATTGCATATGTAGGGTGGGTGGGTGGCCTCTATGTACAATCCAATCAGTAAAACATACCCGAGGGATTTACTGAATATTCATCAACACAAGAAGAAGTGTTTGGATGTAATTTGTGAAAATATATATGCGTTGATACAAATGATTTTTGAAAAAACCGTCGCGTATATTTTTGAAATTGAAGGGTGGGAAAGAGGCCACCCACCCACCCTACATATACAAAAAACTTAAGCTACTATACTACGTAGATTTCATAGGAAATTCATCAATTACAATGTAGTAGTTTTTTGGAGATCATACCAGTGACCGTGGTGGAAATAACAAATGCATATGTAGGGTGGGTGGGTGGCCTCTATGTACAATCCAATCAGTAAAATATATGCGAGGGATTGACTGAATGTTCATGTACATAACAAGAAGTGTTTGGATCTAATTAATGAATATATATTCGCGTTGATACAAATGATTTTTGAATAAAACCGTCGCTTATGTTTTGGAAATTGGAGGGTGGGATAGAGGCCACCCACCCACCCTACATATTCAAAAAACTTAAGCTACAATAATACCTTAGGTTTCATAGGAAATTCATCAATTACACTGCATTAGTTTTTGGAAATCAAAACAGTGACCGTGGTGATATATGCATATGTAGGGTGGGTGGGTGGCCTCTATGTACAATCCAATCAGTCAAACATAAGCGAGGAATTGACTGAAAATTCATCAACGCAACAAGAAGTGTTTGGATTTATTTAATGAAAATATATTCGCGTTGATACAAATGATTTTTGAGTAAACCGTCGCGTATATTTTTGAAATTGGAGGGTGGGATGGTGGCCACCCAATTATTTATTGTTTCGCCTTTTTTCATTTCTAAAATTCATCATTAATCCCTCAACACTTTCTGCGGTGAGGTATGGTGAGGCATTTAGCGGTCAACGGTCGTTACGCACGGTTGGGCGAAAGTGTGATATAATCGCGGTTTCAATGAAATTTCACTCACGCATAAAGATAGAGGACACTGATATAAGCTCATCAGAATGATCTGTACGAACATTTATTATTAATAAATCATTTAGTTTTTTTTTCTCTTCTGGAAAATCGACTGTCAATTGTTTTCCATTATTTTTGCAATAACTCTTGAACGCATGATCAGATTTTAAAAATTCGATCGCGAATCGTTTGTTATTATTAAATATCTTTGCAGGAGATGAAAATTTAAATTTCGATCGTCTTTTGTTTTACATTGTTTTTGTCATAACTTTTGAATCGATGATTAAATTTTAAAAATTCTTCCACAAATCGATTGTAATTTTCGTATACATTCCTATGCAATCAAAATTAAAATTTCGATCGTCATTTGTTTTACATTATTTTTGCAATAACTCTTGAACGAATTATCAAATTTTAAAAATTCCTTCGCGAATCGATTGTTATTATTAAATACGTTTGCTGGAGATGAAAATTTGAATTTCGATCTTCTTTTGTTTTACATTATTCTGCCATAGCTTTTGGAAGGTTGGTCATATTTTAAAAATTCTTCCATAAATCCATCGCTATTACATTTGATATTGCCGTGCAATAAAAATTGGAAATTCGACTTTCAATTGTTTTTGCAATAATTCTCGAAGGAATGATCAGATTTTAAAAATTCTTTCACGAATCGTTTATTATTATTAAATACTTTTACACCACATGAAAATTAAAATTTCGATCTTCTTTTGTTTTACATTTTTCTGTCGTGACTTTTGAACGGATGATCAGATTTTAAAAATTCCTCGCTAAATCGATAGTGTTTATCTAAAAAAATCGTATGCAATGAAATTTAGATATTTGACTTTCATTTGTTTTTCATTGTTTTTGCAATAACGGATGATAAGATTTTACAAATTCATTCACGAATCGATTAGGATTATTAATTATATACAAACGAGCTGAAAATCGAATTTTCGATCATCTTTTGTTTAACATTATTTTTGTTATAACTTTTGATCGAATTATCAGATTTTGAAAATTCATCCACAAATCGATTGTAACTTTAGAATATATTCCTATGTAATGAAAATGAGAATTTCAATTCTCATTTGTTTTACGTTATTTTTGCAACGAATTATCAGATTTTAAAAATTCCCTCACGAATCGTTTGTTATTATTAAATATGTCTTCTTTTGTTTTGCATTGTTCTGTCATAGTTTTTGAAAGGTTCAAATGCGGTTGTTTATAAAGAAACACTCAAAAATATTATTGTTTGATGTGCTATAATTTATTATGGCGTTGTTTAGTATGGGTTAAAATACGATTTATTATCCAGCGTGAAAAACAAAAACATTAAATTGGTTTATTAACTTGTAATTCTAGTTTTTTTATCAATTGTTTGTGTTGAAAACATTTGCTTCGTAAAATTAATTTGAATGAATTATTTAAATTAATTACGTTGAAAATATTTCCCACGCAGTATTAAATCGATAAGCGGCGATTGTTTTTTGTTGTTGTTATTATTCAGTTTTTTTTTTGCGTATAATCCCTGTAGAATAAATAATCGATTGCTTGATAGCCGTATCTGTTTACAACTGGAGCACATCTGGGAATAAATTCCGGACACGTGCCGGAGGGTGAGAATTTGGTTGCCTACGCGGTGGAGCACGTCGCGTTCACGTGCGCACGAAGAGAACATCTGATAAACACTCACTCACCTCTGATCGGAAAGGGTTTCGTCTGGACGGTCTCCGTGTTGGGGGGCAGCAGGCGTTTCGTGTGCGGCGACATGACGCTGGTGCAGGACCGGACCTCGGAGACTTTGCAGTAGTCGTAGGGGCCGGAGCCGACGTAGGAATTGTTGCGGACTCGCAACGAGCCGCTCATACACACGTCCACACAACATGCACTGCTCATACTCGCGCGATTGACCGTAGCGAACTGTGCGGGATATTCGGATTCTTCGTGATAATCGATCGGTCCTGGCGCGCGCGGCCCCGCTGTAGTCGTGTGGTGGGGGGCGTCGCGAGCGCAAAAAAATCGGCCGTCTCCGCCAATCGGCGCGATTCTTGTGTGCGAATTTCACCGGGTGCCCCCCTAAGAGGACGATTTTTTTCATCGTTACGTCGAGGAGATCGTGACTCACTCGCTCACCTGTCGCGTGCTTTCCCTTGAACCAATCAAACAATGCAGATTATATGATGATAACACCGTTACCTATCTTTATGAGCTTGACAGTTATTACCTTAAAACTAACACTATTTAAACAATTAGCAATTATCTGTCATAGTAATAAAAATCTGTTTAAATATTTGATCTATAGCAGTTGTTTATTTATTATAGCGACATTCTTATTTTTTGATGTGGGCGTAAAAAAAACAATAATTACGGTGCTGACCGGTACAATAAACAATACCCGGTCAATACAAAAAAGTCGCTCTCTTCTTCGCCCGGTGAATCACTCTCCAAAGTCGTGAATGGTGTCGTAACGTCTCCGCGGTCTACGTGAGCGGTGGTGTCCGTGAAAGAAGAGAGCGTATCTGAAGAGTCTCACGTAGTTACGAACGGGTGCGAGATCGAATGCCGTATAAAAAGAATCGAGTGTGCCGTGGAATTTTTTTTTTAAATCAAACAAGCAGTGGAAAAATACAGTTGTTTTGTGCATCCCTCGTTAATTTAATATAACAACCCGTGGCGAGGATGACGCAGGTAAGAAATTAAGCGCCCATTACCGATTGTAAAAGTTTCCAGGTAAACACCGCGGAGATATAAATATAAAATATAAAAAGCGACAGTCGAAAACAACTATAAATCGGATATTATTTATTAATTAAAAATATATCAACAGTCTTCAGTCGTTTCCATGGAAATACAATACGAAAAATAATATGTTTTCGCAATATTTATTCCTTCAAAGCAAAAAAAATCTACATATATAATAGTTATTTAAGGTACAAGTGTAAAAAGTGATGCTTTATTGCACGAACTGGCGTTTAAAAACACGAGCGAGGAACGAGCGAGTTTTTTTAAAGCCAGGAGTGCAATAAAGAAACTTTTTACACGTGTGCCTTACAAAATTTTATCTTCGATCGTAAAGGATTTCAAAGAATATATATAAAGTAATATTTTAATGTCATTTCAATAATTCAATTAATGAAAACATATTTTACCCGCAGTGCACTAATGAAAGCGTTACTTAGCAACCAGTAAACAAGTTGCACAAATGTCGGCAGCCATTATTATTTATAGAAAAAATGTTCGCTTTATTGTAATCGCTTCGACATGCATTAAATGAAATCTTCAGAGTTCTTAAATCTGACATTTGGTTTGTATTATATATTTTATTTATAGTTTATTAGTTATTTGAATCAATTAATAACAAAATAAGTTTTTCGTCGAAAATTTGTGCTATAATATATTCATCTGTCAAATTTGACATTTCTGTGCAATAAAAACAGTTTGACATTACCGTGCAATAAAAACGTAAAAAAGCACTAGTGCTTTAAAAAGCCACTTTTACAATGAAAAATGATGCAAAAAGCGTCTACTTTCTGTACGATCGTAGATAAATATTGTTTAGGTAACATTTATTGGTAATGATGATACACCACCCTTACAATAAATACAAAGTGAAGTTATAAACTATTGTGCAGAAACGTTGTTTCGGGTCAGCAGTTGGATGGGTGGCCGGAACCATTCACCATTGGTATACCATTAATGAGGCTATCTCCTCTAAACTAACACGCTCATTCACACACACACAAATCACACGGCGGAAGGACTACATGGTCGATAGCCTAAAATATTAGAAACCTCTCGACAGTTAGAATTTTAAATCGTAGCCATTATTCTAACCTCTAAATCATTATTTACAAAAAACCATTCAAATGAATAATCAATTAAAAAAAAATATATTCTGTAATAGTATGAATGTAATCAAAACTTCAACCAAACCCTCGTGCATGATGTTGTGATTGGAGGGTGGGATAGTGGCCACCCACCCACCCTCCATATACATTTAAACTTTAATTACTAACACTGTTTTCGTCTCCAGAATTTTAAAACAGAATAATTGTAAACCGATTTTAAAAAAAATATCTAAAACACTGTTTTTGATTATTCAAAATAAATATTTGTAGGGTGGGTGGGTCTACGTACTTATTAATATAAACAGCGTTTTTTAAGAAGTTAATATAAATAAGAACCTTTTGATGTAATAAATAAATTATACATCTTCCCATAAATAAACAATCGGTGCATATTCTTTACTAATTGAAGGGTGGGTTAGAGGTCACCCTCCATATACAGGGTGACTGACGAAAAACCTTTGGTGCTGTATCTCGCTTATTTTTTATCCGATTTTAATAAATAAAACATCAAATTAAACCATTTTTATAAGACTTTAATAGGATCTGAACTGTTATTTTTTCTCGCACCCAGTTTTTGACTAAATACGATCAACATTTTTTTTTTAAATTGCACTGTATATATATTTTTATTGATTCGCAAGGAGATTTTTTTTCTGAATATAAAATTGTAGACAAATTTATCCATACATCAAACTTAAGTCGAGAAATTGAGGATTAAAAAAATAAATTAAAAGTCAAGTATCCATTGTAAACAATATACAGACCCTATTTTAAATGTCAAAAGTGACAGTGACAGCCATTGATACAATACTGCAACGATTTTTAATTATTTCATAATTAAAATGTTAGAATTTTGTGCTTCTACAGAAATCGTTTTTCAGTTTTTGAAATCTTGCAACATTTTTATTATGAAATTATTAAAAATCATTGCAGTATTGTACCAATGACTGACACTGTCACTTTTGACATTTGGAATAGGCTCTGTATATTGTTTACTATGGGTATTTGATTTTTAATTATTTTTTTTAATCCTCAATTTCTCGACTTTGGTTTGATGAATGGATAAAATCGTTTGCAAATTTAGATTCAGAAAAAAATCTCCTTGCGGATCAGTACAAAATATATATACAATGCAATTTGAAAAAAAAAAGTTGATAGTCTTTTGTCAAAAACTGGATGCAAGAAAAAAATATCAGTAATTTGATGTTTTATTCATTCATATCGGATCAAAAATAAGCGAGATACAGCACCAAAGGTTTTTCGTCAGTCACCCTGTATACAATTTGTTGATGTGATTGAAATAAACTCGTTTTAAATTCGTGTGATTAATTCCGGATAAAAAATCAGTCAGATCCGTCGATTAGAACAATTAATATACAAAAATTAAAATACGAAAAAACAACATATTTTTTTATTGGAGCACTCTGTATATTTTCGAATATCTCATTTTTTTAAATCGTTGTAAAATTCTCATCGATTAGCAATGTTTTCGAACTAAACAAATTATAGTCGTACATAGAGGGTATAAATAGATACTGAGGTCACTCACCCTATATATAGTTAATAACGAATTAAAGACATCTGTTTAAAGTAAGGTAATTTAATTTAGAAACTGTTTTTCTATTGGTAGATTGGAACATTTAAATCTATTATCTATCCATTAAAAAACTAAAAAAACTAAATCACATTTTCAAAATTTTTCAAGCACTTTGAATATTATCCATATTTTTGGATTCGTTGTAAAAATCAATTTTCGTTATCTATACAAATATACCATTAATATATATAATCTGTTCATTATGTTAAAAGAGAATTGTTCAAAATTCAGGTGATTAATTTCGGGAAAAAAAACAGGCCGACCCGACGATTAGAACATTTCGATACAGGGTGTCCCATAAAAATGCTTATAACAAGGTCGCCTTTTTTAATAGAGCTCTCTGTATATTGTCGCATATTTTTGGATTCGTTGTAAAATTCTCATCGATTACAACCTCTTTTTGATCTATACATATTATATATAGAGGGTGTGTCATTAATATATGCTGAGGTCACCCGCTCTATATATATAGTCTGTTCATAATGATTGAAAGACACAGTTTTTAATAAGGTCGTCTGCATATGGTCACATATTTTGTGAAATTCTCATCGATTAACAATTTTTTTTAATAAATAAATAATGAGGTCACTCTATATGTATGTTGATAATAATAGAAAGAAGTTCGTTTAAAATTCTGGTGATTCATTTCGAAAAAAATAAGTAGTACACATCGACAATTAGAACATTTTATAATTATGGGGTGTCCGATTAAAATTTCTAAAAAAAATCAAGGTCACCTTTTTTATTGGAGCACTCAGTATATTATTGCATATTTTAAAATTCGTTGTAAAATACTCGTTGATTAGCAATTTTTTAAATCTAAACATGAATAGATAGTGAGTTCACCCACCCTATATATTGTCTGTTAATAAAAATAGAAACAAATATAGTTTAAAATTCACGTGATTTATTTTGATGGAAAAAAAACATTAGGGCATTTTATATATAATATAGGGTGTCCCAAAAAATAATCAAAAGCAAGGTCATAGCCTTTACTGAAGCTCTATGTATATTGTCCCATAAACATTTTTTAATGGAGCACTCTGAATATTGCAGCACATTTTTTTGATTCATCGATCAATTTTTTTACATTCATATCATGTGTCCTATAAACATGTGCTTAAATTAGGTCACCTTTTTACGAGACTAACCTTAATCTGTTTACAAAATATTAAAATAGATTTTTTTCCATGTTTAATCTTCTATCTCTAACCGTTGATTCATATTTTCGACCGCGCACTTTTTATCCTAACAATTTTATATACACAGTGTTCATCCCACAAACAAATGCAAAACACGAGGTCACTTATTTTTAATGGAACACTCCCTATATTAACGCAATTTTTGATTCGTCGTAAAATTTTCGTCAATAATCACATAATACTGAGTGTCCTATACAATAGGTGTATCAAAAACAAACTCGTCAGTCGACGAGGTCACAGTTTTTTGATAAAACACTCCGTATATTATCGTAAAATTCCCGTCAATGAATACATTTTTTCAGTACACATTTTATATTAATTGTTAGAATATATTTTTTAAGTCGACGTGTGATGTAAAATCAATGTATTGATATTTATAATATTTTTGTAAAATGGTTATACCGTAAATAAATAAATATACAGGGTGTCCTATAAACAAACACTAAATCAAAGTAATTTTCATGTAAATGGAATATGGTGTCCCACAAACAAATTCATAAACAAGGTCACATTTGTTAAATCGAACTCTCCGTATATTATCGCATATTTGGATTCATTGTAAAATTCACTTCGATTAGCACATAATACCGAGTGCCTTATAAACAAGGTCACTATATGCAGGGTGTCTAATACACAAGGTCACTGTACACAGGGTGTCCCATAAACAAACTCGCAATTCGACAAGGTCATTGTTTTTCAGTAGAATACTTTGTTGTAAAATTCCAATCGGTAGTACATTTTTGCACTACACTTTTCTTTATACAGAGTGTCCAATAAACAAAGCAAAGTAATTTTTGTGCATATGAAACAAACAAGGTCGCATTTGTTCAATTGTATATTGTCGCATATTTGGATTCATTGTAAAATTCCCGTCGATTAGTATATAATACCGAGTGTCTTACAAACAATGTCACTATATACAGGGTGTCTAATGAACAAGGCCACTATATACAGGGTGTCCCATAAACAAACACTGTATTCGACAAGGTTATGTTTTTTTTCAGTAGAACACTTTGTTGTAAACTTCCAATTGATTATAGGCATATACAGCACATTTGTATATATATAAACTTATTACTGATTAGTACATGTATGCACTACATATTTTTATACAGAGGGTCCAATAAACAAACTCTGAAGAAAAGTAATTTTTGTGAAAATGGAATATGGTGTCCTGCAAATTCAGAGACAAGTCGCAATTGTTAAATCGTATATTGTCGCATATTTGGATTCATTGTAAAATTCTCATGGATTAGCACATAACACTGAGTGCTTTATAAACAAGGTCATTATATACAGGGTGTCTAATAAACAAGGTCACTATATACAGGGTGTCCCATAAAAAACTCGGTATTCGACAAGGTCATATGTTTTCAGTACTGCACTGCACATTTTTTATACAGAGTGCCCAATAAACAAACTTTGAAGCAAAGTAATTTTTGTGCAAATGAAATATGGCCCCCACAAACAAATTCGGAGCCAAGGTCGCATTTGTTAAATCGTATATTTGGATTCATTCTAAAATTCCCATCTATCAGCACATACTACTGAGTGTCTTAAAAACAAGGTCACAATATACAGGGTGTCTAATAAACTTGGACATTATATACAGGGTGTCCCATAATATAATTGTATTCGACAAGGTCATATTTTTACAGTAGAACACTTTGCTGTAAAATTCCAATCGTATATTTTTGCACTACACATTTTTTTTATACATAGTGTCCAATAAAGAAAGTCATTTTTGTACATGTGGAATATATTGTCCCACAAACAAATTCTGAGACTAGGTCACTATATACAGGATATCCTATAAACAAGGTCACTATATACAGGGTGTCCCATAAACAAACTGGGTGTTCGTCAAGGTCACATTTTTTTTAAATAGAAGACTACACTACACATTTTATACACAGGGTGTCTCATAAACAAACAATGAAACAACGTCATTTTTGATTTCGCTGGAAAATTTTAGTTAACCTTCAATTGTTAACAAAATATTTAAATAGATTTTTCAGTTATTAATTCTTTAACAGTTACTGTTTATTAAACGTTGATTAGTATTTTCGAGCACACACTCTCGACTCTACTGTAACATTTTATATACAGGGTGTCCCATAAACATATTCAGTATTCGAAAAGGTCACATATTTTATTGGAACACACTGTACATTCTCGTATATTTGGATTCGTTGTCAAATTCCCGTCGTTTACACAGACACATTTTTTAATGGAACAATCCGTATATTATCCCATATTTGAATTCGTCAGAAAATACTAGTACTATTAATGGCATCAGAAAGAAAATTTCCTTGTTTAATTGTCTGAACTGTTTTCAATCGCGAACTTTTACCGTAGTTATTTCATATACAGGTTGTCCTATAAACGAATTCGACATTCGAAAATGTGACACTTTTTAATGGAACACACTCCGCACTAAACATTTTAAATACAGGGTGTCCCATAAACGGTGAAATAAGGTATCGCTTTTAAAGATACAAAAGTGTAGCTGTCACTTCTAAATCACTCTTTGCAAAAGCAGGATTTTTGGAATATCCATTAAACTGCTAAACCAAACCCCAATACCTGACACATAACCGTAAACAGAAAAAAAAAATCTGTATTTGAAAATGTAAAAATCCAAGATGGCGCCCATAAGAAAAAACAAAGTAGATAATGTTTGCCGAAAATCGAAACGTTGAATTTTTTTTTATATCACCACATTGTCAATTGAGTCAATTGTTTTGATGTTTTTGTTAGTTTCGCAAAAAAATGAAAACATTTTTTGAAAATTTCGTTTTTTTCCGGATATCTTCGGAAGTTGTCGGAATATTTTATGTTTCAAAACGGCATTATGTTCTTTTCTAGATTGGGCAATTTTGCCCTAATTTAACCGACCTTGTATCTCTTCAAATAACCTAGATCCCCATGTTTGAGCTGTATATAGAAATTTTATATACATTTACGAAACCAGCCTTCAACTAATAATTATCAGCCTTCAACTGTTTACAAAATGTTGAAATAGATTTTATCCCCGCGTTTTTCATGTTTTATCTTCAACTGTTACGATGAATATGTAATAACATTGATCAGATATTTTCAACCACGCACATTTTGCTCTATTTCATATACAGGGTGTCCCATAAACAAATTCGGCAATTAACTATTTAACTTGTTTTTTTTTTAATGGAACACTCCCTATATTATTGCATATTTGAATACGTTTTAAAATTGCCTTTATTAGACACATGTTTTTGGAATAATCATATTATATACAGGGTGTCCCATAAATGAGTATTTAAACAAAGTCACCCTTTTTTTAAATTAAAATTATGTATATTATTACATATTTAGATTCGCTGAAAAATTCTAGTTACGTTTACGAACTAACATTCAACTGTTTCCAAAATATTGAATATATATTATTCCTTATTTAATCATCTATCTTCAACTGTTACGATTTATTAGACGTTGATTAGTGTCTCCGAACAATTTTATATACAGGGTGTCCCAAACACAACTTCGGAATTGGACAGTCACATATTTTTTTAATGAAAAATTCCTTTCGGTTAATAAGTTTTTCTGCAATAAACATTTGATAAAATAAATATAAACAAATATATACAGGGTGTCCCATAAATAAATACTAAAACAAGTCCACATTTTTAATGGAAAATATTTTTTAATACAAGGTCAATTTTTTTAATGAAGTACTCTGCATATTTAGATTCATCGAATTCATTGTTTACGGTGTAAAATATTTTATACTATCACTCAGTAAAATTAAAACGTAAATCATATAAATTGGAGGGTGGTTCGATGCCACCAACTCATCCTACATATGCATTTTCATCACTGTTACAACTTCAGATTACAACATTACCACGAGTTATAGTATTGATGTTGAAGTTAAAAGCAGTGTTTCGATTAAAGTTCAAATATATATGTAAGTTGGGTGAGTGGTCACTATCCTAACCTCCAATTTACAGAATACAAACGACGGTTGCTTATAAATTTTGCAATTACGTCTTGATTTATTTTAAGTTCTATTTGCCAATATCATAACTTAAGACAAATTTCTTGTTTTGAGCTCAAGGATATCAACTGTAATATAACACTGCAAACATTTGGTTCAATTAAATTTCATCACAGACATTCAAATGTAAAGACAACTTCTATTTCGAAATAATAATAAAAATTTGATTTTGCAATTCTATTCCTATTTAATGCAGAATTTTTACTGGCACATAGAAATAGGTTTGATCAGAAATTATTCATTAAAGAAAAAGAGTAGAACTAGGGGCTACTTACTAATTGATAATTAAATCCTTCTGTATTTATGCGTATGTCCTTGAAAAGATTAATGATATCATTCATTGTATCCTGATGGTAAAATTGCCCTTTACTCATTACAAGACGCACGCGCCGTTTACTCAACTCTCTCGACACTTCGCTTCGACGAGACATCCTGACTTTTCAAGAAATTATATTTTCAAATTCGGCAAAAGTAAAAGTAGATGCTTAAATGCTAAGAGTATTGTACATAATTAACCAAATCGTTATTTAATTACTGCTCACTAAGGAAATCTCCTTAGAGAGGCAAGGTAGATCATTACCTACAACAATCAGTATAGAATTATTAATATCTGTAATACATTCGTTGCAATTTATCAATTATTAAAAACTTGAAAAAACACTGCGCTTTCAAGTATTGTGATTTACATTTTAAAGTGTATTTTATTTTGTATCATTTTTTTAGTAAGACTTGTAAAGCAAATAAACTAAACTCTAAACTAAAATCATTGTGACTGACCAGGCAAATAAAAATAAAAATTTTGATTTTTTTCAAATAAAAAACTTACATTTTAGAATCATGACCTATAAAAACTGTACTTTATTGATACCATTGCGTGATATCAACAAAATGCAGATTATTTTAAAATTCGTGAACTTGTTATTTGTTTTATTTATAATTATCACAATGCATGATGAAGTGGAAGCCTCCACAATTACCTAATTTAAAATACTGAATGTTTCCATCACTTTTATCCTTATCAGGATGTGTATAATTCCACCAATCTTTCCTCTGTTTACACTTCTTCAATCCACTACCGCTCGAAAATAAACAGCTCTATTCCTCAACACTGAATTTTTCAATTCAGTTAAGTAGTAACGGCCATAACCATTATCTTTATCTAATCCTCAACTTCACTTCTATTACTTTACATCTGTAAAAAGGATTAATTTTTAATAAACATGGTGCAAAAAAATATAACTCCACAACCTGGTATATTTCAGAAAAAAAAAACAAATAATACAGTCGCGACGGAATCTAGGGGAAACACTTTTATACAATCAAAACAGCAATTCCAGGTCACTTGAAAATATTACATCAACATTGCTTTAACCTATATATGCAAATAAATAAATAAATATTTAAAAAGTAAGGTGTGTTTCGCTTGAGGTAAAACAAATACTCGACGCTGTAAAACCTAGTATCTTACAGTACAAAAATTAGTTAATTCCTTAATTCTGTGGTTCACTTGTGCATGCCCATCGTGTCTAGTCCGGGTTCGGGTTTCTTGGCGATGCCGGAGAGGAGTTTCTTGACTTCGGCAATCGCTCTGCCCGGATTTAAACCCTAAAAATATATGAATATATTAAATATGTAGATTTTTAATTAAATAAATTATTTATCTCTTCCTGACACTACTTATACAGGGTGTCCAAAATGAAAGTTCTTATTTAGTAGAATGTGGAGATTCAACAAAAGTTGAAAAGGAAGTTGTCATTGGATCTCTCAAGTCATTTCTGATCTAAGATCACACGCATTAAGCAAAGACATTAAGTACTTTTACGCGCGCGTTGATTTAGCTCAGACATGATTTCTAGACTCAAGTTGAACGCTCTTTATAATTAAACTACTAAAGAAATTTTTACCTTCGGGCAAGTCCTGGTGCAATTCATGATGGTGTGGCACCGGTAAACAGAGAAGGGATCGCGCATTTTCTCCAAACGTTCAGCCGTCATTTCATCTCTAGAATCGATTATCCATCTGTATGCCTAAAATATTGGTAATAAAAGTGAGGTTAGGTTAATATTACAGATGTAAGGTTTTTTGTTTTTGAATCCAACAAACTCTAGATTCAAATTTATGGCTAAGAACAGCAAAGAAATTATATTGTTTTAGAAATCAATAAGAATCAATTTTGTTACCTGCATTAAAACAGCTGGACCCAAATACTTATCACCGTTCCACCAGTAGCTGGGGCACGAAGTGGAGCAGCACGCGCACAAAATACACTCGTACAGGCCGTCCAGCTTGTCGCGGTCCTCAACACTCTGCAAGTACTGCTGCTTGCCGATAACCTCGTTCCTGAAAGGAAAACAAGTCAGAAATGCAATTAAAAAAGACGAATAAATGAATAATCCAATTTTTCAGCTACATTCATAGTTTATTTTAAAAGAAAGTAAATTCAGTTATAGAAAGAAAGTAGAAATTGTGTTTAATTTATGATTAATGGTGTATAACGAAGCAGAAGTCTCCATCGTAGGCGAAAAAGTAAATTGTTTAAAGTATTTGCCGACCTCAGATTCAATCTGTTTGTATATTGACCTGAATAATTATCATTTATTTATACATCTGATACTTGAAATTAAATGGATCAGGATGGATATCAGTAAAGTGGTGTATAAATTAAATAAAGCTGTTTATTATTAAACTTACTTTCTTTGCAGCCAAGGTTGAATAGATGTGTACTGCTTGTAGAAGTTGGTGAAATCAGGCACTAAATCCTTAACTACGTACATGTGAGGCAGAGGGTAGATCTTGAGGGCCTTGCTGGTGTCAGTATCAATTTTACTATAAAAAACATAATGTAGTAGAATGTTTTTAAACATAGGAACTACACCAAAAGGTAGAAGGGCAAATGATTAAATAAATAAATAAACAAAAACACAATTTACCAGTGATGAATTAAATATAGTAGGTCTTAATTAAAACTACACGTTTTTAAAATTCAAAAGAAGGTTTGAGTTTTTACCAATACTATTTTCGAAAAAAATATATTTAAAGTAGGCAACACAACTGGCATCACAATTACGTAGGTATTCTTTGAAGCTATATAATTATCTTCTAAAAAGCAAAATGATTCCGAGACCTTGATTTTTATTAATAATATAAATAAATTAAAATTTCCGCCAAGTGTAATCTAATATTTTTTGGTGTAAATTAAGTTTTGGGATGTAATAAAGATAGTATATAGTTGGGTTGTTGATAACCGAGTCACATGCATTTTCGTACTAAGAACCGCATAGTAATTATTATCTATCTCGTTCTATCATTATCCCAGGATGATCGAGACAAAATGAAATGAAAGACGGAACGTGTGTCTGATTCCTCTAATATAGAGCGATGAGTCAGAGTCAACTCGACTAAACAAATTGTTAATAGATAAAACAACTGTGTCATATTAACAGTGAAGGGTTTTATTTATCTTCTTAAACAATTAACGAACGTTTATTTAGACACAGTAAATATATAGGAAATTTTTCTGACTTTTTATAGTGTAAATTGGGCTTTGGAAATTAATTATCCTCAGGAGTATAAAACTTGATTATTAACAAATACATGTTTTGGTGTCTAACTTAATTGGAAATACTGCTTTCATCGTTCTAAAACGAAATGAATTATATTTAATTAGTGAAAGGCATTGGTCATCCGTTCTAACCTAAATTTTACTTCTTGTAATTAATGACCTTTTAATAAATGACCTATATTTTTAAACTATGCTAGACCACGTTGATATTATGCTCTGTATCATGCTGTTATTTCCAATAAATAAAATATTAAAAACGTCCAACGAAAATTATTTATTAATAAAACAAAACGTATTGATGTTACAAGTCAGTGAACATTGTAAAAAGAGGTTATGTGTTATTCTAAAACTGATTCCTTTATCATAATCAAAATAATTTTTAAGTTTATAATAAAAAAATCTGAAAAAACAGAAAGCACGATTTTCCCAAATACTTGTCGACAGAGAAAAAAACATTGCTTAACCACTTCCCGCATATGCCCGAGACATCTTTTTCAAAAATAATTGTGCAGGAAGGGGTTAAAGTTTTATTTCAAAATTAGTTCGAACGTTCGTAATCGATAAATAAAAACACACAAACACAGATCAATTCAGAAATGATTGAAATCGTTTCAGAGGATTTCAAAATGTATATTGATTCTAGTTAAAAAAAATAAACAAAATCATAATCTCTATGAAAATATGGCAATTAATAAATTTTTTTAATGCCAAAATTATACAAAAGTTTAAAAAAATTTCAATCACTAGATATCATCACTCTTACTTAAAATTAATGCAATAAAACAAATATAACAATTTTTTCACAAGCAAAGTGAGGTATTTGGTTAGAAAAAACTTTAGAACTAAAAAATTCCAATTATTGCACAAAATTACAAAACAATTATTGTAGCTTATCAATTATAAAATTACCTTGAAACTTTCACTTAAAAAATTAATTTCACTTGATTTATTTAAAAAAAGTATAATATTATTATCTTTAATCGTTACAGATGCACGTCTTACCTGATACAAGCCAACGTGTTCACACCACCGATGTTCATGGCACAGGATCCGCAGATGCCCTCCCTGCAGGACCTGCGGAAGGTGAGAGTGGGATCGATCTCGTTCTTGATCTTGATGAGGGCATCGAGCACCATGGGTCCGCACTCCTTCAGATCGACCTTGTACTCCTGCACCCAGGGCTTCTTGCCGGGCTCGTCGGGGTTCCATCTGTAGACGGCGAACTTCTTGATCTTCTGGGCGCAGGCAGCCGACGCGTGGAAGCCGCGCACCTGGATGGAACATATGCATTTGGTTATGTTACATAACGCGCGATTTTACGAACTCAATCGGCTGTTTACCTGGCCGAAGACCCCCCGGCACACTCTAAGCAGCTGCAGCTCGCTGGCCATCATTAGGAGGTTTGAAAGCACCGCTGTTTCCAAGACTTTCTTATCAGACCGCTGCGGTAATCGAGGAGGCCGATGAAAGTGTTACAAAATTGCCTGTCAATGTCAGTGGGCGATTATTCACGCACGCCACTGTTGCGAAACAATTCAAATTGTGATGATCACATGATGTTATTATTATATTACGCAAGATGCGATACGGAATGCGATTATCCGGTTTAATATGAACTCGCTGTAACGCGCTTTGGTGAATTTCTTACAATCGATTGAATTTTTTTATGGCGGGAACGCAAACAGGTCGGTAAATGTTTTGATGTGTTTTTTCGCTAAATATATTAATATTACGAATTTTTATCTAACAACACGATACATTAAACTATTTATTGGTAATTAATTTAAAGCGAATGAGTGCGTGTGTGGGAAATAACGCAGGAATCGCCGAATGAAAGTTAAAAGCGAATTAGATTACTGCTATATCGGCGGTGCGAACATGTGATTCCATGGGCGGCGTTGAATCGATTTTATTAGGGATTATGTAATTTTAATTACTAAGTATTTGTTTTTGTTGTTGTTTATTGAGATGTTACGTAAACAAAATACATGTTATTCCATATTAATGCTAAGACTTCATATTAAAACAATTATGATGTAAAACGTATTGTTTAAATATTTTTAATAAAAAATATTACCTATTGTGATATAATCCATATGACTAGATAAAAACAGCATTTTAATTAGTGTATATGAAGACTCTAAATCTCTCTAATAGTTAGTTAGTATAGTCTTATAGTTTCAATACAATGTTTCAATTCAATTTTTTGTCAAAATAAACCAAATATTTTTTTGTTTATCAGATCAAAATGTATCACGAAATGAAAGCAATCACTTTTTTTAAATATATGTATTTACTCGACTAGTCTTACTTGTTATAGCATTAAAAATGAGTTATGAGTGAAAAAGATAAGATAAAAATTAGTCAAGAAATGGTACATATTTAGATTTTTATTTTGTTCGGGTAATAAAAACAAACTAAAATTCTTACAAATTCTATTATATTTAATAATTCCAGCAATTCAGATTCACATCATCGAAATTAAACTAAAAACACCTGTATTATAGAAAGATAGTTTTTATTGTTGTTTAACGATATTAACGCTACGTTTATTTCAATCCACTAATTTTCTAAATTAATAAGATCCCCGATTAAATTAATTAATCTCTTAGGAAGAATAAAATCATAAAACTGCATTTCTTAACTTTTCCATCAAGATAATAATTTGTAACCGCACGTAATTTTATAATTAAAAAATATTTATAATCACTCACCAACCGTTTTCATTTGTATTTAATTCCTCGCATTATTATCCAATTCATGTTCACTACGCCGCCCACCTTCCCGTATCCTCTTGGATAACCCTGATTGCTCATATCAACAGACCAATATCTTCCTGTTTGCGCCGAGAATGGAGGATTGAGTGCCGTGCAAAAAAATTTAAACTGATTTTCAATAGCAATTTTATTTGCACACGCGAACAAATGATTTCAATTCACACCACACTTCGCCTATATTTATTTTCCTTATCACGTCTTGACGGGATGGACAATGCGATAAGTAGTTATTAAAATATTGCACGTTCGCACAAAAAATGTAGGCTACAATTCGCCAGTGGGCAATTCGCAGCTTATGTTTCGTGATCTGCGGCTGTAGTTGGCTTCATTGTATTATGGTTGACTGAGTATAGGGAAAGGAAGTTTATGGTCAGTAATTAAGTCATCGACCACAGAGAGTACTAATTGGTTTTAATAGGCGCATTATTGCCATTAAATAATCAGTAGAATATTTTTTTAAAATGAATAATAAAGTAAATTTTTATTTAAAGATATTTTTTCAAATTTACAGATGATGAATAACACTGAAATAAATAATTTTATTTAAATACGTCAAAAACAGACAAGGCATGCACAGATAAATAACAAATTACAGACTGAAAATAGACTACGGTAAAGAAAACAAATGATGAAAAAAGGGAAAAACAGATTGAAGCAGACAAGACTGAAAATTGAATTACATTATTAATAAACACAAAAAAATAATAGAAAGTAGAATACAGGCTGAAAGTAGACTAGATATCAAAAAACAATTGACGTATGATATATGACAAATGAAAGTTGATAAATGACAGGTAGCAAATGACAGATGACAGAAAATATTTGACAGTTGTCAGATGAAAATTTCCATTTGAGAGATAAAATTATAAATGACATTTGACAGATAACAATACCTTAATAATAAATAAATAAATTTGTTTAAATAGACTGAAACTCGGCAAATGACAATTGACAGTTAAAAAATGAAAATTGACATTTCAATCCATCTGGCAATTAATATTAAATAGTTGTGAATTTTAGAAGAAATGTTAATTAATAGGTTATTATTGTAAACTGTCATTTACCATTTGATAATTGTAAGTTAACGGATAACAAAAGAATGTCAATTGACATAACAAATGATAAGTAATTGACAGTTAAGAAATGACAACTGACAGCTCACAACTGACAGATAATGGTTGACATATAAGAAGTGTCAGTTCACAGTCGACAGACGGTGGACGACAGTTATCAGTTGGCAGTTACAAAATTGATAGTTTACAGATGGCACTTTAGAGTTGAGTATTAAATTAACAGATTGAAATTGACAGTTCATATTTTTCCGATAATATTAAATGGTGGTTTTAAAGATAATTGATATTGATGGATTGTAGTTGACAGATTCACATATTATAAACAATAATAAATAAATTTGTAGGCTGAAAATAGACAAATGACAATTATTTGACAGTTGAAAGATGACAATTGACATGATAATATTGAGAATTTTAGAGAAGATGATTAATAGATTATAACTAACTAACGAGTGTCCAACAGTTATTGCAGTCCCGGGTGACGTTGGAATCAAATACGTACGTCGATTCTTACACGTGCCAAATAAATTGAACTGACATTTAAATTGTTAAACATAATTTAGATGTGAATTTAACATTAAACATTGACTGCAATAAATGTTGAACATCCGTTTAACAGTTGATAGTTGAAAGTTAACAGATGACATATGACATTCAACAAATGACAATAAATTGACAGTTAAAAAAAAGATGATAGCACATAGACCACAGCTTTCAGAAACTGTAGACACATAACAGACGACAGACAACAGATGACAAATAAAAAATGATAGTTGACAGATGGTATTTGAGTTGATAGATAGAAATTGACAGTTGATGTTAGGCAAATAACATTGACTTTATAAAAAAATATTGAAAGCTTATTATTAGGATTGATAGATTGTAATTGACAGATATAGACGACATATGATAATTGACAGATTATAAATGATTACAGTTGACAGATGATATTATACTATATAAATAGATACATTTGTTTAAATAGACTGGAAATCGACAAATAACAATTGACAGTTAAAGGATGACATTTTTCAGATTGATATTTGACTGTCAATTAAAAACAAAAGTATGTCAGTTGACGACAGTTAATAAACGTTAATTAATTGATTGTTAAAATATGCCAGTTATCAGATAACAGCTGGCAGATAACAGTTGACATATAACATATAAGAAGCGACAGACAGCAGATGACAGTTACAAAATCGATAGTTGACAGATGACAATTAACAGATAGAAATTGATGATTGATATATGACCGATAATATTAAATAGTTAATGATTGTAGAGATAATTATTGTTACAGTTGATAAATTGTAGTTGACATATGACAGTTGATAGATACAGACGACAAATGATTGTTGACAGATTATAAATGACAAATAACTATTGAAAAATTATTTTAATTATAACTAAATATTATTTTTAATGGGCTGAAAAATAAATAGACAGATGACAATTAATTGACATTTCAAAGACGACAGTTGACAGATTGATATTTGACAGATAATAGTTAAGCAGTTGAGGATATTACAGATGATAATAATTATTATTTTTAACTGTCAATTAACAGTTAATAGTTGAAAGTTAAAGGACAATCAGTTGACATAAGAGAGTTAATAAATGACAATTACTTGACAGTTGATATATCACAGCTAACATATAACAGGTGACAACCGATAGACAACGTATGACAGTTATAAAATTAGTAGTTCACAGATTTGAGAGTTGATATGTTGATATCAACTGTCAATTAATTGTCATTTGTTAACTGTCATATGTCAACTAAATTAACGGGTAGAAATTGACAGTTGTTTTTTAACAGATAATATTATAGTTGTATAATTAATGATTTTAGAGATAATTATTTATAACCTATTATTATTACAGTTGATAGATTCTAATTAACAGATGGCAGTTGACAGACACAAAAAACTGACAGTTGGTAGTTTATAAATGATAGATGACAATTGGCAAATTATATTAATAATTAAGAGAATGGTTGCGACCGTTACTACGTGGTAATCCATTCTTAAACTGAATCGAAAAACTCACTATGTTTTAACCAATAATAATATTATTTGTGGTTAAAACATAGTGAATAAATTAATTTGTTTAAATTTACTAAAAATAGACAAGAGAAACAAGACACACATGATGGTGACGTATGACAATTGACAAATTACGACTGACAGATAACAGATAATAGTTGATAAATATCAGTTGATATATAACAATCAATAATTGACAATTGGCAGTGAAAAAGTAACATAATCTTTGCAAAAATTTCTATTTTATCAATTAGCAAATGACAATTGACAGTTAAAATATGAAAGTTGACAGATCCTAATTATTACAGATAATAGTTGACATTTAACAAGTGACAGTTGACAGACAGTACATGTTAAATATCAATTGACACTTAGAAAACTGATAGTTGTCAGATGAAACTTGAGTTGAGAATTAAATTAACAGATAGACATTGACAGTTGATTTTTAACAGATAATATTAAACAGTTTATGATTTTAGAGATAATTATTAATAGCATTTTATTGTTACAGGTGACAGATTATAGTTGACAGATGATAGTTTACGGACACAGAAAAATGATAGTTGATAGTTTATGACATAATATATACCGAATGATAATTAGCAACTTCTATTAATAATCAATAAATTAATTTGTTTAATTTTACTGAAAATAGACAAGAGAAAAGAAGAAATAAATGAAAAAAATTATTTAAAACTGTTTTCACCTTTTATACCTTTTACATGATGATGACGTATGACAGTTGTCAAATTACAACTGACAGATAAAAGTTCATAAATGTCAGCTGACATATGATAGTTGACAGTGAAAAATAACAGAATCTTTACACAATTTCTATTATAACAATTAAAAAATGTCAACAGACAGTTAACAGATCACACAGCTGACAGATAATAATTAACATATAACAAGTGACGGTTGACAGATAGCCGATCATAGTTTTCAGTTGACAGTTACAAAATTGATAGTTGACAGATGGAACTTGTTCTAAGTTAAATTAACAGCTAATTTATTATTGATAGCTTATTATTATCACAGTTGATCAATTGTAGTTGACAGTGGCCAGACAAAGACGACAGGTGGTAGCTGACAAACTAAAATGACAGTTGATAAATTAATTAATAATAAATAAATTTGTTTAAATAGAATGAATATAAACAAATAACAATTGACAGTTAGAAGATGACAGTAAACATATTGATAGTTGACAGATAATAATAAAACAGGTGAGAATTTAAGAGATAATAATTGATAGCTTAATATTATTGATAACTGTCAATTAATTAACAATTGACAGATGAAATTTAACTGATGACAAAAGTATGTCAGTTGACATATCACAATCAATAAATGGCAATTAATTGATAGTTAAAATATGCAGTTGTTATAAAATAGTTGGCATGTAATAAGTGACAATCGTAGAATGGCATATCAATGGCAGTTATCAATTGACAGTTACAAACTGATAAGAGAAACTATAAGATAAAAGATAAATGAGAAAAATAATTTTATTACTTTTTGTTTGTTTACTCTTTACACCTCTTACATGATAGTGACGTTCGACAGTTGACAAATTATAGCTGACATATCCAAGTTGATTAATTTCAGTTGGCAGTTGATGACTATTAACAGTAAGAAATTGACTAGTGATGGAATCTTTGCATAATTTTATCAAATTGTATCAATTATTTGCATTTCTATTGCTAGAAATTTACCTTCCCTCCTGCCCCAACAAATCCATTCCATAAAATAGCGTACTTATAAAACATTTACTTACTTAACTTACCTCGATGCATTAACTTAACCTACCTCAATAGACCATTAATTGAAGTTATCAATACATTATAGACTCAACCAGCGTATTTCTAATCTACCTTAAAAACCGCTGCTCAAGCCAGCGTACTCTTGACCTACCTCACTATACCATCAATTGCGCTAGCGTATCCGTGACCTACCTCAACAAACTATGCATTGGTTTAGGACAATCTCAACCATTGCTTAAGGTCTAGCGTACTCTTGACCTACCTCAACCAACAGTGCTTTAACCCAGCGTATTCTTGACCTTGCGCGTCACATAGCGTATTGAGGTAGGTCAAGAGTACGCTAGGTTAATAAAGGAGGCTAAAGCAAACATGTTTTTTAGTGTGTGAGGAGAATGCTAGGTTAATTGAGATGTCATGAAGAATATGGGTTATTAGGATATATATAAAATGTTAAATGAAAAATAGATAAAATATATAAATTATCAAAATTTATCGACAAGCTGTGAATATAAGAATTGACTTATTAATTATATATTATTTAAGTGAAAGAAAAGAATGTCAAATGTTGTAAATTTGTTTGTAGCAGTTGACCAAAAAACAAGGAATGTTATAATCGAAAAATATTAATAAGAAAGTGAAAAGTATAATATTTCACTATCACAAAAAACACACACCCACTGCAATTGGCGTTTATCAAAATGTACTATACTTACTGGTAGTAAATGTGCACATCAATCGTAGTTCCAACCATGTATGTGTAGTGGCATCTTTGAATTTTTTTTGCAACAGTGTCCCAGTAATTTTTGGCACTACGACGCGAACTGTGTTGTTATCTTTTTACACGGTTTGAGTGTGCATTGTTTTACAGCAGCAACAGCAATAATCATTTCGTTTTTATTATAAGTATAAATATTAGTTTAATTATTATAAAAGGCTTCGGGCTACGTAATTTCGAGCCGAAAAATATCTCCAGCGGAATGGCGTCGCCGATGCCGGGAAAATCTGAGACAACTTACCAAAACTCACTGAACAATTCCATAGCAGCGTATCTATCTAAAATAATCAATTTCCATTTGAGGGTTAAAATCCACCAAGATTTTATATCCACAAACTGAAAAGATGTAGAAAATTACGGACACAAATGCAACGACTAAATGATTACATGCAAACAAATGTTTTTTTATTAATGATTATTTTAATATTGTAGGAGGCTACGTAATTCCGAGTCGAAAAATATCTCCAGCGGAATGGCGTTGCCGATCTCAGGTAAATCTGATGTAACTTACCAACTCATCCATTAATTTCATAGCGTATGCATCTATAGCAATTAATTTGCTCTTCAGATTCAAACTCCAACCACAAACTGTTCATATTTTACAGATAAAAGAGAAACATTACAGACACGATTGCACCCACTATGTGATTACAAGTAAACAAACAATTGCCTTTTGTTTCTGGAAGCCGGGAATTCAAATTCAGGTTACTTGATTTTGCAAAGTAAAATTTGTAAGTATGGCTTAAATCAATAAATAATTATTTTTAGATGGCAATAAATTTAGCAGCAGTAACTTTATACTCTATTATTCTTGTTAATTAAGTTATTGCATTAATTATCAATTAATTAAATCAACAATTATAGGTTAGAATGAAGCGATCACAATGTTTTAGATTAAATAAGACAAAAATGTTCATAATAAATTTTACAAATAAAACACTTTTAAACTTTGTTGGTATAACAGGGACTTTATTGTTTATAATAAAGTCTGTTATTTAATATATCACTTCTGTACTGTTGAAATAAATTAATTTATGAAAATATTGTTTGTTAGTTTTTGTTAGCATCAAAAGACAGCTATATTTGAAGTTGGAATTTGCCACGAACAACCACACACATTTGATTTAATTTCAATTTCACTTTACGCTGTAGCCCTATACTTACATTAACTATCGTAATCCATCTTCGGATAGCAACGAAGAGACTCAAACCTTTGGCATTTATCAATATTGTTATTACACATTAATATAATTGTTTAAACAATTAAAAAAAAGAAACAACATATTGTTCTGTTTATTTATTATCATATATTCTCTCCCTCAGGTAGTCCTGGGCTAACAAAAGGACCGCAAGGACTCTTGTATATATATATATATTATATTTATGTACAATATAAATGATATACCAATATATATATAAACATACCAGTTTCCCAGTAACGATCAGTCTAAGTGAATGTAGCGAGCCGTCGTCGCACGCGGAAAGAAAATTGAACCGTCGAAAGTAATGAAACGCAAGATCGTCCCGTTCGCTCTTCTCCGTGTGTTCTGAAGGGAAATATAAATGCATCGTCTACAACATTACTAGAGTTCAGTACGGTCGCGTGTAAAAAAAGGGGCCGATGTTTACTTCATTTCTTATTTTTTTTTTTTTGGTTCCGTATAAGAGAGAGGTTATGACACAACCGAGCGAAGAGTGGAGAGCAAACCCGGATTATTATTATTGAAACACTGAATGAGCTTAGTTTTTTCTTTACATTACAAAACTATAAATCGGGGCAATTGTTACTTAATCATTTATGCATAACAATGAAATAAACAACTTATCTAGACCACGATTAAACTATTCATAATATACATTAAAAACAAACACAATGTACATAAACTAAGGTAAAAAATAGTAAATATCATAACATCTCTGTATGTGGTTTTTTAGAGCCGCCGTCTGTAGGCCGTGTGGTTTTTTTAAAGTTTTTCTCTTTTTTTGCTTTTCGTGTTTCGTTTTTAATACAATCGGTCGCCGCCAGTGGGAAGACCGCAAAAAAATATCGTCAATTTTTTTTTTTAATTAATAGTTCTCGAAATGCGTCTTGTGTGAATTCAGATCCGTGTCAGAGTCCGTAGTCGTAGCCAGGCCTATCAATTAATGCAGCAAATAGTGAGGAAGAGGTCTAACGTTAGTTATTATATGAGCGCCAGTCCGGCTTCTAATGTTTACTTGTTTTTTTTTTATGTATTGGCAGTGTTTTTGCATATGTGTTATCAACTTAATTGTTTTTAGTAGTACATGAAGCCATCCTAACACCAAATCGTACGGTTCATGTAGCCGCCGGACTGGCGCGTTGTTACGTTTTACGGTTTCTTTAAGTGTGTGTTTTTTTAAAGTTACATTTTAGCGTCTGTTGCCCCATGCACCTGATACGGGGGAGACTTGCGGCGGCTCGCTGGCCGGCCCGCCGAACGACGGAAATTCGGTCACGCTCTCGGTGTTAGGAGCCTGCTGTTCCCACGGCCCGCCCGCAACAACGAAACCGTTGCTGTCGCGCGTGCGGTGCGAGTTGTCGTTCTGACCGCTCGGAGCAACGCGGTAGCTATTCAGCATCTCTTGTTCTAATACATCTTGCATCTAAAAAAAATAATAGTTGTTCGTTAATAAATTTCTTTTAAATTATTGCTTATAACTTACATATTCCTCTTCGAGGTTGAGCAAATAATCTTTAGCGTCGAGTACCATATCTTCGGCGCCGGTGATCGTCACTAAATTAGGATCAGGATCGTCACTTCTTGGGAACTTGATGTCCACCTTATAATCGTCCATAATCTTGCGGATGGATCGGCCGCGGGCACCGATGAGTCTGGAGTGCACACGGGAGTCAATGCTAACTTCCTCCTTCGTCAAATCGTTTAGTTCATTGACAATCTTCATGATGTCATCCTTAGCCCGGTGGGTGTTGTCCTCGTAGCCGGTGATGGTTATGATGTGTTCTTCTGGATCACCTTAAGATATTCAATGAAAGGTATTAGATATTTTTCAGTTATTCATTGCGAATTAACAAAAACAATTACCTCGTTTAGGGAAGTTGATCTGTACATCATGATCGGTCCTAATTTTGGAAATAACAGCACCGCGCTTTCCAATAATCTTAGGGTGGAACTCTGGGTTAACCTCGATCTTCAGCGCGAAGGACTTCAATTCTCTGTCCTTGCGGTCGGCCTCGATGTCCTTGACCCTCTCCAAAACCGCCTCCCTTGCACGTTCGGTATTAGCCGGTGTGCCAGTGATCTTTATCTTATCCTCCTTCACCTCAGTGGGGGACAGGACAATGTGTACATCGTACATATCCATCAGTTCCTTAACCTCACGGCCATTCTTACCGATGATGGAGCGGTGGAGATCGAATGGCACTTCAACGTCAATGGTGACGGGTTTGAGGTCGAGAAGGGCCTGCTTGGCTCCCTTGCAATTCTCTTCCTTACCCGTGATGCGGATTACGTCGCACTGTCTAATCGGTTCGGTGTTGATGTCTCCATTCAGTTGACCTTCATGATTTACAAGTTCTGAAAATTACGATTATGAATTTAAAGCGTTTATTCATTATTATTCGCCTAAAAAAGAGGTAAATAAATAAATATTCATTATTACTTATTCTCACCTGTGTTTGATTTGTCTGGGAATTTAATCTGTACATCGAATTGAGCAACAATTCCCTGCACTTTGTAACCCTTAGCGCCCATGACGGTGCGGTGCAGGTGTTGTGGGATGATGCACTCGATAGTCACCATGGAGTCGAGGTCGGAGATATGTTCCTGTATCCTCAGCTTGGCTGCGTCGATGCAGTCCTTCGCCCCCTTGAGGACGACCTTGTCGCTCTGCACGCCCGAACGCGGGAATGAGATTAAAACACCGCCGCACTCGTCGCTGATCCTGTGCAGGATTTCACCACGTCTGGCCACGAAGTGCTTGTGATGTCTCGGATCGACTGTCATTTCACTTTCGGTAATGTTGTCCTTAAAATAATAAAATGGCGAGATTAAAAATTTCAATCTAAAATTTTGATTCAATTATTTACAATTTCTTTGATTGTAGCCTCCAGTTGAGCTTTAGCCTGCAGGACAGCCTCTTTCTTTCCAATGATAGTGATCAGCTCGCGGTCCTCGTCTTGATTAGAGGGAAAGACTACTCTCGCACCGGTCGAATCGCGGAGTTTCTTAATGTTGGCACCATTCTTGCCGATGAGGAATTTGTGGTGTTGAGCTTTGGCACGAACCTAATAAATTTCATATGTTAATATTAACACTTAAAAACTATATTAATATCATAATACATATAATATCTATGTTATTGTATAGCAAAAATTGCTAAATTATTATTATTATACATATAATCTTCAAATAGTAATTTATTTTAAAATGATTAGTTAATTAAACTTTATAATTGTTTTACCTCTGCAGTATAGCTAGACAATTGTCGTTCATTAGCTAAATCCAGCAGCTGCTGTTTGGCACGGTCCACGTCTTCCTTAGGGCCACGAATGGTGACCTTGTTACTCTTACTCTCCGCACTCGGGAACTTGATGGCCACGCCACCGCAGTCCTCCATAATGGAATGAATCAGCTTGCCCTTGGCACCGATCAGGGAATTGTAGAACTTCGGATCGATCGTGATCTCCTCGGCGACGATGTTCTCCAACTCGTCCTGGATCTTCCTGATCATCTCGCAGGCCTCCTCCACGTTCTCCTTCTTTCCGGTGATGGTAATGACATCGTTAATGTCGCCCTCTGAGGGCAAGTCGATCTTCGTCTGGGTCTCCTCGCGGATCTTCCTGATGTTGCTGCCGCCCTTGCCGATGATGAACTTGTGGAATTGCTTGAAGATCGGCACCTCTATTTGGAACGAGGACTCGTTCAGTTCTTTCACCAGTTTCTGCAGGTGCTTGTGACACTGGTCCACGTCGTTTTTAGGACCGCGAATTTTTACAATATCACGTTTATCACCTATATTTGAAAACAAAAACATATTATCAAAAATGCCATTTACCTTTCGGTAAATACTTTATGTAAATGGTAAAATGAGACACTTTTAATTTAAATTGTAATATAAAACATTATTAATTGTCTATTTTTCTATCAATTATATATTAGTACTTACCAGGTCCAGGGAAAGTAATCTGCACTTGATTAAATTTATCCCTAATCTCCTTAATCTTATCTCCTTTAGCCCCAATGATGTTCTTGTAATGCCTCTGCTCAATGATGACATCCTTCTCCTTTTCATTCTCCAGCTTCTTTACCATATCTTCCAACTCTTGTTGTGCCTTCTGTATACCTGCCTTTGTTCCTTCAATACGGATCAAACCACTCTCGTCGATATTAATCACAACGCCAGTCTCATCCTTAATCCTGTTGACATTAGCACCGGACTTTCCAATGATGTGCTTGTAGAATTTCTGATCGACGTTGATCTCGATAAATGAGAGCCTCTCGATGTAATCCTTGGCGATGGCCTCGATTTTCTCGTGCGCCTTGTCCACCTCCTCTGGGGGACCTTCGATTTTAATTTTGTTGTTCTCGGTGAACTCCACGTGCACCTTTGGTAGGTTCTGTGTGATCTCCTTAATATGAGCGCCTTTACGCCCGATAATGTACTTGTGGATCCAAGCCGGTGCCATTACATCACTGGTCCTTACAGAGTTGGCCTTTTCGTAGACCTTACCTAAAGCAGGTCCTAGTTTATCGTGTGGACCTCTGAGGGTGATTGTGTCCGTGCTGGAGTCGCTAGGTGGCATCTCAACGCTGACGCCCGTCTCCCTGAGAATCTCTGCGATGGTGGCGCCGCGCGGGCCAATTACGTACTTGTGCTGTGATTTCGGCACTTCTACTTGTACAGCGTTACAACATTTTTTCTAAAAAAATATAAATATAATTCAATTGTTCTTAATAATTAGTGATTGATTGTTTACCATTTTATTGTAAATAGCTTCAACTTTATTTTTAGCAGCCAAAACGCCATCTTTATCACCCGCTATGACGATCTCATCCTTCATAACGGAAGGTGGAGGCACATTAATTCTGGCGCCAGTCTCTGCGATCATGGCGGTTAAATTCTCGTTGGAAGCGCCCACGATGAATGGATGGTAGATTTTGGGCACGAAAATGCGCTCGAAAGCTTTTTTAGACTGCTCGTCTGATGTGATCCTGATCTCGTGCTCGGCCTTCTCGATGCCGTCTTTAGGTCCTACTATGGTGATCACGTCGGATTGATCGTTCATAGACGGCACAGAAATCTTCGTGGCCGTCATCTTCTCCAGCTCCTTGAGTTTATCGCCCTTCTTGCCCAAGATCCAGCGATGGTGCTCTTTCGGTATTGAGATGTGCTTGCTGGCCTGAGTTTGGAAGTGCGAGAGGATCTTGCGTCGGGCCTCGAGGACCTCGTTTTGTTTGCCGCTCACGAGGAACGTGAGGGACTGGTCTTTGCCGGCGGATATTTCGATGTGAGCTCCTGTTTCTTTCATGATCGTCGTGCAAGAGTGCATGGATTCGCCTTCGCCGAATTTATCGCTGTTGTCCTGTTTGCGTTCTTCAAATGGTACTCTTAACACGTCAACATTAAATCAGTACGAATTACAAAAACATTAAAATATACAATCATACCTGAAAACTTGGGTGATCTTGGACGAGCCTACCCTCATTTTGTTGTTATGTCCCATGACGTTGTTGACGTGAGTTGGTGCGGACTCGGGCAACGCGGGGAATAAGTCGTCATAGCTACGGACGGAGGATGGCTCGTAGGCCGATCCGCCCTCTTCACTCACTGATTGCTGCATTTTGGGATGTCCTGTGTCGCGCCAAAGTCGTTACAGTAACACTAAAATAAAACAAAACAAAAACATGTACCAATTTTCACTTGAAACATTTTAAGTATGTACATTTGATTGCATACATTTACACTAATTTAATGCTATTATTAAGGTGCCATCTATTGTGGCTGTTGTTAACAGGTAAATGTTTTCCTAAATATACTGATGTTAATATTCTAAAAGAGGAGTTTTAGATCAAAATAATTATATAACTGTAATAAGTGATAATGGTTTTTTATGCGACGAAATTAATTTCACGTGTAGATAATAAATTGTAAATAATTTACTCATTAATAAAATTACTGCCAACTTTGTTATAAAATCATCATTCCGATTGATAATACACGATTTTTATGCGGCTTATCATTGTCGGGCGACGAGGACTTTTTATCAGTGTTTTCACAATTAATTGTGCTGAATGGACGGCGCACACGACGCATGTTAATGGAGAGGTCACCGTTTTGAAAATTTATGTGCGCGATTGAGCGACATTTACGTAATAAGATATAAATTAAAAACATCGAACATTGACTACAGTAAGCGTTATTTTGCAACATTTACTATTAATTATAATTATTACAGTCTTAATAATAATTAATAATACGTTGAGACATTTTTTTCGCAGTTTATTATTATTTTTTTAAATATACAAATAAACTATGAAGATAGTGATTTGTTATTTCATCCGATTAATAAAAGTCGGGAAAATCACTCTAGGGGATTACCCTTCCTTTAAAGAGATTGATTACAGTCCAACACACGCGCTGATGGTGTGTGGTATTTTGTATAATATCCGAGTTTTAATATTCATTCGGAATAAATAAATGTGCAATTTTTAAAACAAGATATTTCCATAAAGGTTTGATCTCAGGTCTTAGCATTGCACTGGTCCCAGTTTGAGTGGACAACCATCGACAAATCATAGGGAATTGTCAACAGCAACAATTATAGCAATAATAATATATAACCTTCTACCTGTTAAGAGTGTAGGGTTACAATAATAATGTATTAATTATTGTTAAGATAATAGATGGCACCTTTATGGTAATATCTTGACTAATGGTTTACCCGGAAAGTTATATTCTCCAAAGTAAAACCCTGCTTCGCTGTCTCCAACTCTCTCTACGCTGATGAGATCCAAAATAGATCAAATAATTAAATTTTTAAAACATTATAATCAAGAAACGGGTAAATTATACTTTAAGACTAAGCGTTAAATGTAAATTTTAAAGGAAACACTTCAATACAAGAGTGCATTTGTAAAAATATTATGTCACCTAAGCTTATAAAATATCTGTATCATTTTAATAGCCAATTTAGTGTTAATATTTCTACATTTATATAAAATCCATTTTTTAAACAATTATATCGACGATATTACTCTTGGCACACACCGATTCAGCAGTCCGTACTTTTATTTACGACAGGAATGTGCATTGTGATTGTCGTTATATTTATTCGGTGTTTAGAAATATATTTCTGTGGTATTATTAATATTATTATGGAACTAAGCTAGATGGATTTATTAAACCTGGCAAATTATGTCGTCAATAAGCTTCTGAAAAAGAAACAAAAGTCAGGCTTAAAGTTTTGACACCCAAAGTAATAGAAAACCATCCGCACAAAATTGGAATTGATTGTGTAATCCAATTTGCGTAATCCAATATTACGCTAATAAAGTTTATCATAAATATAGCATCGGCAGCATGTTAAAATTTTTTGTCTGGACTCAGCACTTTGCATTTGAGAAGTCGAATACTAATAAAAATTTTCAATATAAATATACAGAGTGGATCATCCTAAAATTGTTTTTAACATCAAATATCTTTTTAGTAAGATTATTCGAAGATAGAGACAGAGGAAAAAGAAAAGAGTAATGTAGGATGAAATCAAACTCTATTTATTTTCTATGATTTTTTACCACTGTATGTTAATGATTTTACAACGTTAATCGTTAATATACAGTGGTAAAAAACATAGAAAATTGTGTTTTATTTAATCCTACATTTGAAAATGAAATACTACATAGTAACGGTCACCACCATCCTGTTTCATAAAAGAGTAAATAAATAGAATGAGGAGAGGAAAGAAAATCGTATGAAGGGGAATAGGAAATAGAAAGAGGTATAGAGTGGTTAATGGAGAAGGGCGGGGTCAAAGAGAGAGAAAGAGGGAGAGAAGATAGAAGAAGAGGAGTGAGAAAGAAATAAAATATGGAGTGGAAGAGAGTAGGAGGCTGAAAGAGAGAGAGATTATACAAAGAGAAAGGAAAGAAACAGAGAGGGACAAAGACAGAGAGAAATGGCAAGAAAATAAATGTAAATAACTTTTAACTGTACAGGCAGAAGAAAAGAAAAGAGCAGATAAAGAGAAAGAAATACAGGGATAGAAACGAGGTAGAGAGGCACAGAGAGATGCAATAATGAAAATGGAAGAGAGAATAGAGAGGCAGAAAGAGAAAAGTAAGAGGCACACAAAGAGAGAGAGAAGATGGAAAAGAGAAATAGAGATGGAGAGTAGAGGGAAAGACAGAAGAGATAGGATAAAAGGAGGGGAAAGGAGATTGAGAGAGAGGAAAAGGAGGAAGAGAGAGAGAAAGGAGGAAGAGAGTGAGAGAAAGGAGGAGGAGAGTGAGAGAAAGGAGGAAGAGAGGAAAATAGAGGGAGAGAGAAAGGAGCAAGAGAGGAAGAGATGCAAAGAAAAGAGAGAGGTGCAAAGCCAAAGAGAGGGAGAGATGCAATGACAAAGAGAGGCCACTGAAATAGAGAGAAACAGCAAGAATAAGTATAGTGTTTAATTGTGCGGACGACAAAAACTGGATTAAAACGTAGCACAAATACTTTTCATTGCTCTAATCTAATTCTTATCTAGGTGGAGATAATCATAGAAAAACGGACAGAATGAAGTATTTGACGGACAAAAAAAACTGACATTTCGTTTAAGCAAGTACTGTTTATAACAAAAACCTGCTGAGAGAGAAAAAAGTGAAGCAAATAGAGGGTGAAGATAAAGAAGGAGGTGCAAAAGAGTAAAACAACTACAGAAAATAGAAAGACAAACACAAAAAATAGAGATAGACAGGGACAAAGAGTGTGAAACAATAAAAATAAATGTAGACAGGATTTTACAGCGGATTTTCAAGTTCAATTATTGTCGACACAGATTGAGGTAAATTTAATTACATCGACAACATTTAAATTTGTTAAACAAGATTAAGATGAATTCTATAATACGATTAATTAGTTTCTCACTCAACCTGTAGTGAAACTTTTGTATTAACTACCATGTTAATTTTTTTTTCACTCGTTTGCTTAAGTGAGACAAAATTTAGTGTTTTAATTAAGAATTCTATAATTTTTACCTTCCGTTTGAATGCTTACTTTTCCACCAATGAAATAAATTAATATCAATCATATGACATGCTTCTGGAAACAAATAAGCTGAATATGACAGGTAAACTAATGGAGGATCATCAAAGCAACCTTTACTGGCAGCAGAGCCATCAAAACAGCAATGAGCGAGAGTGGAGGATGATATGGACGTGAACTTTAGCCTTTCCATGTGAAGTTGAAAACTCTGTATACGTTTTTTGAATTATTTTAAGTTTTCCGAAACAATAGATACATTCACACATTGGATAAATAAATTTCATATAATGACTATCTATTAATTAAAAACGATAACATTGTTACATATTGTTTTTATTTCATCATATTCAAGGCATACGACAAAGTAGACACCTCCACAATTACTCAAACAATTAAACAATCAAATTTACTCATAACTCACTTTTAAGCTCAGAATTGTTATGTCTTAATATAAGGAAAAAACATTTCTGCCAATTATCTGCAATCGACATAAAGATAGTATAGGAAAATTGAACTTTTACAAATGTAAGGTGATAATACAATTTCTTAAACTGAAATTAATCATGTTAATAGATTCCACATACATTCATTAATCTATTTAAAAATTTAAAGATAGAATAGTGGATTTACTTTTAGGTTAAGTTTAATTGTGTGCAAGTAATAAGTAAACATTATAAACCTCACAACATTATTAGGACGTGCATACAAGTCGATCTGACAGGCAATTGAGAACAAAAGACTATCACGCTAGTTTTATTAAAAACACACTAATACCATTTTTATGTTCGGATGCTTACAAGCTTGATTCTGTAAATACTTTTACTTTTAAATTATTATTTTTGTGCTGTGACTTTTATTTTTAGTGTTAAATCTTATAATACTACAATATTTAGGTTAAGCATACAATGTAATCAACCTCGAGTGTCAGGGAGGTCCGATGCTACTCGGGAAATAGACAGTCTTCATTGTAACAAACGTATGATTTAAAAGCAGTGTTAGCAAGTAAAAATTCCCTATGTTAGTAAATTTAATGTTTAATAATGTAAATATTTCTGTCAAAATGTCTTATCTATTTATTGTGCCTTAAAATTTTCACTTACATAGTGATCAAACTCAAATGCCTAGTGTTGTTAACCCCAATTAGTAAATTATTGTTTCATAAATCACATATTGCAAAATAAAATATTTGTTGCACTTTCAGTTACGATTACTCATTATCAATATTAAAAATGAAACGCACTTTATTAATAGTGTTATCTCATTAACGAAGAACGAGATTAAATTGCGTGGCTTTCAGTAGTAGGGTATTATTTTGAAGGAACTGTATAGATAAAGTATTTATTACTGAATCAAAGTGCACTCAAATATTTACATTCCCGAGCGTGATAACAGAACAAATTTTACGTTTCACTCGGCACCGGCATAATTTGCACACGTAATTTACAGTTAAAAAATAAAATAAAGTATTCACAAAAATTGTCTTATTTCAGAGAAAGTTATTAAACAAAAGGTTACATATTGATTAATTTCGATTCTCAATACCGAATTTTGTCTCAGTAGTTGTACAGAGTGATAATTTGAAAACATATTTCTAATTATTAGAGTTTTGTCTTGAAAAATTGTGCGTAATTAATAATTAATTAATATTATTTAAGTGAGGTTTTGTAGGGCCCTTCGACAACTTTGGCCATCTGCGTTCGTTTTAGAAAACTTATGTATTTTAAAACATACCAATTTTTAACTTTATCACGAAACAAAACAAAAATTAAATACTTACACTTATAAATCACTTGATGACCATCAAAACACACAATTTACATATGTGCTCAACATAATGAAAATGAAAATATTCTTACGTACAAATTCCCATAATATTTGTTTAATGTAATTGTTTCTTTTTTTTTAGAACTGTTTTCATAGCATACTTAGATATTATTATTATTTTTTATTCCCTTTGGGTGATTCCTATAGGACAATTTCTAATTGGAACTGGTGAATTGCGAACGTAATATATTTTTTGTGCGATTCGCGTGAAACTGTCGCGTTGGACGACCCGTTTTTCGTAAAACGTGTTCGTGTGTATGTGGCAGGGCGCACCGCCGCCGCTGCCGTCGACAACCAGTTGTTGATAAGTCCCGGGCGTAAGTCAAAATACGTGAGCATGGCGAACATATGGGAGCGGAGATGGGGCCCCGTTTCGCCCGTCAGACGGTCGACGTGTCAGGTCCGGGTGACCCCGGGGCGCCGAGAGAATGTCGTCGCACGGGAACGGACCGTTCGGACGGGACGGGACGGCACGTATAGATGTGCACAATAATGGGAACGTGCGGATGTATATATGTGTGCGTGTACGTGTGTCAAAAGTCTACTTACTGTACTGTAAAAACAGAAAATCCGTCCTAGAAAAACCTCGTTGGCCTCAGTTTCTCCAGCTTTACTCGGGTTTGTTTACCTGCAACAGGAAAATGTGGAAATTATGGCGAGGCCCCGGCCGACGCACGGCACACGTCTTAACATACCCACTGCCAAGCAGAAAATGTGTGGGACAATTTTGCCTGCGTGTTTCTTTTCTAAAAATAGCCGCAACACGTCGGGTTCTACTTTCGCGCCGCACTTACGCTACTCGCACACAGATAGCTCTGCGTAGAACATCATCAAAACATCCCTTACGCCAATAATTAAACACAATTAACAATACCTCAATGAAACAATCAGTAGAATCAGTATAATCAGTGATAGTATTCACGAATTTACGTCAGTTCTAACAATTTTTCAATAATACTCAACCCATAGATGGCGCCACCATTCGATAATTAATAAAAAGAATAATTCATAGATGCCGCCACCATTCTAATTAATACGATAATTAATTAAAATTAAGAATAATTACAATTTATATATTAATTAGCGTGTACTAAATACAATAATTTAATCATATTTATGATTACATATTAAATATTACGTTTTCAATAAGTAATCCTAGATTTTGATAAAATCACCTGAAAACGTGACTGCTTTGAAAATGTCTCATTTATTTCTTTAATTTTTTACTGTTTTCAGTCGCAGTACTAAAATGAAAATGTTTGCGTTATTAAAACCTAAAACGAGTTTTATAACAATATTTTATCAGCGGAAAGTGTGGGGCGATAATATAACGATTGGTAAGTACGTGTAGTCATTAAGAAATATTAGTAAAAGTTGCGATAAATTATGTACTTCCCACATATAAGATATGGTTGACGTTTTTTACAATTTGAATATTACGAGGGCGATCTGGAAAGTACTACCCATTTGGGGACATTAAAAAAACTAATATGTATTAACAAATATTAACGTTTTATTTATAAAAAACATACCTTAAACTACTTCTATATTTATTATATGTAAGCATTTTTCGTACTGTGTGACGAGTTATTGTATCCCAGCTTAACATTCTTCTACCGCAAGTGTATTTCTTTCCAGCCAAAAAGTCCTTGAGTTTTCTAAACAGATGTTAATCTGAAGGCGGCAAGTCTCACATAAATGGAATAGCCAAAAACAGTGACACGTATCTTTGGACACATATACAAAACAACTTAACATGTTGGCGCTCGTCTAGCTACTCTATTCACCGGTTGCTACTTTCCTATTATTCCTCGTGCAGCATCGTTTGTCCCGTTCAGCAATTTAATGGATTACCGGTACCATTCGCCATTGGAATGGCATTTTGGAGTGATGGGCGATCATCTAAAGTAACACGCTTATTTACACACACACACACACAAATAACACGGCGGAATTTACGTTTTCTCGACCTACACTATGCGTTAACCTATTGCTTAAACTAGCATACTTATGGCCTAGGCCAACGTATTCTTTATTGGGGTAGGTTATGAGTACGATAGGTTATTTAAGTGTTTATTGCGATAGGCCAAAAATACACTAGATCAAGCTGATTCTAGATTTATAATTATTAAAAACTTCTTTCCCTACCTTTTGTTTATCGTTTCTTTATTTTGTTATAGCATTTAATATCTACAATTCTTTTGTTTTTTACCCAAAATCTGTCTTTTATATTTTGTTTTTCAGCTTATCGTCTCACCCTTGTCTGTCTCCCAATCTTCTGTTTTTCATTTGCTATTTAGAATACTTTCAATTATTACTCAAACGGATGGATAATTAATAATTTATTGGGAAAGGTCAAAAGTACGCTAAGATAATTAATCATTTATTAACCTGGATCAATGGTACAGTAGGACAATGAATTGGGGTAGGTCAAGAGTACGCTAAGGCGCAAGAGTTCGCTGGTGCCATTAATAATTTATTAACCTAGATCATGGGTACGCTAGAGCAGTGAGTATTAATTGGGATAGGTCAAGAGTACGCTAGAGCAGTGAATAATTGATTGGGGTTAATTTCAATTTATTGCCTTTTTCAATTATGCTATATACCAGCAATTATTTGTTGAAGGAATTTTTACAATCCGACAATGCGTTCAAGAGTTATCAACAAAAATTGAAAAAGAATTGACAATCGAATTTTAGTTTTTCGTCTTGTAGCGATATCTGCTATAAGTGGAAGAGTTTGGTAACAAAATTTTCAAAATCTGATGATGCGTTCCTAAGCTATTATTAAAAAAAGAAAATAAATTGCACTTTAATTTTCAATTTATTGCATTTTCAGTTATGTTTTACATCAGCAATTATTTGATGAAGAAATTTTTAAAATCCGACGATTTGTTCAAGAGATATCGACAAAAAATGAAAAACAATCGACAATCGAATTTTAGTTTTTTTGTCTTGTAACAATATTTTCTATAAAAAGAATCGTTTGGTAACAAAATTTTCAAAATCTGATGATGCGTTCAAGAGTTATAAATAGAAAATTGAAAAACAATTGCACATCAATTTTCAGTTTATTGCCATTTTGAATTATGCTTTACACCAGCAATTTTTAAAGGAAGGAATTTTTAAAATCCGACGATGTGTTCAAGAGTTATCAACAAAAAATTGAAAAACAATTGACAATCGAATTTTAGTTTTTCATCTTGTAGCGATATTTGCTATAAGAGGAATCATTTGGTGACAAAATTTTCAATATCCGATGATGGCTTCAAGAGTTATAAATTAAAAACAATTGCACATCGATTTTCAGTATATTGCCTGTTTCAATTATGCTCTATACTAGCAATTAATTGAAGAAGGAATTTTTAAAATCCGACGATGTGTTCAAGAGTTATCGACAAAAAATTGAAAAACAATTGAAAATCAAAGTTTAGTTTTTCATCTTATAGCAATATTTACTATAAGAGGAATCGTTTGGTACTAAAATTTTCAAAATCTGGTGTTGCGTTCAAGAGTTATAAGTAGAAAATTGAAAAACAATTGCACATCGATTTTCAGTTTATGGCCATTTTCAATTACCCTTTACACCAGCAATTATTTGATGAAGGAATTTTTAAAATCTGACGATTTGTTCAAGAGTTATCAACAAAACAATGAAAAACAATTGACAATCGAATTTTAGTTTTTCATCTTATAGCAATATTTTCTATAAGAGGAAGCGTTGGGTAACAAAATGTTCAAAATCTGGTGATGTTTTCAATAAAAAATTGAAAAACAATTGAACATCGATTTTCAGTTTATTGCTATTTTCAATTATGCTTTGCACCAGCAATTATTTGATGAAAGAATTTTTAAAATCCGACGATGTGTTCAAAAGTTATCGACAAAAAATAGAAAAACAATTGACAATCAAATTTTAGTTTTTCATCTTGTAACAATATTTGCTATAAGAGGAAGCGTTTGGTACTAATATTTTCAAAATCTGATGAAGCGTTCAAGAGTTATAAGCAGAAAATTGAAAAACAATTGCACATCGATTTTCAGTTGATTGCCATTTTCAATTATGCTTTACACCAGGAATTATTTGAAGAAAGAATTTTTGAAATCCGACTATGTGTTCAAGAGTTATAGACCAAACATTGAAAAACAATTGAAAATCAAATTTTAGTTTTTCATCTTATAGCAATATTTGCTATAAGAGGAATCGTTTGGTAACAATATTTTCAAAATCTGATGATGCGTTCAAGAGTTATAAATAAAAAAAGATAAACAATTGCACATCGATTTTCAGTTTATTGCCTTTTTCAATTATGCTCTACACCAGCAATTATTTGATAAAGGAATTTTTAAAATCCGATGATTTGTTCAAGGGTTATCGACAAAAAATGAAAAACAATCGACGATCGAATTTTAGTTTTTTGTCTAGTAGCAAAATTTTCAATAAAGGGAATCGTTTGGTAACAAAATTTTCAAAATCTGACGATGCATTCAAGAGTTATAAATGAAACATTGAAAAACAATTGCACATCACATTTTCCATTAATATTCATGTCAGCAATTATTTAAAGACAGAACTTTTTTGTTTTTGTTTCACCGTTGTGTATTAAATAAACACTGTTTAGATTTGCATGTTCATTTTACGGGAAGTATTTCAATGGAACCTAAAAGTAGTTCTTTTTTTATAGAAAAATAATGATACTAATCGAACAGAAAGTTAGTTTTTTTTAATTGTAAAAAAGTACCTATTAAATCACATAGGAAATAAGAGCACGTGTAAATTTAGTTGCCTATTTTGTGTTGTGTAATTACTTTGATATGAACTTATAACGGGTGTCCAATAATTATTGTAGTCCCGGGTGGAGTTGGAATCAAATACGTAGGTCGATTCTTACATGTGTCAAATAAATTGAACTGACATTTGTCAAACATAATTTAAATGTGAATTTAAAGTATTGTTAACTTTAATAAGTAATCAGAATATTAGATCATTTACATTTAAATTATGTTTGACAATTAAAATGTCAGTTCAATTTATTTGACACATGTAAGAATCGACCTACGTATTTGATTCCAACCCCACCCGGGACTACGTTATAAAAATAATGGGTTGTAAATGTGGTTGCCTATATTTTAGTTTTAGTGGAAAGGTTTACTGTTAAATGACTCCGAGAATCTGCGGAATGAAAATTGTAAATCAAATATAAGATTTTTGGGATGTTGTTATATAAAGGGGGTACTCGAATTTATATATTATGTATTTCGCATTAAATAATTGGAATATTTATAGTCGTGCCTATATTTACACTTTAACAACTGCGTTACACCACTGGCGTGTATATATGGTTGCATATAATATATTTGGTGTGTAGGAATGTGTACCTTTATAATGTGAAGTACTTTTAGGCATTTTTGATTATAAATGTTTGAATGGGCGTTTGTTGTGTAGAACAATTGCGTTTTGACAGATATTAATTTTTAGAAACAAAAATGTTTTTCTTTCATTATAATACGTCTTGGGTGCCACCAGAAATAGAATTAGTTGAGAAACAGGTAAGACAAAAAGTAATTCGTTATAGAAAATAGAGCATATATATTTGTGTTGTGTTCAAAAAGGATTTAAAATATTTGTTCTCTGATTGTATAATTGAAATTTCCCTATTATGCCTTTAGTAGTGCTATTAGTTTAAAGTTAATATACACATGACATGTAAAAGGTTATTATTTAAAATCTTCCTATTAGAATTGTTTCAGGCTGTTTCCATTTTTCCCAGTTTATTCATGGTAAAGATAAATTAACTTAATATGCTACAAAATGGTTGCATTTAAAAAAAATAAAGTAACGTAGGATGTTCATGTAAAACTGGTTCAGTACTCAGTTTTAAAAAAGACATAAAATTTCTTTGTGCATTTTTATGTATTTGAGTTATTAGTCATCGTAAATGAGTAAACAATTGTGCTAATAATAGGTACAAGTGGGGCCCGCTGAGACAATGCGTGTGGCTGCTATCTTTAATACAAACATATATTTAAAACCATGCTAACTTCTTAGTTATTGTTTAAACATCCTAAATTAATTTTTGGCCGCACGGTGCACATTCATTCGAGTTTCCCCCCCGCACGGGGTCCGCGCGTGCGTCATCGCCTCCCAGCAGCCATATTCCATTTGATAAGTCAAGTGTACGCACGGCACGAAGGCGGATAGAAAGTGTCGAAACGTGCCCCCGAGACGTCCGCGAGAGCGAAGAACCCTCGCCCGTGGAAGCCGAACCACCCCGGAACCCCGACTGACCGTACCCCTAGCCAGCGGGCTTTGCGATATGCAATAGCACGAGGGGCGGCCCTCTACGAACCGAACGCCTGCCGCAGCTCCTCCGTCCGATAATCTTTATTTACACCACGGGCACAGGTGAGTAACGTAACGCGACGACAACCTACATACTTCGTCGGGCCCGTGCGTGTGCGTGACTCTGTGCGTGCGTATGTGTGTGCGACACCGACAGCGGTGACACCGAAAAGTTCGCTCACAGGATGGAGGACACTGACTCCAGCTGAAGAGACATCCCCTCAGACGATGACACAGATAGCCTCCTGTGCACTGATCGAGTAATACAGGGTGTGAATTGGCTGGGAATAGCGAGTAAGTAACAGTTGGATCGTGTCAATAAAAACTATAATGACATACATGTTTGCGTTTGTTTAATCCTCGTTGAGTATTATTATTGTAATTACTTAATCGTAATATCAGTAGTATTTTTATAAAGTCACCTACACAAATATAATTGCACTAAATAACATAACTACAATGATAGTTATAAAACTTAGTGAATCATTAAAATAATATCTTAATAATATTCATAATACTGCACCTGTAAATCAGTATTTAATTTACACTTCATAATATTCCACTACTCTTCAGACCTCTTAGGATGATTTTTTTAACATGTGAAAAATATATGAGCAAATATTTTAATTTATTCATTCACATTTGTTATATTTTTGTTATCGATATATAATTCTGCTCGTTTGGTCTCGAATGTTCATATTTAATCAGTTTTAATGAAATACACAGGTACTAATCACTTTAATATCACTTCTTTTTTTGCTTAATCATTTGACATCGGAATGTTAAAATAAGTGGAATTCTATTAAATACTTCAAAAAAACATTAAAATCTTGAACAGTTGGTTAGAATAACATAACCTCTAATAAAATATATCTAAATATAATTTTATTTGCTTAGTTCGAAATCTAAAAGGCGTATATTGATGATAATAATAATAATAACTTACTTATTAATCTTAGGGCATTTACATATATGATTAACCACATCATGCACATGCCCGAGATATCTTGGGCATTACTTTCAAAAATAATTGTGCGGTTAATATCATTGAGTTTCACAAATCAATTATTTAATTTTTCAGTTATTTTCTTTATAATATAGACGTCGATTTATAAAAACAACTAAAATAGCGTGAAAAATAGTAAAAATCTATTACACAATTAATTAATTATTAATTGGTTGAATTTATAATTCTCAATTTTTTTGTAATTGGAAACATTTAAAGTAATGCATAGGGGAAGTGTTTTCGATTATAGACTGTTTAAAATTCATGTGGTGAATTCAGTGAAAGTTTCACCATTCATGTTTTCGTATTCCCTCGATTAATTTCAAACGCACTTTTACAGAATTGCAAATAGTCACCGGCGTTCTGGTCGGAATCTAAATTAAATCACTTTTCTGACTAAATTTCAACATTTTCCTACCACAATAAGGAAATACGAAGAATCAAACCACGATTTCTCAATCACTTACAATTAATTGTTGCTACAGGATATTAAAAATTTGTTGATTATTAATAAAATTATTGATGTTAATTTTTGTGAATTATTTGATTTGATTCGGCAAATTGAAATTTATTATGATTATATACAAGATTATTAATATATTTATCATCCCCTAATTTTATTTATTTATTCTTTTGCCTTTCTACCTTTCGGTGTAAAGCGTTACATTTTTACTACTTACTTATCCACTAATTGTATTGTATTTAACCTTTATCTAACATGCATTACATAAATAAATATATAATTGTACACAAACCATAAGAAAAAAGTACATACAAATAATTTTGACTGCATGTAGAATTATTAATATTATTAATAAAAAATTTATATATTATTAAATTATTGTAACAATAAATAAAATTATTAACATTTTGATTTCGTAAATTGATTTGTAATTGACTTATTAAATTGAAAGGTGAAACAATACACTTACACCTTACAGTTGCTGGAAATTGATTTCGCAATCGAGATTAGCACCGCATACGAATGAGAGTCCTAATCACGGCCTTACAGATTAATCACCGCTCATGAATAGTCGATACATTGACTCATCGTTGCTCGTGGTTAGGAGCAGCCACTCCTTAAGCAGTAAGCACTAAAACCATGAATTACTCACTCGCTGATTGTGTGATTAAATATTTGATGCACACAGTGTTTGCGAAAAAGGAGTCACCATTCATAAGTTTGAAATATTAATTAGATTCAATCTTATCTGTTTTAAGGCGTTGAACTGTAGTAGCGCTTATAATAACGATTTATTCGGTATTAATAATGGTAATTTTTATGCGTGCGGTTTAAAGAGTTATGATAATTCAGTTCATTTGCTTTTATAATTTACCTTCTGTGTGGTTTTAGAAATTAAATGCTTTCTTTTCTTTCTTAAGTTGGTGTTCGAATGTTATTGTGCAGTAAAAAAATTAAAATGGAAAAATGATTTCAAATCGCTGGAAATTTTTAACATTTATTGTTAATTTAATTATTTACAAAGTTTTTTCTGCTGAATAATACAAAAATTACATATTCGTTGTGAAGACAATTCAATTACATGAAAAATCTAACAAATTAAATCGCAAAAAGAATCTATATTTAGAAAATGCGTTATGGAGAAAATTCAATCGCAAGAAAAAAACAGTTTCTAGAAAATTCGTTGTGGTGAAAATTAAATCACAAGAAAAATCTATATTTTTAAAAACGTGTGAACCAAAGTTCTTATATAAATTATTTAGAAAAAATTAATTATTTAGAAAATTCAATCACAAGAAAAGGTCACTATTTAGAAAATTCGTTGTGCAGAATATCTAGAACATTCAATCACAAGAACAAATCAATATTTAGAAAATTGGCTGTGAAGAAAATCTAACCACAAGAAAAATCAGTATTATGAAAATTCGTTGTGGCGAAAATTCATTAGAAAAATCTATATTTTTAAAAACAAATGAACAAAAGGAAAAAAAACTCAATATTTGCAAAATTCGCTGTGGAGAAAATTCAATCCCCAGAAAAATTGAATATTTAGAAAATTCCTTGTGGAGAAAATACAATCACAAGAAAAAGAATACACGACGAATAAAACTTCTACTTCTGGAAAATTCTACTGAAAGAAAAAATCAATAGTTTCGTCGTGGAGAAAATTTAATCATGAAAAAAATCAATATATAGAAAATTTGATGTCGAGAAAATTTAATCAAAAGAAAAAATCAGTATTTAGAAAATTCGTTGTGTTGACAATTCAATTACAAGAAAAATCTATATTTTTAAAAACAAATTGACAAAAGCTCTTATATAAATTATTTATATAAAATTCCACATTTAGAAAATTCAATCACGAGAGAACATCGATATTTAGAAAATTCGTTGTGGAGAAAATTCAATCACCAGAAATAGTTAATATTTAGAAAATTCGTTGTGTGGAAAATTCAATCACCAGAAAAGTTAAAAATATAGAAAATTCAATTACAAGAAGAAAAAAAAAATCTTTGGAAAAATTGCTTTGGAGAAAATTTTATCACAAGAAAAAGAGTACAAGACAAACAATACTTCTTCAACAAATCAATTATGAAAAAGTCAATATCTAGCAACTTCATTGATTAAAAAAATCATTATTTAAAAAATTCGTCATGGAGAAAATTCAATCACAAGAAAAAAAAATTAATATTTAGAAAAGTCACTCTGTAGAAAATTATATCACAAGAAAAGGAATACACGACGAACAAAACTTATATATGTATCTAGAAAATTCAACTGAAAGAAAAACTCAATATTTCAGTCGTGGAGAAAATCACAAGAAAAAATCTGTATTTAGAAAATTCGTTCTGATGACAATTAAATTACAAGAAAAATCTATATTTTCAAAAACAAATTAACACTAGCTTTTATATAAATTATTTATATAAAATTCCATATTTAGAAAATTCAATCACGAGAGAAATCAATCTTTAGAAAATTCGTTGCGAAGAAAATTCAATCACCAGAAAAAGTCAATATTTAGAAAACCAGTTGTGAAGAAAATTTAATCACCAGAAAAATCCAAAATTTAGAAAATTCAATCACAAGAAAAAGAATACATGACGAACAAAACTTCTTCAACAAATCAATTATGAAAAAGTCAACATCGAGAAAATTCAATCGAAAGAAAAAGTCATTATTTACAAAATTCGTTGTGAGGAAAATTCATTCACCAGAAAAGTTCAAAATATAGAAAATTTAATCACAAGAAAAAATCGATCTTTAGAAAATTCGCTGTGAAGAAAATTCATACATATGAAAAATTCAATATTTAGAAAATTCGTTGGGAGGAAAATCCAATATTTAGTAGATTCAATCATAAGAAAAAGAATACACGACGAGAAAAAAACCAATTGATTTGTTAATTATGAAAAGTCAATATCTAGAAAATTCAATCAAAAGAAAAAATAATTATTTAGAAAATTTGTTGTGAAGACAATTCAATTACAAGAAAAATTTATATTTATAAAAACGAATGAACAAAAGCGCAATATTTCGAAAATTCAATCACGAGAGAAAATCAATATTGTGAAAATTCGTTGTGGAGAAAAATCACAAGAAAAAAATCAATATTTAGAAAATTTAGTCGCAAGAAAAAGGCAATATTTAGAAAATTCGTTGTGGAGAAAATTCAATCATAAGATAAAATCAATATTTATAAAATTTAGCTCTAAGAAAAAGTCAAAGAGAAAATTCAATAACTAAAAAAATTCAATATTTAGAAAATTAATTACAATTACAAGAAAGAAAATTAATTACAAGAAAATTCGTTGTGGAGAAAATTCAAAAATATGAAAAATTCAATATTTAGAAAATTCGTTGCGAGGAAAATTCAATCAGTAGAAAAATTCAATATTTATAACATTCAATCACAAGAAAAAGAATACAAAACTTCTTCAACAAATCAATTAAGAAAAAGTCAATACATATCTAGAAAATTTGTTGTGAAGAAAAATCTATATTTTTAAAAACAAATGAACAAAAGCGCAATATTTCGAAAATTCAATCACGAGAGAAAATCATATATTGTGAAAATTCGTTGTGGAGAAAATTTAATCACAAGAAAAAAAAAACAATATTTAGAAAATTCGTCGTGGAGAAAATTCAATCATAATTAAAATTCAATCCCAAGAAAAAGTCAACATTTACAAAATTCATTGTAGAGAAAATTCAATATTTAGAAAATTTAGCTCCAAGAAAAAGTAAATATTTAGAAAATTCGTTGTAAAGACAATTCAATCACAAGAAAAAGTCAAACATTTAAAAATTCGTTGTGGAGAAAATTCAATCATAAGAAAAATCAATATTTAGAAAATTTAGTTACAAGAAAAAGTTAATATTTAGAAAATTCGTTGTAAAGACAATTCAATCACAAGAAAAAGTTAAATATTTAAAAATTCGTTGCGGAGAAAATTCAATCATAAGAAAAATTCAATATTTAGAAAATTTAGTTACAAGAAAAAGTTAATATTTAGAAAATTCGTTGTAAAGACAATTCAATCACAAGAAAAAGTCATATATTTCGAAAATTCGTTGTGGAGAAAATTCAATCATAAGAAAAATGCAATATTTAGAAAATTAAATCACGAGAGAAAATCAATATTTAGGAAATTCGTTGTGAAGACATTCACAAGAAAAATCCTTATTTAGAAAATTCACTATGGAGAAAATTCAATCACCAGAAAAAGTCAATATTTAGAAAATTCATTGGGAAGAAGATTCAATCACCAGAAAAATTCAATCTTTAGAAAATTCATTTTATGGAAAAAAACAATCACAAGAAAAAGGATACAAGGCAAACAAAACTTCTTAAACAAATCAGTTATGAAAAAGTCAATATCTAGAAAATTCAATCGAAAGAAAAAATCAATATTTATAAAATTCTTTGTGGAGAAAATTCAGTCCCAAGAAAAAAATAGTATTTAGAAAATTCGTTGTAATGACAATTCAATTACAAGAAAAATCTATATTTTTTAAAACAAATGATCAAAAGCCTCATACATAAATCATTATATAAAATTCCATATTTAGAAAATTCAATCACGAGAGAAAATTAATATTTAGAAAATTAATTCTGGAGAAAATTCAATTACCAGAAAAAATTAATATTTAGAAAATTCGTTGTGAGGAAAATTTAATCACCAAAAAAATTCAAAATTTAGAAAATTCAATCACAAGAAAAAAAAATACATGAACAAAACTTCTTCAACAAATCAATTATGAAAAAGTCAATATCTAGAAAATTCAATCTAAAGAAAAAGTCATTATTTACAAAATTCGTCGTGGAGAAAATTAAAACAAAAGAAAAAGTCAATATTTAAAAATTCGTTGTGGGAAAAATTCAATTATAAGAAAAATTTAATATTTAGAAAATTCACAAGATAAAGTTAATATTTAGAAATTTCAATCAAAATAAAAAGTCAATATTCAGAAAATTCGTCGTGGACAAAATTCAATCACCAGAAAATCTATAGAAACAAAATGAATAAAGCTTTTAAAATAAAATAATTATGAAAACTCGTTGTGAAGAAAATTCAAATCACAAGAAAACAATCTATATTTTTGAAAATTGGACCAACATAATTTTATTAATAAATAAAATATGAATAATTTCAATACTTAGCTAATTCGTTGCCAAGAAAGTACAATCACAAGAAAAATCTATATTTTTGAAAACTGAATGAAGAAAACTTTATAAATAAATAAATTATAAAAACAATTTAATAGGGAGAAAATTAGTTATCGAGAAAATTCAATCACAAGAAAAATCTGTGGTTTTTGAAAACTGGACGATGAAATCATTATAAATAGATTATGAAAAAAATCAATAATTCGTGGCCAAGAAAATTCAATTACAAGAAAAATCTATAGTTTTTAAAACTGGATGAACAAAACTTTATAATAATATTATGTTCATTGATGGGATTCCCATTTTGAGATTAAAAATAAAAAAATAAAAATAACTGAAATGACTAAAATACATATAGTACGAAATAATAAAATAATTTTAAAATATTCAAAAATCCCAAAGATTCTCAAATATTCTGAAACACTCAAATAAATGTGTTCAAATCTTCAAATATTCAAAAAGTTTAAATTCAGAAATCTCAAAGATTCTTCTCAGATATTCTCGAATATTCTGGAATGTTCTCAAATAACCAAATGTAATTTTTTAAATATTAAAAAAAATCTGGAATATTCCGAAATATTCATATAATTAAATGTTCAAATCTTCAAATGTTTAAAATTCAAGAATCTCAAAGATTCTCCCCATATGTTCTCGAATATTCTCAAATGTTAAATTTTTTAAATATTAAAAAATTACTAAAATCAAAAACTCAAATATTCTGGTAAAAATTGGTCAAATTAAAAAAAAATATCCAATATTCAAATGCTCAAAAAAAAAACAAATTTTTAAATACAAAAATTCAAATATTTGAATATTTAAAAAAATAAAATTCTCAAATATCCTCCAATTTTCTCAAATACTGTCGAATATTCTCTAATATCGTCAGATATTTAAATTATCATATTTTCTTATTTTCAAATTACCTCAAATATTCTCAAATGTTTTCGAATATTCTCAAATATTCAAATGGCTGAAATGTTCAAATATTCAAAAATTCGAATATAAAAATTTAACAATACAAAAGTTTAAAAGTTTAAAATTGGTAAAATTGAAAGGAGTACTAAATATTCTCAAATATTTTTAAATTATCATATTTTCTTATTTTTAAAATACCTCAAATATTCTCAAATCTTCAAGAATATTCTCAAATATTCAAATGCTGAAATGTTCAAATATTCAAACATTCGAATATAAAAATTTAAGAATACAAAAATTCAAAAGAATCTCAGATATTATCAAATAATCGAATGTTATTAGAAAACTGAAAAATTACAAACTCTAAAATTCAAAAATTTAATTAAAAATTAGTAAAATTAAAAAGATTCGTAAATACATATTCTCTAATAATCTCAAATGTTTAAATATTTAAAAAAATTAAAAAATCAAGTATTCAAAATTCTCAAATTTTCTCAAATAATTAAATAAATTATGAAAAATTTAATAGTTGATAAAAAATTCAATCACAAAAAACTGGACCAACGAAACATAAATAAATAAATTATGAAAAATTTCAGGTGCCAAAAAAATTCTATTCAACAAAAAATATATAAAAAATTAAATATTATATATTATTTAAAAAAATACACACACATAAAAATAAAATGATTATTTCCATTCAGCGACATTAATTAATCAAATTGACTTGTTTATGCACACATGAATTAGGTCAACGCGTTTTTTTTCTCTCCTCCATCCTGATTATGTCACTATTCCATTAACAATTGATCCAATGAACGTCCCATTCACGCATCTATTTCGGGGTAAACGTATAGCGAAAAAAAATCACTCTCGTTTACGACTTTGTAAACAAACACTCGTCCTAAAATTAGCACGGGCGTGCGTGGATTAAAAATAGTGTTCTCATTATAGTTTCGTAAATACACACTGATTGACCAATGGGGGCCTCTATTTTTATTTAAAAAATCCGAGTCTTCGTAGAACCACCAGAGTGGTGGGTGTCTTAAAATAGATCGTTTGTTTTACCTACAGGAAGATTCTATTAATTACCTTTTGTAGACAGAAATAGAATGCTAAGGTGATCCAATAATAATGAATATAAATAAATAACAATTTTTACTTAAATTCTATTTCGTAAACATGTTTATGTCAGTGAATAAAGTTAATAATACTAATGAATGTTTTTATCGTTTATATCTTAATTATCTTATTGGATTAAAAATTGACTAAAATTGACATTTGTTTTTTAACACGTTTTACACAAAAAATACGTTATTGTTTTGTTTTAACCTTACTTATTATAAATAGAACAAAAAAATCGTACCTCAAATAATTGTGGATATATTTTGTCTGGTTAATACGAGACAAAATATTTCCATAATTATTTTGTCTGGTTAATTTTAAGATTTGATTTTACAAAAAATAGATTAAAGTTAATTGTAATTAACCTCAAAATTAATTTGACATATATTATTATTCTATCAAACCAAACCTAGAAAAAATTGTTAATAGTCAGAATATATTGACGTTTATTAACAAATACGAATCTATGTAATAATTTATTGTAAATTAATACGTTTTCTACTGAATAAATTATTTTATTTATAATTGTCATTTAGTCGTCTCGACCTTGAGGCAAATTATATTTTCAATATTTTTGTTTTGCATGTATGGTTAATTTTTCCAATTCAATTCGACGCTCGTTTATTTATGGGAAAGTTATTGCGCCGGCCGATTAAAAGGAAAAAAAAACGTGGAAAATTATCGGTTTTAATTGATACGGGTTGTGCAAGGTGGACTTGATCACGAGTTTTGTAATTTAAAATCATTTCGTATTTCACGTCGGGAATTTCGAAATGACGTAACTGATGACTGAAAATGAAAATAAAATATGAATATACTCAATTGAAAGAAGAAATAATAAAATAGCGAACAATTTTATTTGCCCCATTTTTACATAAACAAATGAGCTAATTGTTTTATTATGTTATTCAATTATTTAATATAGTTATTTGCGTTTTATTCTTGTAATAACCTTTTTGTTATGTTATATAATGATGATAATAAAGATTTTTGGTGATGGAAAAGATGGCGAACATTTTGTTATCTCCGTTTGAGGCAAATATTTAGTTCGAGATTAAATATATCCTTTGATACGTTATCACGCACTTTCACTCTTTTCATATGCGTCTGTATGTGTGGGTGTGTGTATAGACTTTTTTATTTTCAACAAGGCTTAAATAATTCCTTGAAAAATATTATAGAGGTTATGTTTAGTTAATTGATAATGTAGAGGTTATGATTAGTTAAAATCAATTAATTAAACATAACCTCTACATTATCACCGATTTGAAAAATATATTTATAATATCTAATCAAAACAATTGCTACAGTATTATTTATTCTATCTATCATACTATAAAAAGATTGTAATATTATACATAATAATAATCTACAAAAATTTTGATCGTATTTGGAAATATGTGTTCTTCCATTTTCACCCTCTATGACTAGAAACAAAACGTCAACACTTAAAACTTGAATGTAAGGAAATAAAATTGAATTTAGCGATTTGAAAAATTGTAAAAAATTAACCACTCAAGGAATTAGCTCAAAAATTCGAAAATCCATTAAACATTCATGTTTTTATAATATCTAATCAAAACAATTGCTACAATGTGGGTAGAAACAAAACGGTAACGCTTAAAATTCGATTGGAAGGAAATAAAATTGCAATCAGTGTTTTGAATATTTGTAAAAAGATAATCACTCGAGGGATTATGTTTTATATGTTTGAATAATGTATATTAGATACCAACATTGCAAAATAAAGATTATTATTATTATTAGCTCAAAAATTAGAAAATCCATTGAACATTAATATATTTATAATATCCAATCAAAACAATTGCTACAATGTTGGTAGAAACAAAACGACAATCCTTAAAATTTGAATGAATTAACTCCAACGAATAAATTCTAGAGTTTTTGTAGGTTATGTTGAATTCTCTTACTTAAAACCCAATTTTTATTAGATTGCACGTTTAAAACTACATAGTTTAGGACTATTTTACTATAATCACCAGTTTTGTTTTTAAAATCTATCTCTTAATTCATTTGATGCGTTAATTTCCTACAAAATCATTAATCAATATTTATAGGTTATGTTACTTTTACTTTCTTAATTGAAACATAACCTAAAAATGTTTACGATTACACTCTTGATTATTAGTTTAATAATATGACACTATTTCTAAATATACAACTAGAGTCTTGTTTTTTTTGTTAATTTTGTTTATATCTAATTGAAAAACTTCTTATCACCAGTGGATCTCTTATCTCGAGAGAAGCAATTTATTTACATGAGATATCTAATCTTCCATTAGTCGCACCAGTAGATCACACCGTGTAATTATCTGTCGTCACCTTTTTAAAAGGAGTGTTTTTCTATTTCGTTGAAAATTACACGATTCGAGTGTGACGTGATAAAGTCGATAACTTTATGTTGTAATTTTGTGGGGTGGATACAATCCAAAGATGGTTTTCGTACTGATATGGTATAGATAACGTGATGTGATACAGTGGATAACTTTATGTTATAATTTCGTGGGGTGGATACAATCTAATGATGGTTCATACCGACGAAGTGTAGATAACTTGTAAGGATAAATTAGGTTAGGTAATGGTTTGTGTATAGTATATTAGGTTATTAAATTAAATGAAATAATTAGTAAGCCTTTTTCTTCATTGGTTTAAACAAAAGGATTACAAATTGTTTCATTTAATTAAATTAATCTTCACGTATTTAACTCGAAACAAAATATCATATTTAGGTTATGTTAAATTGGATAATAAAATAAAATTTAAATTGCCGATAACATTCATTTCATTTATGAGTGAATGTTCGAACTTAAACACTAATAAAAAAATTGTGTGGGCTTTATTATTAATGAATCCCACCATAATCATGATAATAGTTGTGACTGTTAATTTAAAATTATGTTACAAAATAATCGCTCAAAGCATAATGTTAAAAATTATGTAAATAGTGGGTTTACGTCTGTTGGGATTTTATAAATTATTGAATAGTTTGTGTAGTTTTATATCAGCTGTGAAGTAGTTTTTTTTTTTAATGTTTGTATTACATTTGCCAAATACAGTGGTTTCGTTACTGTATTAACATTTGGCCTTGAGAAATCCCATCGTTCGGATGATCTCTGTGATATTTAAATATGAGATAAAACATTATCTATTTTTCCACTTAGTTATAATTACTTAACAAAAAAACGTTGTTTTAATGAGAATTAATAAAATAATGTGGAAAATAAATTTCTATGTTATTTCTGTTGGTATCTTTGAGTTACTTGAAGAGAAATTATAATACATGATTTCTATGTTTATAAATAAAATATAAATTAGTTGTATAAGTTTTAAAGTTGTACATTTTTTAAAAGTGGTATAAAAATGTAATCATTATTTAAATAATTAAAAACGTACTGACAATTCAATGCATGCCTCCAAGAATCGAGGAATAAATTTAAATACCATTGTCTGGATCAAGAACGAAAATAAACGTTGTTATCAAATCACTTCATTTGGATGGATTTTAAATGGATATTTAATAAATTACTGTCACAGTATTTAAATGTGTGCATTTAAATTTTAAAACTGTACCGACCTTGTGGTAATGACCTAAAAAATTAATATTCTATTTACTCAGTAAATACAGTACGTCTTCTTAATTACCAATGCAAAATTAAAACTACATATATCTAATTCTTGAATGTTGTCGGCGTTAACTTGGTGGTACATTTTAATAAGATAATTAAAACACTTTAATTTTGTTTTACCACAAAAATTTTTGTGGTAAAACAAAGTTAAAGTGTTTTAATTAACTACATATATCATTTCTTTCGATTTTTAAATAGTTGGTTTTAATTTTTTATGTATACTTAAAATTAAAATTGTTGCACCTTTCACACACAAACAGTGCACTGACTGAATTATAAAAAAAATATATATATTCACAATTTCCTATCCTATCCAATCAGCATATTCAATTAATTAGCATTAGAGTGGCTGAATGCGAATTCATAATTGAGAGCCGTTTGTGGTACCCGGTGCAGAGGAGAAAGTCCAATCAATAAGGAAGAACAATGCTCGAATGCACATTAAATGGCACGACAAATTGTCGGGTTTTGTGTGTGTGTGATGGGAACCGACCAGTCCAAATTTCATACGGGAAACAAGTTTCGGGAAAAATGTTCTACTTTCTCGCTTTGATTTTGATTCGAGATTAGATCTCTCGACAGTGGCAGTTATAAATCATTAGTGTATCGAATGTTGGGTCGTATTGTGTGTGGCAGTGGTTTTAAAAATACTTTCGGTAATATAAATAACACTGTTGTATGTTGATTATACTCTTCATGAAAATCAAAAACAAACAATGACTTTTGGTAATAATTTTTTGAATGTACATTATAGAATATTTGAAATTGTTTGATTAAAAATACTATAGAATATTATTACTATAAATATCTATAATGAAAAAACTGTTTACGATAGATAGAAAAACATTAGGTTGATTACATAACCTAACCTAATATTATCGAATGTTATTTTGATTATTAATCCCCTCATTGAATAAAAGTAACGTAATAAATTATGGTATGGTTTTTATAAAAGTACTGATTACTTACTTCTTCAACATTCGATTGATTAATCTCGGTTTAGATAATTATCCACTATTAGTACGGCTGTAACAGCCGTACTAATAGTCGCGAATTAATTCGAGTATAAGGATTATTCCTTTACCTCGGATTATTTTTAAAGATAAACATCAATTCAATAATCCTGCGCGACGCAAGATTATTTCGAGATTATTCGCGAACTGTCAATTTCTTACTTGTCAACAGATATTTTTATAATTCATTATAGATAATATATTGTTATTATAATTTTACCTTTATCCATTTCTGTAAAATGAATTACCATTATTATGTACCATTTCCATTAAAAATAAGTATTAATTGTACTTACTATATTCGTAATTTAATAAATGGCGCTCTTCAACTGACAGAACATGACGATTCTGCCAAAGTAAAACCAGTAATAATTAAATGTCACTAAAAAGTTCCCGTATAGTGCCAACGTAAAACCAGTAATAATTAAATGTCACTAAAAAGTTCCCGTATCGAGGATAATTCTTCGAAGTCGCCGAAACTACCCGTAAATACCCGACTAATAAATACGACAAATAATTCAGGATTTTTCAGTTCGAGAATTAATTCGCGACTATTAGTACGGCTGTAAACGGTTTGTTGATTATTGAATTGAAGGTTACGTTTTTGTTTGTGAAAAGTTTGTTTAATTATGTATTCATTTTTTGTTTCTGTTGTTGCAGTTGGTAATAAGGGCGCGTGAAGATGCCGGGGCCACCGCCGCCTCCTCCACCAGGGGGGCCACCGCCCGCAATGCCTCCAACGCCGGCACCGTTCTTCGCGAGCGGGGGCGGCTCCGACGACCGGGGCGCCCTTCTGCAGTCGATCAGGAAGGGTACCAAGCTGAAAAAGACTGTCACCGTGGATAAGAGCGCGCCTCTGATCGGTGAGCAATGCTTATTTGTTTATTAAACTCAATTATTTATTATTATATTTTATAAATAGGCAAAGTGACGAGCAGTTCGAGTAGCTCGAGCAGTGGCGGCGTGGGCGCGAGTCCCTCGCTGAGAGGAGGCGGTGGCGGCGTGCCCAACGGACTGGGCGGCCTGTTCGCCGGCGGAATGCCGAAACTGAAGCCCACCGGAAAGAATTTAGGTGAGTAACAGAAGAAAATACACCTTTGCAATACATTCCGCGCGAATTCTTGATTGCTAAAGTTTAGTGTAAGAGTTCCTGGAACTATCCTTTGTGACTCTTGCGTTTTATTACTTATTTATACCAGGGTAACATAAAAAGGATGATTCTGAGTAGTCCTTGATAAAGTCGATTGGCAACACTGAGTTAAAATTGCGGCAATATGTTTAATAAAAATTAAAAAAAATAAAGTCAAATAAACAAACACAAATTATACAGGGTGTCCCATTTTAATCCGCCAGTAGCGATAATTCTGAAACTTTGCATTGAATCAAAAAGTGTTCCAAATGAAAAGTTAATGATTCTGAGGGGGACATCTGATGCCGTAGACTTTGCCCCCCCAGCCCCCCAAGGGGGGCGGGAACAGGGGGCAACTTTAAAATTTTAAATGGAAACCCCTATTTTTTATTGCAGATTCTAATAGACGGTTAAAAAGTATGTAAGTTTTATCCGAAACATTTTTTTATTGGTCGAGAGATGGCGCTGCAAATGTAAAAGTTTTTTATCAATTAAATTGCGAAAATCGTCACGTAATTAACTGTTATTATTACTTAAGACTTACTCACAACCTTACAAGGTTGTTTTTTCTCAGCCTGCCCAAATACTACCCCCGCCCCCCCTACAAAGACGTAAATTACTCAAAAATAGCGATTGAGTACTTCGTTTTCAAATTAAATAATGGTAAAATAATTTAAAAAAGAATGTCATTTTTTTTTTCAAACAGTGTTTGACCTGGCCCCCCTCATAGCTTCATTTTTTGAAAAAAAACGACATTCTTTTTTGAATTATTTTATCATTATTTAATTTGAAAAAGAAGTACTCAATCGCTATTTTTGAGTACTTTACGTCTTTGTAGGGAGGGTGGGGGTAGTATTTGGGCAGGCTGAGAAAAAAACAACCTTGTAAGGTTGTGAGTAAGTCTTAAGTAATAATAACAGTTAATTACGTGACGATTTTCGCAATTTAATTGACAAAAAACTTTTACATTTGCAGCGCCATCTCTCGACCAATAAAAAAATGTTTCGGATAAAACTTACATACTTTTTAACCTTCTATTAGAATCTGCAATAAAAAATAGGGGTTTCCATTTAAGATTTTAAAGTTGCCCCCTGTTCCTGCCCCCCTTGGGGGGCTGGGGGGGAACAGTCTACGGCATCAGATGTCCCCCTCAGAACCATTAACTTTTCATTTGGAACACTTTTTGATTCAATGCAATGTTTCAGAATTATCGCTACTGGCGGATTAAAATGGGACACCCAGTATAACAATTATTAAAGCACAATTTTATTTTAAAATTGAAATTGTAATGTTTAGTAAAAAAATTCAGTACATTTGGCAACACTGTAAAAAAATTGATGCTTTTATTTTTTTAACCAATAATTGTCATACACATGTCATTCTTACTGAAACGTAAGTGTATTTTTAATTTAATTTTAGGTGGTTCTAGCAATACCGTGAGTAGTAGCAATATTCGGACTCCAGAGTCACCAACTCCAAAAAGTGTCAGCACGATACAGAGCGAACTGAAGAAACAAATGGCCAACGATACTAGGAACATGAACAGGGGACCACCACCACCGGCACCAGTCAGAAGTTACAATGTAAGTGCTATTTGATGAAAATATCAAGTTATATATTAAATGTCAATTAAAACACTTGTCTTATGCTTAATATGGATTATCTTAGTTTGGGTCAGCAATTGGATGGGTGACTATAGTCCATCCGTTGGTTCTTCCGTCTTACGTCACAAACTATCGCTTCAAAAAACGACGAAAGTTTTACAGTGCGTTCTTTTTCTAGCGCATTTGGTTTACTTTATCAGACTGAATGTTTTTGTGTCGTTTCTCGAAGCGATATTTTGTGACGTAGGACGGAAGATCCAACGGATGGACTATAGTATCATTTACCATTGGGATACAATTAATGGTGCTTTAGAGTTATGGGGCGATCCTTTAAAGTAACAAGCTCATTTACACACACAAACACTTCTACTATGGATTATCACCTAGTAACGCCCCTTATATATTAAATAAGTGATACATTTTGATAATTCAAAATAAGGAAAAAGTGATACAAACAAAGCTAATTGTTTTACTTATTTTGAATTACCTTATATATTTCAGAATGGCGATGATTCATCCAGCCGGCAGCCGTTTGGCACGAAGAACGGCAGCTCGAACGGATTCCACCAGAACCCCAGTTTGCCCAATTTGAGCAGTCCCCAGCAATTGACGCCGCACCCGTACCACAGGAAGACCAACAGTAGTGTGTCTCTTCACACGGTCGATTCGGGCTCGGACATCAGCCAGAACAACAATCCAAAGCCCGTGATCAACCACGGGAAACCAAATCTGGCACCGAAACCACCAGTACTGAACGGTAAGAATCCCGAAAACGTATGACTCTCAACTCCTCCATAATTATTAGGAAAGTTTAGAATTTAATTTAAGGAAAGTCCGGCGTGGTACACATAGTAAAACCCTCTTCACTGAGATAGCCATATCGTCTCGAGAGCTCGTCAGCGCATAACTGAAATTACAACATTGAAATATAGATTATCATAGTTTTTAGAACAATAGATCTGTTAAGGTTGCAGTTCACAAGAGGCTAACACACCTCACAAGTACCCTTTTTAACTTGTCATAGAGTTCAAAGGTTTTTTAAATGTTTTTTTTGCTTAAGGCACACATTTACATCATTTTTTTGATAATTTTGTAATACATACAAATAATTGAATTAACAATCAAAACCAATACTTGTATTATTATATTAGTATGCATATTTCTTTTATTTTGTTTTTATGAAAACTGGAAGTGCTGACATCTGTTAAGCAATAGATGATTTTCCATATATAATTCAAATCAATTGAAAATGTTAATATAATATACTGACAGGACAGGAATATTTAGATAATTTTGGGAATTGATATTAAACATGTTTTGTCATAAAAATAATTAAAACGTTTAATTTAAAAAAAAGTACCCTTCACTAGTTACCTGTAGGGTGTCCCTATAACTTTTATAAGAAGAGCGAGTGTGAAGAAAGGTGAAAGGTTATTAGTGCTTTATACGTCAAATTAATTTGATCTTTACTTAACTCAATTAACCAATTTGTCTTATAACTAATTATAAAATAATGCTTATTCTAATAAACAAATAAGTAAATGTAGGATTGCATTAAACTAAATAATACGATATAATCCAAATCGAGTGTTTAGCCAACTAACGACGTTTACACGAAAATCTTAATTAACAAGCGTTGAATTAGCGCTCGGCACAATTGTTTTTTAAGATTTGGGCGTTACACACGCACAGTGCACAGAGATGTTGCGTCAACGTCTTTTGTTGTTGTTTTTTCTCTTCTTTTCGCTTGGGCGGGAAGAGCGCTCTTGTGACACAATTATTATGGTCCCGGTTGTAAAACAATGGTGCTGAAGTGGATAAGCGTGTCGTTTTCATGGTTCATCGATTCTAAGGTGGCGAACGCGTAAAATTGCACTTTTCAGCATTATTACACACACACAGGCACAGAGAAAAATTCTAATAAACTCGACGCAATTATGCTGATTTTGCACCTATTGACTGCCCATGTTCAATTATTACATTTTAATTGTAACTAGCAACAAAGGATGTGCTGTGCCTTTTTAAAGTGTGTTGGAATAGACAAAAAAATGTTTGGTATATTATTTAATTATCTTTTATAGTATATTATTTATTTTAATGTTTAACTTTAACGAGATAGTTAAAGTCAATATTCCTTTGTTAATAATTATAATTTTTAATCTTTTAAACAATACCACTGTCTTATTCAATTATTATATAAAAGAGACTAAACAATAGAGGCTTATCGATACAATATTTTAGTTTTATCTATTGCATTCTGGGTTTATATTTTATTTTATATTACACATTACAATATAATGAAGATTATGCTGGGTGGCTATCGTTTCTATTTGTTAGTGTATTATTAAGAAGAAAAATTATATGTTTTTCAATGTCTTAATATGACAGATTGTTAAAATTAGGCAACCCTTTCTACTTGATCTCTGGGACAAATCAGAGGTGGCTTTAAAAACAAAGCTAATTGAAGGAATTATGTAAATAATATTAAAATAAATTTAAAAAATTTGTAATAATAATAATAAACTCATTATATGAATGATTTGCCTAAACAGTTCTAAATTCGAAAACCTCAATCAACAGTTGTGATTTGTTTACCTGCATGTGAGAATAATTTTCGGTTATTAATATGTTAATTAATATTTTGCAGGTAAACCGGCGGCGCCTCCCAAGAGGTTAATCGTGAATGGTAAACCGGTGAGCAGAGCGCAGAGCATGCGGAGTCCCAGGTCGCCGTCGCCCCAAAGTCCCGACAACAACAATCCCGATTTCGTCAAGTTCGGAACCGTGCGGAACTTTTCCCAGGCGCTCAACCAGAGTCTGGGCCAGAGCCTGGGAAACCTCAGCCAGGTGAAAAGTAGGCCACCGTTAAACGGTAAGTTGCAATAAAAGGAAAAGTTATAAAGTATACTACAGCCAACATTAAACAAACAAAGTTACCAACTTATTGATTTTATATTTCAAAAAAATGAAACAAAGTAAAAGTCTAAACCATGAATAATAAAAATAGTCTTCACTACGTAATAGTAATATTTTTTCCATAAAGATTACAAATATAATGTGAAGTTTACAAATGTTCATATATATTTATTTATTTATTTATTCAGTACTTTGGTCTTCTTTCATTAAAAGAATACACATAAAAACAAATTTATTACAAAAATCATAATACGATATTACCATAAAGGTGCCATCTATTGTCTAAACGTTGCACTACGTCGATGATATAAAAAAAAAAAACCGGTCCGTGGCTGTTGTTAACAGGGAACAATTATTAATGTTTAAATAATAATAGTTTAAATACTTATCTAATGTATAAAATGGAAGGCTAATATCAATACTCTTTACTCTCGCCTTAAATTGATTATAATTTAAGTCACGTATAACTTTGGAAGCTTATTAAAAATTATGTCGTAAATTACAGGTAGACCAACCGCCCCACCGCCGTCGATACCCAACACGCCACCACCCCCACCTCCCACCAAAGCGGTCAAACCGCCTAACCACGCCCCTCCACCCCCACCAAATGTGATACCGCAGGCGCCGAGTCACGCCCCACCCCCACCACCACACAGAACAGCTGGACAGCAAGCGGCACCGGCCAGGCCTCCTCCACTGGTAATACAATTTTACTTTTTATTAAACAGTGTGATCAATAACGATTGCACTCATTAAACCTATTAGTTCTTTGGAAAATGTTTTAATAATTCAATAGATAGTTTATTATTAGGAAAACGTTTTTAAATTGTAATAATTGTTGGTTGGGTAATGTTGACATTCACCCAACTTTTAAATATAAGATTAACCACTATTTGTTAAACAATTTAGGCTCTAATAGATTTTTATAAACATTAAGAATCCCGTCCTCCAACCCAGAAATCGAATGAAGAAATTTTAATTAATTAATTAACTTATAAAAAACCGTACATTTATAAACATTATATTTTAGATAATGCCTAAACTCTAACTAACTTTCGATGAAGTGTCAATAATTGTAGGGTGGAATAGTGGCCACCCACCCTGCAAATACATTTAAATTCTCAAACCAAAACATGCTTTTAATACTTTAAAATCATGCTCTTATTACTTTGAGAAAGGAAAATTGTCTTTGTCGTGGAAATAAAAACGAACATGTAGGGTGGGTGGGTGTCTTTTAATCCACCCATCAATCTTCTTTATTCATCAGTTAATTATAATAAAAGTGTAACTAAATATATCTAATTATGTTAATAAACACTATATAAAAACCTTGTTTTGTAGACTTAGTAACACTCATTTGTTGTGTACTCTTGGTAAGACTCATTGTTGTAGACTCACAAAATGTTTTCGTATTTTTAAATTATTATCTAAAACTCTATAAATTTATGAATTCTAATATTTTTTTATTTTTTGCAGACACCCAACGCTCCCCCGCCACCGCCTAGGCATTCGTCGATGCGCGACGGCGGCAACACCAGACGGCCCTCTTCCTCATCTTCCTCCAGCATATCCACCAGCAGTCTCGAGGCCCGGTTCACGTTCCACCCTGTGACGGACTTCCCCCGGCCGATGCCCTTCAGGGGTGTGCCCAAGCTCTACAACACACGGCAAGGTATTTATCCAGTCCGCTCGTTTTGAAAGAGTGTGCACCCGGAGGGACAGAGAGAAAGAGTGTTGCTCGGTTTGATTAATTTCCCCCTCCCCTCCTCTTCCCTAACGTAGACGTACAGTGTGTATAAGCAAATAACCGATTTTGAAAATAAAAAATGGAATTAAAATAAAACAATAAATAATAATCATAATCATATACAGTTAAATGAATTAGCAGTATTTAAATCATAAAACTATTTTTTAACATTTTTGAATTGTTTAAATAATCTTAATAAATTAATAGTTATGATATAAAAGACAACTCTTATACGATTATTAACGACTCTCAAAGACTATAGTGCTCAATAATTAATTACGATAATTGATTAGAGGTTAATTAAACTCTAATTAATATAAAAATGTTTCACCACAGGTTAAGTGAGTAATTCATCATTAAGGTAATTGAAATATAATTAAATTTAGCGAAAAAGAATTGATTAAGATGCAATATTAATATATATTACATTAGAATAAATATATCTTATAAAACGTAACAGCGATTAAAGCATTTTGTTTATTTTATTTTGAATAATAATAATAAAAATATAAGATTAATGACAATTCTCAAGGACCATAGTACAATTATTAATTAAAATAATTGAAACATTCTTAAAATAACCGAAAACGACTAGTTTATTAAAATATGATTAATAATTAAAAAAATCTTATTCCATAATTTGTTGCCTATATTTATATACTTATCGTTATGGATCAAAACCCTACATTGAAATAAACATATCTGATGAATGAAAACAACAATAAAAGCATTTGTTTTATTTTAATTCAATTAATAATTGAAAATAGCTGCAATAATAAATTTTGGTATAATAAATATGATTTTTCTTTTTCTTTTAAACATCAGGTTCTTGGTCATCTGATTTTGATGACTTTTGATACAATGTGGGGTAATTAATGAATTTATTATTATTATTATATTAACACATCTAATGAATTTGTTTTATGAGTGACGAAACCACTGGGAAAAACTCGTGGGTGGTGTATTAACACAAAGAGGAAGCTTTTGTATAGTGATCTAAAGTTTTTTTTTTGAGTGTGTTGTTCATTTCTTTCACGAGTTTCAATTGGCTTTTAATTTTATAGTAAATCAATACTTTTATCGTATTTTACTATTTATTTGTTTTAACACACTGTATAATAGTTTGTAGATTGTAGATGTTGTTCTGTGTGTAAACATTGAAATATTTGTTTCGGTGGCTTAAATGAGAGGTAATCGCTTGTTTCATCTTCACTCTGAGAAATGTATTTTTTATGTAAAAAAATTAATTTTAATGAAAACATTAATTTTAATGAATTTTTTAATGAAAAAAAAAAACAAATAATTAATTTTAATCATTAATTTAAAGCAGAGATGTGGAGAGATCGCTAGCCTCCAACATTAAACTTGGCTCAGAAATCTAACGCTAATAACAGTGCCATCTATGAATCATATTGCGAACCCCTTATACAAAACTCTGGTAAGAATTAATAAAACACAGATGTTTTAAGAGTTGTAATCATATAGAGACACTGCTACAATTGTTTCACCACATAATGGCTTTGTGAGGCAGACGAGTAATTTCGGTGAAACAATCAAAGTAGTGTCTCTACTTAATAAGGCAAAACACTTAAAACAACCATGTTTTAGTAATTTTAAATGGAATGGGGTTTTGCTAAGTAAGAGCCTAATCAATCAAGCACTCCGGTGAGGAATTTGACTCTGATAACAGTGCCCTCTCTGAAGTTATTCTACAAAAATTCAATTGATGATACTGAGTATACAAAATATCGATTACTTTTTTTACTTTAGTTAATACGAGCTTTGTGGTTCGAGTTATTTCCTGAAATTATATTTTTAAAGAGTGAAAATGGAACAATTTGCATCTTATATGTTAAGTAAATTACAAGTAGAAAACAGTTGCGTTATGTTATTTTATTTATAGTTGTTAATAAATAACTGCACACGTTCACTGCTCTTACAATCACGGATTTTAATTATTTGTATGACATAATTGATCTTGCTTTAATTTTCGTGATTCTAATTGGTCTCGTTCAGATATATACATTCCTTATCAATTGTTTATAATGGTAACCATGGAAACAAACAGATTTTGAACACAATTAAAACAAAACCTAGGTTAGGTTTATTATAATTAAAAATAAAAACATTGTTGTTATAATTGTTATTGTTGATAGTTTCCTGTAATTCTTGTTGGTTATTCACACAATTTAATAAAATCTTTAGACTATAAATGCCACCTTGATGGTTTATCTATATTTTAAAACAATTGTCTTTATAGGTTATGTCTTTTTTTTAATACAGATTAGGTTAGTTTCAAATTCGTAAATTAGATCATATTTCTTTAATAAAAAAAAATTTAAATGGAAAAATACAGGTTTGTACAATATTATTATTAGTGATTAATTGCAGTGAATGTGTAAATGTAGTAGTTTATAATTTTGTTGTTTTGTTTAAATTTTTTAGTTGTTTGTGTCACGTTTATGTTTGTTTTTTTTTTATTTTCCTTTAGAGTCCAGTGTTAAGGACTGCATGTAAACCTTCACACTACTACGCATGGTACTTTCACTCTGTAACACCTCTCCTTTCACACTCACTTTACTACTCTACTACTACCTACTACTACTACTACCGCTGCCATCAGCGCGACGCCTCTGGAGGATCCGATGGTTTTCACTTGAAATCGTGGTGTTTCTTTTGTAGCTGGTAGTAAGCAACAGGCGCCGCCGCCCCCGACGCAGATACAACTGGGGAACCGGCTGTGGGAGTCTTCGACCTGCTAGCGTTAAACGTGCGGGTGGGTTGTACATACACCCCTCACCACCACACACAAACACACACTCACACGTGGAAAAAGACAATGTTCCCTTGCTCAATGAGTGCAATCCGAGGAGAGATACATACGACAGGTTGTTTGGGTACATTTCTTATTCGGATCGTCGGCTTTGTGTCTTAGAGTTGTTGTAAACTATTTTATTTATTATTTACATAATTCAAATAGTGACAGTTAAATAAAAACTTAACCTTAATGTTTTAGGTTAGGTTAAATAAGTCACATTATAAATGTTACATCAATGTTACTTGCTCAAGGATTGAATTTTGAATAATTTAATTGTTTGTTCAATAAATGAACAGTGTAAGAATAAAATTGAATCAGTTGTGCATATGTTTATAATAATATAATCGTAAGTTTACAATTTAAATAGTAGATAACACCGTGGTTGTCATAGTTACGGAATCTTTATAGAAATTCTGATTGAATTGACAATCCAGTATACTAATTTTTCAAATAATAAATATAAAAAATTTCTCTTTCATACAAATAATTTAATAAACTATAAAATAATTCTACAAACTTTAAAAGAATTAAACATTTTTAATTAATTTATCATATCTTTAATGAAATACAGTTTAATTCCGTATATTCAAAAAAGTATGTGCATTTCTTATCTACTTAATAAATTATGTGTTTACAAAGTATTTTAATAATTAGACATTTTAAACTTTTTCCAATTATAAAATAAAAATAAAATAAGTAGTTAATATAACATCCATACTAAATAAATAGTTGTGCAATGCTAAGATACGATTTAACCAAAGCCGACTCCGTTAAGTAATTTATTCGAACGCACCGTTTTAGATAGAGAATTAATAAACTAATCAATTCTTAATCAAATAGGGAGTTAGTAATCAAACAAATCGAACTGATCAAGTTACCCTCTGTTGAGGTTGTTATGTTAAAAAGACGTCGCCTTGGCCGTCGGGATTTTATGAGTATATTATATATAAATATATATATTGTTAGTCTTTCTGGCTGTGGTTTAATATTCAATATTATGTATATTTTTTGAACAGTGTTAATGAGATATCATTGTTAGGCGATAGCTTTTTTTTTCCAGCGATTGTACAGTGCATGTGAAATTCCTACATTCTAATTTTATTATTATTATATTATTATTATTATTATCGTTATTAAGACGATGTAGGAACTCGTTTGAATCGCAATTATATACAGTTAGGAGGATCACCGTTTTTTTAATTAATTAATCGGTTAATTAAATTAAAATTAACGCAGTCTTAAGATAGTTTTCGGACTAATATGGAAGCGAAGTACACTCGTTGTGTAACAGTTCACACGATTAACGTTAATACCAAATCAATTAATGTAGATTTAATTGTAACTAATATTTATTATTTGTTATTTTTTAAGTACTTATAGATTCCTTATTTTTTATTGTTTACTCGTGTAACCGGCGTTCCCTTATTTTATTACTATTATTATTATTATTTTTTTTTACAACCGTCGTGCATTTTAAACCTACTTTCCCCCCTTTAATCACGAAGTATTATTATTACTGTATTCTTTGCTTTTCTTATCTAGTATTATTTCATTTATTATTATTTTTTTGTATTAAGATATGTATTTTTGTTTTGTTTAATTCAACTAGTCACAATTATTAATTCTTCCATGTTAGGTAACTCAGTGCCTCTCTAAAATGCTAATGTATATAAAAACAACCTATGTAAATATTACTTGTACAAAGTATAAATAATAATAAAATATTACACTTATTTGTTTTGTTACATTATTCAGAACATTTATTTGTGTCTTCAGCAATTATATGGAAAAAAAGAATTGACATGAAGGAAATGGTTGTGTAAGTATGTTACTACGCGGTAATCCATACTTACACTGAATTGAAAAATATTATTTGTGGTTGAAACCGTGAATTTTTCAATACAGTGGAAGAAATAACATATTTAGAAAATATTGGATTGTTTATGGTGTATATTTGGTTGCATATATTTACATATGAATAAAGTAGAAATGTTTGAATTATATTCTAAAACTCGTGGAATAAATTGTCCCTATTATAAAGTGGTAAATATATATTTAATGTATAATAGTGTAAGCTACAAAACAGATAGTGACGGTCCAATAAAGTAAACTGAAGAAAACCAATAATGGAAGGTTCTCCAAGAAAATCTTTTAGATTATACAATAATCATAGTTATATGGTACTTCTTGATTGTAAAGGAAAGTTTGTAGATAAGATAACATATTTTACTATTAGAGTTTCATACAAGAGTAGTCAATTGGAATAATTGGAAAAGGTATGTGAAAAGTTGAAGCAAAGGATTATATTTTAAACCTTTTGCTATAATTATAAGATAAGTTATTATTTAGTATCACTTAGTTTTGCTTGTTGTTGTGAATCACGTAAATCTAAATGATTCTAATTGTTAATTTCTCTTATTGTTAACTTATATTTTACCTAGTGATAGGTCATCGAATCGCTCGTAGTTTATTACATATTTATCTTGGTTATTAGCTTGATTTCTAAATAAAAACTAGTTCTTTTTATGTTTAATCGTTAATTGAAATATTTTAATCAACGCTTTTATTTAGTAATTCCTGTTTTAATTAGACAACGCAACATTTTCAAATCAGTGTTGCCAATCGTTAAGTCCTAGTCGGATAATTATTTTAGGCAGAATAATTAAATACAGATACTACTATATAGATGGCGTTATAAACGCGAATAAAAAAATAGTAATTAAAATTAGCCATAAATATTAATTCGCTTACTTTTCTTGTTCTTTACTCTAAAAAGGTTTATACTTTTGACATTAATACTCAACATATCACTACATATTATTATTATTATTCTACTCAACTTTTATTTTTGTTACGTTGGCAACAATTACTTCGTGTTATATTTATTTATTAGTTTAAATAATTATTAAAAATATAATAAAAATATTTACACCAATTAATAGGCTAAATCATTTAATTTTTAGATTTATTAAATCAAATCATTTTTAAATCTATTATATTTTATTTTTTCAAGGTTTGCTGCAATTACTACCTGGTAAAATTTATTTAATAATAAACTTAAAATTAAACAATTAAAACTAAAACACATATTTAATAATTCCCATGCTTTACATTATAAGCTCAAAACCGTGTTTAAAATACTTAATTTTTAATTTATAAAATTTTCTAAGCACATCTATGAACACCGCATCTATTGTTATGACAGTTTGACATGTTTGGTTAATATTATTGTTATTGCGAGCCGTGTTTTGATTAAAATCTGAGGGACATGGAGGTGCTGCCGGTGAGCTACCTGCCGGGGGACCCGATGCTCATCGATAAGATCGTGTGCGAGCTGAAATCGCAGGGCATCTTCGACAGCTTCCGCAAAGAGTGCATCGCCGATGTGGACACCAAGCCCGCGTACCTGAACCTGAAGCAGAGGGTGGAGGGCAGCGTGACCGGCTTCCTCAGGAAGCAGAAGTGGAACCCCGACATGAACAAGAACCAGGTCAGGGAGATGCTGCGGAAAAATATATACGAGTGAGTACGCTTCGGACGAGATGTGTATTCATTTGTTTCGATAACTATAAACAAAAGAGGTTTGATGCCACTCGGGAAACAGACTGTCTTGATTACATTACCGGTGTCTGTAACAACAAATGTGTGATAACTATAAACCGATTTCAGTTTACACAAAATATTTTTAACCCCTTTCTGCACAATTATTTTTTTAAATAATGTGCTCGTACCCAAGATATCTCGAGCGTATGTGGGAAGGGGTTAACTAATTAATATAAACTGAGTTTATTTCTTATTTGGAATAAGTGAAATATGGAATAAAATCAGATTTAATTTATTGAATGTAAACACAAGTTATTACGATGGTGTTTTTAATGAAGAAGTAATGTAAATCCATTTGTTTCTTATAAATATGTACACTCACCCAGCCTATATATATTTATATATATCATGAAATTTAATGTAAAACACTGAATTTTTGTTTTTTAACATCAGTGCGAATGGTGTTTTGATTTTTATATCATAGCTGAAAGAGTAGTTAAATTAAAAAATGAATGATCTAATCTGTTTCTCAACTTCTCTTCATTTTTATTTATTCCAGGTGAACAATATTATAATTAAAGTCTTTTCAATGTGTAGATCCGGCTTTTTGGAAACGGGCGTGGAGAGGATAGTGGACCAAGTGGTGAATCCGAAGATGAACACCGTGTTCCTGCCCAAGGTGACGGATGTGGTCTACAAGTATTTGGGCATCGACAGGCCGGCGCAGAGCAACGAGCGCAAGCTGGAACGTATAGGATTGAGTATGGAGAATCTGTTGCCCAATGATTTGGAGGCGGTGTCACCGGAATCGGATCGTATGAATGATTCCGGCAACGCCGACGACGCCAAGATGGAGGAGGACGAATCGCCCCCTTTCGAGCCGATCGACGAAAACCACCAAATCGCCCCCGAGGAGAATTCCGTCGACTCTCACCTTTCCGGCTTCTCGGGGCTGTTGAGCCACGAGTCGAACCAGAGCGACGGACCGCGGCCTCTGCAGATCGACATGGACACGCAGATGTCGAAGCAGAGCTCCGATGCCCAATCAGTCACCAACGACGATCAGAATTCGAAGATGGAGATCGGCGAAGATTCCAGCTCGAAACCATTCGAGGGTGAGAAGGTGGTAGAAGCTGAGAACGCGAAACCGCCGGAGGTTGAAGCTACGAAACCGACTGCCGAGGGTGATAGTGTTAAGCCGTTAGAGCCTGATAGTGATAAGAGCTCGAGTAGTGTGAAGGAGGAGAAGGAAAAGAAGGAGAAGGAGAAAGAGAAAGATAAGAAAAAAGATAGGCATAAATCCGACAAGCACAGATCGAGAACGGAGAGTCGCAGTGATCGTGATAAGAAATCTGATCGGGATAAAAAAGATAAGGACAAGTATAAAGATAAGAAATATTCGAAAAGCAGAAGCGATAAAGATCGGCACAGGAGTTCGTCTAGCAAACACAATAGCAGCCACGATAAATCCAGCACAAGTTCATCTTCCAAAAAAGACTCGTCGTCTTCCAAACATCGCAGCGAATCGAAGGACGATAAGAATAAGGAACGCCACAAGGACTCGAAAGACTCGAAGTCTCGCGACGATAAAAGCAAATCCTCTAGCAGTTCCAAAGATCGGCACAGGAAGAGCTCAAGCTCTAGTTCCAGGCGTGATAAAGATAAGGACAAAAAGGATAGCAAGAAGCACAGCAAGGACGACCATTACAGCTCGAAACACCGTTCGGAGAGGAGGTCCACGGACAGGGACTCGAACGACGGTTCCGGATTGAAAAGTTCCTCGAGCTCGTACTGCGAGTCGAATTCGTCTTCCCAAAACTCGGCCTCGCAACCCACGAAACCCCAGGACAGTTCGAATTCGAATTCGAACTCTAATGATTCGGGAAATTCGGACGCTACAGATCACGCATCCGAACAGCAACTGAGGCGAATGATCAAGCCGAAGATCGCTTCCAATATACACGAGGCGCGTAGGTTGATGAAGATCAGAAAACAGTTGAAAAAGATCGAGTTGGATTCGTTGAAGAGTGAAGTTACGTTGAAGAAGGAGGATGAGGAAATCCCAAGATCTGAAACACCATCACCACCGCCGTTAATAAGCCGTTCTGTTAGTATGGCTAGTTGGGAAGCCATGGAGGCTAAATTGAATCAAAGCGTGAATTACGATTCGTACTACGATCCCGAAATTGAACCCGATGATCGAATAATATCAACCAATACGATTAAAGTAGACGATGAAGGTTGTAAATACTTCGAACAAATTACGCTGGTGGCGGAGGAGAGCAAGTTGAAAACGTTCTCGGAACACCTGTCGGCGCTCAGGAAGGAGGTTCACGATTTGGAGGCCAACATCGAGCTGAGTCTGTGCAATAACGTGCCCAAGCCCGATCCGAGGGAGGTCAACAAGGAGAACAAGCACGTCGGACTGAAGAGGAAGTCGTCGTCGGCGGTGTGCGATAGCCACAGAAAAATTCGGAACAACAATAATTTCATCGAAGGTAAGCCGGCACTCCTCTGGTTCCTCTCCTACTAACACACGCGCTCGAGTTTCTCTAGTCGGGGATTTCCCTTCACACTTCGCATCTAACTTTCCTATACTATATAACGAGAAAAAATATATATGACGCTATTGTTTCTTACTTAAGCTAAATAGAAAAACAAAATTAAACATTGCACCGAAATTAACCTCACGTAAGTATTTAATTATACGATTAGATAAATTGGACTAAATATTCGTTCTTAATTAATTAATGGAATTTATAATTTTAGGTAATTTACATCATAATGTTTTAACCTCAAATTATTTCCGAAAAAAACGTTTTGTTTTATATTTAGGTTTAAATTTTGGTGAAAGATTTTTTAAACTTTAAATCCAAATCATAAAATTGAAATGGAGGTACTATGTTATAAAGGCAGCTATGAAATGTCTAAACTATTAATGGATTAATTTAAACTTGTGTCATCGAAAGTTTTAGGTTATGATTAGGTTTGTTGTGACAGTTACTAGGTGGTAATCCTAAAGTACTATAATTTGCATTTTTAGGTTATCATTTATGATTTTGTCAAGGTAGTACTTTTTTAACTGTTTTCGCCAATATAATATTGTTCATTGCGACTGTAGTACTTTTTTCATCACTACAGTAAAGAATTGGAGATACTATTATTATGAGGACAAAGCGAATTGCCTAAATCATTTATTTATTAATTGTGGCATCAAAAGCGTAACTGATGTTACTGTTTTCATCACTACAATACTATTGCTAATAGTTTTTAGTACTATTTTTCACCAGTAAAGTACTGCGTTTATTCGTACAGCAGTTCAGTACTACTTAAGTAAACAATTTTTTGTATATGAATAGAAAAAAATCTAGTTGCATTTTTGTTAATATTATTCTTTTATATCACTATATTTAAACTATTTTCTCTAATACATTACTATTTTTACGAGTACAGTACTACTGATTTTTATCTTTATTACTTCATCCCTAGAAGTATAGTATTTTTGTTTCCTCATTTTTTCTTCAGAGATTTTATTGACTGATAATAAACGTTATTAAATACTTTAATCGATTTTTCATCTGGGCAACTTATTATCTAGTCATATTTACATCTTATTCTATTTTTTCTTGTTAACTAATTGAATGACTGGATTTTATAATTTGGTCGTTACACGTTAAGGTTTTGCGTTAGGCTAATTATATTTGAATGTGGTTTATGGATTAGTATAGGTGTTTTCATTTGACCAATGCAGGTTTCATCAGAATCACATTAAGGTTGATTTATTGGAATAAGTCAGTAATACGCTAAATATTGGCACGATACTATAATTTCATTTGACCAATGCTGGTTTCATCAGACTCATATGAAAGTCGATTTATTGGAATAAGTCAATAATACGCGAAGTATTGGCAAGATTTTATAATTTCGTTGTTACACGCGTTACGTTAGGATAATTTATGTTTTATTGGGATAGGTCAGATTTACGCTAGTTAATTGTGAGGATTTTGTTGTTATTTTACTTTTGCAAGAAGAGTAGTTTTAATTTTTAGATGTTTAATCGATTGATTGAAATAAATCGGGAGCACACTAATGAATTTATTGGAATAGGTCAGTAGTTCGCCAAGAAGATTAATTTTACGAAAATTAAAACTGAAGTCATTGAGTATTTTCATATATTATCAATTTGTTGACTTCAACCAAGAATATTTACACCCTTGCTCCATCCTATTCAAAACTACCGATTGTTATTTTAAGAGAGCTTTAAACAACTGTTTGTTATTTATTCCTTGTTTCTCCTTTTTTATGAACTTTTGTTAAAGCAGGTTTTCTCAGTCTTTTTGATAATAAAAGTTTTATGCATTTAGCCAATGGTAATTCTAATTCTTCTAATTGCTCCGTCTTGTTGGAAATATAATTTTCTCCGTCTTGTTGAAAATAAAAGTTTTATGCATTTAGACAATTCTTATTAACCATTTACATTATACGTAATCGCTCCGTCGTGTTGAAAATTAAAATTTTGTGCATTTAGACAATTCCTATTAACCATTTACATTATACGTAATTGCTCCGTCTTGTTGGAAACATAATTTTCTCCGTCTTGTTGAAAATAAAAGTTTTCCCCAGCATTTAGAGAATTGTTATTAAAGCATTTATATTATAAGCGCTTGCTCCGTCTTGTTGAAATATGTAAGTTTTCTCCTTTGCATATTTCTTTTAATTAAAGCTTGTGGTATCTGAAAACACTCTTTATTCCTTATTTAGATACTTTTGTTAGTTCTACAAAGGGTGTATCGTGTGACTGAATTATCCTTTGTAACATCCTTGAAGATCATCCATTCCTCTTCCACATCCTGGAGTGCTGAGCTTTTTTAAAACAAGATCTACTGATGGAATGAATGTTAAAAACACGGCGTAATATTTTGTACTGTGTTTTATGTGATTTTTGCATCTTAAGATGTTAATAACACCATGTTAACAACCTCGTATTATGAATATAGTCCAGAAGACTCAGGAATTGTTATATAACTTGTTCCTCTAGTCCATTTAATTAACACGGTTGTGGTTTTTACAATGAATATCAGCTATATACGTAATCTATTTTTTTTTTGGGACACTCATTATATTGCGCATGCATTTATCAATTTTTATAAACAGTGTTTAGTGATTGTAAGAATATACTTATATATTAACGTAAGGTTAATTCAGGTACATTTTGGAGTTTGAGTTTTGAAAATAAAAGCGCATTGTATTATCTCATCTCTCCTGAACACATCATTTTCTTGCATTAGAATTTAACTGCATTTTTTACACTCTGATTATAACACGACCTCACTTTCTATTGTTGGCGTTCTTTTTTTTTTATTGTTAATAAATATATATAAAGTCTGTTATTAACGCTGTAGAATTTTCTTAATCCCGCCACACGGTCAATGCAGGTGTTTTTTTTGTAGCGACGACGACGGAGGAGAAGTTTCCTCTGCCGCTCAGTCCCTCCGACAGCGATAAGTCCGTCGAACGAAAGACCGAGACGGAGGCGGCGGAACGGAGGCTGACGGTCAAAAGCCAGCAGCGGTACTCCAGCGAGGAGCTGTACAAGCCGCGCCCGGTCATTAAGCACTCGACCAGGAGAAGGGGTGAACCGTTAGAATGACGCTCGCTCTAAAAGACTCGGACCGCTAGGGTTTATGACGAACACACATTTTTTTTTCTTTTTTATATCGAGATGTTTTATTTATTTGCTACGTTAATAAAAAAAGTACTTGTAGTGTTGTACAGTTATTCTTACATAAATAAGTTAAATTAGTGCTTAAGTGGGTTGTCTACCGTTTTGATTTTATCGCAAAGACGCTTATTATGCTGAAGAGGAGGATCCAGAGGCAGGCGACGCCGATGCCGTTTAGGGTCGTCTCGGAGTCTTTGAAGCCGTGACCTTTTTTTATTACGTCCCGGAGGCTGATGATCGGCTGGGTGAAGGGCAGCAGGTTGGAGATGAAGCGGAGGACGCCTGGTTGTCCTTCTAAAGGCCACATCATTCCTACAATAATAAGGAATTTAAAGTTTACATTAAAAACTTAATATTGGTGCTGTTAGAATAATTCACGTGCGCATGCGCAGTTTAAATCGATGGATTCTATCAGATAATATTATAAGTGTTGTTGTGTCTTCAACTAGAAAGTTCCATAAAAGTTAAACGAGTGCAGGTAAGTAAGTATACAAATTATTTATGATTGTTTTTTTTAACGTAGCTGCTTTTGTAGTAACAAAATTTGGCAGGAACAGGAAAAATTTACTAACCACACAGTAAAATCATGGGATAGAACAATCCGGTCGTGTAGATGTTGGCTGCACTGTGAGTGTCGCTGATGATTGAAATCCAAAAACCTGCAAACACGAAAAATTGGTTACGTGGCTTTTATTATACTTAATTGTGAATTATTTGATAATTTAAAGTGATACCAAAAAAGTTATTTGTTTTATTGTAATAAAAATCATTATATCATAGTTTTTAGCCTACCCCGAAAGGTAAATGGCATTTCTGATTATATAACATCTTACCAAAAACCATTCCCGTTAATCCTTGCAACAACACGAAGAGGAATATCGTCCCTATGTGGCCGATGTAAGGAATTCCAAAGGCGACGAACGTCAAAAGGACTTCAACGGATTGGAACATGACGAGAACGAATTGCGTTATGAAGTGGGTGAGGACGATCTCCAAAGAAGACACGCCAGCTACGATGGACCTGTCCCAGACACCTTCAAGGCGGTCCGTGATGATGATGGTGGAGGTTAACGTCGTTCCCAAAAAGAACATCACACTGGAATCAAATAAATAATGTTTTGTGTTGTAGATAATGAAGAGAAAAACTTACTAATAATTAGGATGTCTAATTGTCTACAACGTAAAGGACTTTAATACATTTTTATTAGAAAAACTTACGTTAAAAGCACTCCAGGCGCCATGAATTCCGTGTAGGTCTCATCATCATTTCCATATTCGAATGTAAACCGTATTGGGATATCCCCTAATTTAGAGTCGAGTTTGCAATCCTTTAACATGTCTTTCTGGTAGTCTACGTATTTTTGTATTAATTTGTACTTAATTGTATAGCCAATTTGTCTATCTAAAAATATTAATCAAGTAACACATACATAAATTTAGAAAGATTTAAGTTAATATATAAAAAATCTTACTAGACATATCCATCCAGACTTTAATTTGGCTATTGGATAAAGTTTCATTACTGATGTGTCGTGCGTCGTTTAATCGCTCTTCGAACGATTCCGAAAAGTTGCTGGAGATGTGCATCACGCCGACGATCCTTCCGTGGCTAATATCATCCACCGCCTTCTCGAATTCGTCGTAATAAATCTGAAGAGTAATAATCAATAAGCTATATGAATAATTATTTTAGGATACAATAAAAATACTGAATAGCAGGAATTAATATTCGTTGGGTATAGTTCCGACAAGTCAACGAAGATTAAATCATGTTATCAGACAAACTATTAAGTATTATTATTGTATACTAAAATATAACGATGTAGATGCCTCAGGAATTAACAAAATTATTTTAGGACTTGAATCAAGTTACCAAATCAAACATCGGATCCTTAATGTCGGTCAGGAAGCGGCAGCCTAGGTCGCTGAATCGGCAATTGGTGTACGAGTAGGGTACTGCTGTGCCAATTTTCGTATAGTTGCTGCAGTACGTGTACATGCTCTCATCATTGACCACACCGATTTTGATGCCTCTGATATCACCGCCCACCGCGAAGAAGAAGCTGAGCATCTCGATGATCGGAAAGATTATCGTAAAGGCTATACCTCTTTAAAAGGAAAAATTAGTCAATTTGTATATTTATGTTTGTGTAATTAAGCTCATCATCTGTTAAATGAGCTCATCAACTATTTCTTTGTAATGATTTGAATCAAAAACTCAAAGAGAAATTATGTCAAAATTAAATATAATAAAAACGCTTAAATAAAAACAGTGAAGAATTTGACCGCGTTTTTATTTTTAATATAATCTTCACATAACTCAAGAACACATATAGATCATTAAATAAATTAAATAATTTCAGAAAATTAAATTGCAAAAATATATATCGTTAAATAATACCAGTTATATAATTCACTTAATGTAATTCAAGAAATAAACCAAAAGAAATATATATCGTAACAAAATAAAATGAAAATAAATAGTCATAATGATGGTTGCGACCGTTACTATGTGGTAATTCATAATGAACACTGAATAAAACACTTACTATGTTTTTAACCACTATAATATTGAAAATAAATAGGTTATAGATTATAATAATTATTATTTACCCTGGATTCCTATAAAACTGCTTTATGTTCTTCGAAAGCAACGACTTAATCCTGTTCCTGTTCACGCTGAAGGTTCCCGTGTGATGTTTTACGTCGCTCACCAAAACCTGCATAATTAGGAATTAACTTTTTATTTTTGGTTTCAATCATTAATCGTAATTTAGATGAATAAAAACACATACAACATGTAATTCTGGCGTTAAGTGGACCCAATTAAATTTACGATCGTTTATGATTGTATTTAAGATTTTATGGTGTTTGTGAGAATGAACAGTAAAAATTACTTATCGGATAATATATTTTTAAATTACTTAATGAAGATAATTATTAGGTGACCGTTTAAGTAGAAAATAAGCTTATAATGGTGATCATTATAAAATATAACCAACAGAAACAAATTTTTGGACCGATGAAACGTTACAAGGCCATCTACATTTATTTTCTTAAAAAAAAAACGTACATAACTTATAATATTGCGTAAACAAATGACATAACAAATATTTGGTGTAGATGATAGGAAACAAGAAGAAATAAATATTGGATTTTACAAATTAAAGATGATAACCGAAATCAATGACATATACAAACATATGGTATAGATGACATATCACACTACAGCAGATCTCACAGATTAAATAATACAAATAACATTTGACAGATGACTATTAATGACATGTGTCAAATAACAAAACAAAATAACAGATAACAGTAGAACGATCTCACAGATCAAAGATGACATATGAGATTTGACAGATGATAGATAGATTATTAATGGTAAATAATAAATGACAGGTGAATAATAACATACGACAGTTGACAAACAACAAATGACAAATATCAAATATAAATTGATAGATGAAAGATGACAAGTGATATAATTAAAGTAGATTTAAATAGCAGATCAGATTTTACAAAGAAAAATGTCAAATGACAGATTACAATTGACATGTGACAGCCGACAGGTGATAATTAATAGATGACAATGACAATAAGTAATATCTTATGAAACAGCAGATTAAAGTAGAAAACAATATCAGATCTTACAAATCAAAGATAAGTGACACTTGACAGATGACAGATAGCAGAATATTTTTTTTTAAATATTACTCCATTTTACCTTTCGGTGTAAGGCGCAGAATGTTAATGACATATTTATCATATGATAAATGTGAGGCGTCGATGTCAAGAGACAAATAACAGATCGCAGTAGAACAGATCTCACATATCAAAGATAACAAATGACAGTCTGTATGATGTTAATGATAAATAATAAACGCCAGGTGACAAATAACATGTGACAGTTGACAGACAACAAATGGCAGATGCCAAATATAAAGTGTTAGATGACAGGTGACAAATGATAGATTAAAGCATTTTTATACAACAGATTAGATTTCACAGATAAATGTGTCAAATGACAGATTACAGTTGATATCTGACAGCCGATGTAATAAATGACAGGTGACAATTAACAGATGGCAATGACGATAAGTAATATTATAGGAAACAAACGGATTACAGTAGAAAATAATATCCTATCTCAGAATATCAATGACATATGACAAATATGAGGTGTAGGTGACAAGATACAAATAACATATCACAGTAGAACAGATCTCACAGATCTTAGATGACAGATGACAGTCATGATGACAAATATGAGGTGTAGATAACAAGAGACAAATAACAGATCATAGTAGAACAGATCTTAAAGATGACATATGACCGTCGACAGATGACAGACGGCAGAATATCAATGACATATGACAAATATTAGGTTAGATAACAGAACAACAACAACAGATCACAGTAGAACCGATCTCATATATCAAAGTTGGCAAATGACAGTTGACAGATGACTGCCGATAGAATATCAATGACATGTGACAAATATGAGGCGTAGGTGACAATAGACAAATGACAGATCACAGTAGAACAGATCTCCAAGATCAATGTCTGTTAACTGTCACCTGTCAACTATCGTTTATCAATTGCCTGTTAACTGTCATCTGTCAACTCTCGTCAGTCAATTGTCTGTTAATTGTTATTTGAGAAATGTTATTTGTTAACTGTCATAGGTCAACTATCATTTGTCAACTGTCATCTGTCAAAGGTCTGTTAACTTTCATCTGTCAATTCTCGTCTATCAATTGCCTGTTAATTGTCACTGTTTCTTAAAATTCATCTGCCAACTCATGTCTATCAAGTGTCAATTTGTGAAATGTTATTTATTAACTGTCATAGGTCAACTATCATTTTTCAACTGTCTTCTATCAACTCTCGTATATCAATCGTCTGTTAACTATCATCTGTTTCTTAACATTCATCTGACAACTCTCATCTATCATTATTATCTGTTAACTGTCATCTGTAAAATGCATGTTAACTGTCATCTGTCAACTCTCGTCTATCGTCAATTTGTGAAATGTAATTTGCTAACTGTCATAGGTTAACTATCATTTGTCAACTGTCATCTGTCAATTCTCGTCTATCAATTGCCCGTTATCTGTCAACTGTCTCTTAACATTAATCTGTCAACGCTTGTCTATCAAGTGCCAATTTGTGAAATGTTATTTGTTAACTGTCAAAGGTCAACTATCATTTGACAACTGTCAACATCTGTCAACTCTAGCCTATCAATCGTCTGTTAACTGTCAACTGTCTCTTAACATTCATCTGAAAACTCTCATCTATCAAGTGTCAATCTGTGAAATGTTATCTGTTAACTGTCATCGGCTAACTATCATTTGTCAACTTTCGTCTGTCAACTGTTATTTGTTTATCATCTGTCAATTTGTGAAATGTTATTTGTTAACTGTCATAGGACAACTATCATTTGTCAACTGTTATCCGTCAACTCTCGTCTATTAATTGCCTGTTAACTGTCAACTGTTAATTCTCGTCTATAAATGCCCTGTTAACTGTCAACTGTCTCTAAATATTCATATGACTACTCTCGTCTAAGTGTCAATCTGTGAAATGTTATCTGTTAACTCTCATCGGTTAACTATCATTTGTCCACTGTCACCTGTCAAATGTCTGTTCACTGTCAACTGTCAACTCTTGTCTATCAATTGCCTGTTAATTGTCAACTGTCTCTTAACATTCATCTGTCAACTCTTGTCTATCAAGTGTCAATTTGAGAAATGTTATCTGTTAACTGTCATCGGTCAACTATCATTTGTCAACTGTCATCTGCCATCTGTCAAATGTCTGTTAACTGTCACCTGTCATCTCTCGTCTGTTAACTGTCTGTTAATTGTTATTTGAGAAATGTCATCTGTTAACTGTCAACTGTCTCTTAACATGTATCTGTCAACTCTTGCCTATCAAGTGTCAATTTGTGAAATGTTATTTATTAACTATCATAGGGCAACTATCATTTGTTAACTGTCATCTGTCAAATGTATGTTAACTGTCATCAGTCATCTCTCGTCTGTCAACTGTCTGTTAACTGTTATCAAGAGATTATCTGTCAACTCTCGTCTATCAATCGCCTGTTAACTGTCAACTGTCTCTTAACATTCATCTGAAAACTCTAATCTATCAAGTGTCAATCTGTGAAATGTTATCTGTTAACTGTCATCTGTTAACTTTCATTTGTCAACTGTCATCTGACAAATGTCTGTCATCTGTCAATTGTATGTTAATTGTTATTTGAGAAATGTTATCTGTTAACTGTCATATGTCAACTATCACTTGTCAACAATCATCTGTCAACTCTCGTATATCAATTGCCTGTTAACTGTCAACTGTCTCTTAACATTCATCTGTCAACTATCGTAAATCAGTGAAATGTTATCTGTTAACTGTCATCGGTCAACTATCATTTGTCAACTGTCACCTATCAAATGTCTGTTAACTGTCATCTGTCAACTATCGTCTGTAAAATATCTGTTAACTGTCATCTGTCAACTTTTGTGAAATGTTATATGTTAACTGTTACCGGTCAACTATTATTTGTCAACTATTATTTGTTAACTATTATTTGTCAAATGTCTGTTAACTGTCAACTCTCGTCTACCGATTGCCTGTTGAGTGTCATCTGTCAACTCTCGTATGTCAACTGTTTGTTAACTGTTATTTGTGAAATGTTAAGTGTTAACTGTCATCGGTTAACTATCATTTGTCAACTGTCATCTGTCAAATGTCTTATAACTGTCATCTGTCAACTTTCGTCAATCAATTGCCTATTAACTTTCATCTGTCAACTTTCGTCTGTTAACCGTCCGTTAACTGTCAATTTGTGAAATGTTATCTCTTAACTGCCATTGGTCAACTATCATATATCAAATGTCTATTAACTGTCATCTGTCAACTCTTTCCTATCAATTGTCTGTTAACTGCCATCTGTCAACTATCGTCGGTCTATTTGTCAACTGTCATTAGTCAAATGTTTGTTAACTGCCATCTATCAACTCTCGTCTATCAATTGCCTGTTGACTGTCAACTTTCGTCTGTCAACTGTCTGTTAACTGTTATTTGTGAAATGTTATCTCTAAACTCTCATCGGTCAACTGTCATCTGTCAACTCTCGTCTATCAATTTCCTGCTGACTGTCAACTTACGTCTGTCAACTGTTATTTGTGAAATGTTATCACAGATCAATAAATTAAAAATGACAGTCAATAGGATATTATTGATAAATATTAAACCAGTTAACTATAAAATGTCATCTATCAACAATAATTTGTTAACAGTCATCTGTCTCTTAATATTCTATCTATCAACTGTCAATTAATGAAATGTTATCGGTCAACTATTGTTTGTCAACTGTCATCTGTCGAATGTGTATTAACTGTCATCTTTCAACTCTTGTCTATCAATTGTGTATTTACCATCAACTGTCAACTCTCATCTGTCAACTGTCTGTTAACTGTTATTTGAGAAATGTTATCTCTTAACTGTCATCGGTCAACTGTTATTTGTTAACTGTCATCTGTCAACTCTCGTCTATAAATTGCCAGTTGAGTGTCAACTGTCACCTCTCGTTTGTTAATTGTCTGTCAACTATCTGTTAACTGTTATTTGTGAAATGTTATTACAGATAAAAAATAAAAAATGACAGTCAATATGATATTATTGATAAATAATAAATCGGTTAACTGTAAAATGTCATCTATCAACAATAATTTGTCAACAGTCATCTGTCAACTGTCTTTTAACATTCTATCTATCAACTCTGGTCTATCAACTGTCAATTTGTGAAATGTTATCGGCCAACTATTATTTGTCAACTGTCATCTGTCAAATATCTGTTAACTGTCATCTGTCAACTCTCTTCTGCCAACTGTCTGTTAACTATTATTTAAGAAATGTTATTTCGTAACTGTCATCGGTCAACTATCATTTGTCAACTGTCATCTGTTAAATGTCTGTCATCTGCAACTCTCGTCTGTCAACTTTTTGTTAACTGTTGTTTAAGAAATGTTATCTGTTTACTTTCATCGGTCAATTATCATTTGCCAACAATTGTCATCTGTTAGCTGTCATCTGTCAACTTTCGTCTGTCAACTGTCTGTTAATTTTTATTTGAGAAATGTTGTTTGTTAACTGTCATCGGTTAACTATCATTTGTCAACTGTCAAATGTCTGTTAAATGTCATCTGACTGACTGTCATCAACGGTCTGTTATTTGTGAAGTGTTATTTGTTAACTTTCATCGAGCAACTATCATTGACAGGTGGCAAATAACATATGACTTTAATTGATAGATGACAGATGATAGATTAAATTAGATTTAAACAGAAGATCGGATCTTACAGATAAAAATGTCAAACGACAGGTTGTAGTTGACATGTGACAGTCGACAGATGAATCGGTCAACTATCATTGACAGGTGACAAATAACATATGACAGTTGACAGACAGCAAATGGCAGATGTGAAAATAAATTCATAGATGGCAGATGACAAATGATAGATTAAAGTAGATTTAAACAAACGGATCAGATCTTACAGATGTCAAAAGTGTCAAATGACAGATTACAGTTGAAATGTGACAGCCGACGGATGATATTACAGGTGACAAATAATAGATGACAATGATAATTTAAAAAATGTTCTATAGCGAATAATAATTGTTAGATATAAACAAATGACAGAATGGTAGTAGAATTAAATAATAGATCTCACATATAAACAAATGACAAATTACAGATTACAGTGGAAAACACTTTACTTATGGCAGGTATTAGTTGACACATAAAATAGACAAATGACAGATTTCAGTTGACATTTGACAGCTGACGGATGATAATTTACAGGTGACAATTAACAGATGATAAAGGGGACAAGTAATATTATAGGAAATTAGAGATTAAATAGAAAATAATTTTAGATCTCGCAAATCAAAGATAAGAAATGACATTTGACAGCTGCCAGAATATCAGTGGTATATGATAAATGACAAGAAAAACATCGCAGATCAAAAGTGGCAATTGACAATTGACAGGATTACAGACGACTGGTGATACATAATATATGACAGTTGATAGACAAATAATGATAGATGTACAATATAAAGAGATAAATAATAGATTAAAGTAGGTTTAAACAACAGATGAGATCTTACAGATCAAATTGTCAAATGACAGAATCTAGATCAACTGTCATCTATCGGTAAACTATCATTTATCATATATTATTTGTTATTTCGAATTTGTCACTTGTCAACTATCGTCTAGCAACTGACTACTGACTTTAAGAATAAAATAATGTTGATCAGCTGTCAGCTTGCCTATTATTATTTATCGATTGCCATCCGTTAATTATTAACTCTCGAGTCTAAATGTTTTATTTGAAATCTGTTACATGACAAATATTATCAACTATCAACTCTCAATTATAATCTACTAACTGTCAACTATCATCTCTTATTTTTCATTAATCATACGTCAAATGTCAAATGTTATTTGTCTACTACAATCAATTCTAATCAATCCATTATCACCTGTCATTTATGATCTATTATTTCTTATTTGTCATCTGACAACTGACTTTAAAAGGAAATCTAGGTCAACTGTCATCTGTCAACTAGCAAATACTAACTGTCATTTGTCATATATTATCTGTTATGCATCTATCAACAATGATTTACGAACTCTCATTTATCATCAGTTGACCAAAAACTCTTACTCGCTCTTAAATAAAACAATCGCTGTATCTTCTTACAAAACAAAATGGCAACATTGTAGATATGAAATTGCTTTATAATTTGTTCCTGTTTACAAACGTGTTGCATCATTGAGCAATAATTTATAAACACGGTTTTATATTTCACATATAATAACATCAATAATTAAAAGTCATTCTAATTAAATTATATTCGTCTGCATTGATTAATAAAATAAGGAAATTATTGATGGACGCCAGAATTAATTAAATAAATAATTTTTTTCCACTCACCAACAATTTCTCTTTAATTGTTAGTTGCTTGAAATTAAAATAGATTGTTGTTTTATAGGAAATAATTAAATAAAACATGACTTACATCTTTCGATGTGTAAGCGTCGACGACGCTGAAGGTGGAGTTGGCCCTCGAGACTTCGCTGTTGTTTTGGTCGTCGGCCACGGCGAGCTCGACATCTCTGAGCCGCCCTTCCTCCTGCTGTCTGCTCAAGATCAAGAAGACCTCTTCGAGTGTTTCGGTGCCGAAGAGTGATAATAATCTTTCTGGTGATTCTTCCGCTAGTAATCTTCCTTCTCTCATCAATCCAATCTAATCAACATTAATTATTATATAAGATCTTTATTAATAGACTTTTAAAAAATCTTCTTTATTTAAGATATTAGTTACATATAATTAAAACAATTTTTGTTTTTTCTTCATGGCTATCGACCGTTTGTTTCAGCCTTATAAAATCTATTTAGTAAGATGAGCTTCTGAATAGTTTAGCACCTGGTTGTAATGTTTGTTTTGTTGGAAGCTGTGTGCTTTTAGAAATTCAGTTTTTGATCTTATGGAAATAGAAAAAGAAATGATTTTTTTTGGGTAATTAATTATTTAAACTAAATTGAAAAATTCACTATGTTTTAACCAGACATATTATATTATTTCACTTTTCTCAAAATTTTAAAAGTTGCAATATTATTTTCTTATATAGCCTAACAATTTCAAACAATTATTTAATTTGCTTAATCATCAATTCCTTTCATCTTTATCCGTTAACACGTTTGCAGGTGTTTATGCAAGAAACCGTGTGCAATTACCTGATTTAAATGCAACGCTCGCTCTCCGTTCAAGGTCTTTCCATTTAATTAATTAGTATACCGATCGATGTGACTCTTACTATTGAGGCAGTTATAAAATTTCAGCTTTCCCGGCACATAATTGAATGGCGTGGAATCACCTTAAATACGTGAGTGGTCGAGATTATTATAAAATAAAATTACGCCAATAATTAATAAATTATCATCAACAACTATTCATTAACGGCCAAATGACCACGTTCAGATGTAAATTTGTAATTTATTGTGATTTGCGATTTTTCTCCTTCAATGAATTCTCAATTAAAGTGTCATTATTAATTTGCCGATATTGGAGAAATGAAACGGCAAGGTTTTTTTTATAATTTATTATATTTTTCCAGTAATTAAAAATAATATATGATTCTTAAAAATGGTATTTCCATAAAAAATCTCAATTTATTTATAAGCAAAGAAACGCGATTTATAGAATGATTCAATTTTTGATGGTTAAAAACACTCTAAAGCATTTATTTCAATAGAAAAGTTTAAAATCTGTATTAAATTAAGTTCTCAAAAACAGTAAAGATGTGTAAAATTACTAAGAAAAAAATTAGAATGGAAAATTTGTAAAGAAAATTAAAATATTGAAAATAAAAATAACAATTGACAAATTATTTCTGTAAAAAACCATTGACAATTGTCAAAAACAGTAAAGATCTTTAAAATTACTGCGAAAAAATTACAATGGAAAATTTGTAAAAGCAATATTAAAAATTCTTGAAAATAAAAATGACAATTGCCAAAATATTTCTGTAAAAAAACAATTGATAATTGTCAAAAACAATCAACATATGTAAAATTACTGAGAAATAAATGAGAATGAAAAATTTGTAAAAACAAATTTAAAAATTTAAAAAATAAAAATGAAAATTGATAAAACTACTTCTGTAAAAACAATTGACAATTGTGAAAACAGTAGAGATGTGTAAAATTACTGAGAAAAATATTTGAATGGAAAACTAGTAAAAAAATTAAAGTTTTCGAAAATAAAAATGACAATTGACAAAAATTATTCTGTAAAAAAAAACAATTGACATTTGTCAAAAACAGTAAAGATGTGTAAAATTACTGAAAGAAAAAAATAGAATAAAGAACTTATAAAACAACCCAAACAAATCTTGAAAATAAAAATGACAATTAACAAAAATATTTCTGTAAAAAAAAGAATTGACAATTGTCAAAAACAGTAGAGATGTGTAAATTAACAAAAATACTTCTGTAAAAAACAATTGACAATTGTCACAAACAGAAGAGATTGTAAAATTACTGAGAAAAAAAATCAGAATAAAAAAATTCTTGAAAATAAAAATGACAATTGACAAAAATATTTCTGTACAAAAAACAACTGACAATTTCGAAAACCAGATGTGTAAAATTGCTGAGAAAAATTTGTAAAAAGACATTAAAAAGCTTGAAAATAAAAATATCAATTGACTAAGACATTTCTATAAAAAAACCATTAACAATTGTCAAAAACAGTAGAGATGTGTAAAATTACTGAGAAAAAAATAGAATGAAAAATTTGCAAATCAAAAAAAATTAAAAATTCTTGAAAATAAAATGATAGTTGACAATAATATTTCTGTAAAAAACAATTGACAATTGACAATAGAGATGTATAAAATTACTGAGAAAAAAATTGGAATGGATAATTTGTAAAAGAAAAATTAAAATATTCTTGAAAATAAAAATGACAATTGCCAAAAACATTTCTGTAAAAAAAAACATTTGGTAAATGGTAAAAACAGTAGAGATGTGTAAAATTACTGAGAAAAAAATTGAAAAGGAAAATTTTTAAAAAAAGAACTAAAAAAATCTTGAAAATAAAAATGACAATTGACAAAACGACTTCTGTAAAAAACAATTAACAAATGTCAAAAGAGTAGGGACATCTAAAATTACTGAGACATAAATAAGAATGAAATATTTGTAAAAAAAATTTAAAAATAAAAATGAAAATTGACAAAAAAACTTCTGTAAAAAAACAATTGACAATTGTCAAAAACAGCAGAGATATGAAATATTACTGAGAAAAAAATTAGAAGAGAAAATTTGTAACAACTAAAACAAAAAATTCTTGAAAATAAAAATGACAATTGATAAATCATTTCTGTAAAAACAATTGACAATTGTAAAAACAGTAGAAATATGAAAAATTGTTAAGAAAAAAAAAATGGAATTGAAAATTTGTAAAAAAAAAAAAACAATTCTTGAAAATAAAAATGACAATTAACAAAAATATTTCTGAAAAAAGAGAATTGACAATTGTCCAAATCAGTAGAGATATGTAAAATTGCTAAGAAAGAAATTAGAATGAAAAATTTGTAAAAAATTTAAAAAAATTTAATAATAAAAATGACAATTGACATAAGTATTTCTGTGAAAGAACAATTTACAAAAACAATAGAGATTTAAAAAAATACAATTGCAAATTAGTAAAAAAAACATTTAAAACATTTAAAAAAAAGTAATTGACAACAAAAATATTCCTGTCAAAAAACAATTGACAATTATTAAAAAAATGTAAATACTCGTAAAATAGAATAAAAGAGAATTATAGTGGAAAATTGTAAAAAAAAACCTTCGTAAAAAATACATTAAAGAGTAATTTCACAATTGACAACAATATTCCTGTCAAAAACAATTGAAAATTGTCAAAAACAGTAGAGATGTGTAAAATTGTTAAGAAAAAAAATGGAATTGAAAGTTTGTAAAAAAATAAAAAAATCTTACAAAATAAATGACAATTGACAAAAATATTTCTGATAAAAGAGAATTGACAATTGTCAAAATCAGTAGAGATATGTAAAATTGCTAAGAAAGAATTTAGAATGAATATTTTGTAAAAAAATTTAATAATAAAAATGACAATTGACACAAATATTTCTGTAAAAGAACAATTTACAAAAACAATAGAGATTAAAAAAAATACAATTGCAAATTAGTAAAAAAACATTTTAAACATTTAAAAAAAAAGTAATTGACAACAAAAATATTCCTGTCAAAAAACAATTGACAATTATCAAAAAAATGTAAATACTCGTAAAATACTGAGAAGAGAATTACAATGGAAAATTGTAAAAAACATTCGTAATAAAATACATTAAAGAGATATTTGACAATTGACAACAATATTCCTGTCAAAAACAATTGACAATTGTCAAAAACAGTAGAGATATGTAAAATTGTTAAGAAAAAAAATGGAATTGAAAATTTGTAAAAAAAATAAAAAAATCTTTCAAAATAAATGACAATTGACAAACATATTTCTGATAAAAGAGAATTGACAATTGTCAAAATCAGTAGAGATATGTAAAATTGCTAAGAAAGAATTTAGAATGAAAAATTTGTAAAAAAATTTAATAATAAAAATGACAATTGACACAAATATTTCTGTAAAAGAACAATTTACAAAAACAATAGAGATTAAAAAAAAATACAATTGCAAATTAGTAAAAAAATATTTAAAACATTTAAAAAAAAAGTAATTGACAACAAAAATATTCCTGTCAAAAAACAATTGACAATTATCAAAAAAATGTAAATACTCGTAAAATACTGAGAAGAGAATTACAATGGAAAATTGTAAAAAACATTCGTAATAAAATACTTTAAAGAGATATTTGACAATTGACAACAATTTTCCTGACAAAAACAATTGACAATTGCCAAAAACAGAAGAGATATGTAAAATTGTTAAGAAAAAAATGGAATTGAAAATTTGTAGAAAAATAAAAAATTCTTGCAAAATAAATGACAATTGACAAACATATTTCTGATAAAAGAGAATTGACAATTGTCAAAATCAGTAGAGATATGTAAAATTGCTAAGAAAGAATTTAGAATGAATAATTTGTAAAAAAAATTAATAATAAAAATGACAATTGACACACATATTTCTGTAAAAGAACAAATTACAAAAATAATAGAGATTTAAAAAAATACAATTGCAAATTAGTAAAAAAACATTTAAAACATTTTTAAAAAAGTAATTGACAATTGAAATAGATATTCCTGTCAAAAAACAATTGAAATAATGCAAATATTCGTAAAATACTGAGAAGAGAATTACAATGGAAAATCGTAGAAAACATTCGCAACAAAATACATTAAAATATATTTGACAACTGACTACAATATTCCTGTTAAAAAACAATTGACAATTGTCAAAAACAGCAGAGATTTGTAAAATTACTGAGAAAAAATTACAATGAAAAATTTGTAAAAAAATTAAAAATTCTTGTAAATAAAAACGACAACAAAAATACTTAAGTAAAAAGAAACAATTGACAAACAACAGTGAATATATAAAATTGTTAAGAAAAAAATTAGAATGAAAAATTATATTTTTTTTAATTCTTGAAAATAAAAATGACAATTGACAAAAAAACAATTGATAATTGTCAAAAACAGTAGAGATTAGCGAAAATTTGTAAAAAATAAAACAAAAAATTCTTGAAAATAAAAATGCCAATTGATAAATCATTTCTGTAAAAAACAATTGACCATTGTCAAAAACAGTAGAGATATGTAAAATTGCTAAGAAAACCTTGAAATTAAAATGACAATTGACAAAAATATTTCTGTAAAGGAACAATTGATAATTGACAAAAACAATAGAGATTGAAAAAAAAATACAATTGCAAATTAGTAAGACAACATTTAAAACATTCTTAAAAAAGTAATTGACAATTGAAAAATTTATTCCTTCAAAAGACAATTGGAAATTATCAAAAAATATGTAAATAATCGTAAATAATACTGAGAATGGAATTACAATGGAAAATTGTAAAAATCATTCGGAAAAAATACATTGAAAAGATATTTGACAATTGACAATAATATTCCTGTCAAAAAACAATTGACAATTTTCAAAAACAACAGAGATTTGTAAAATTACTGAGAAAAGAATTGCAATAACGAATTTAAAAAAAAAATATTTGAAAAATCCTTAAAAACTATTTGAAAATGGTCATAAATATTCCTGTCAAAAAATATTTGACAATCATCAAAAAAATGTAAATACTGGTAAAGTAGTGAGAAGAGAAAGACAACGGAAAATTGTAGAAAAACATTCGCAAACAATATATTAAAACCTTTTTTTGACAATTGACAACAACATTCCTGTCGAAAACAATCGACAATTGTCAAAAATAGCAGAGATTTTTAAGTAAAATTACTAAAATTATAAAAAATACAATAGCGAATGGAAAAAAAGAATTTGAAAAAAAAATCCTTTCAAACAACAATTGACAATTATCAAAAAAAAATGAAAATCTTGAGAAAAGAAATACAATTGAATGAAAATCGTAAAAAAACATTCGTATAAAATACTTGAAAAAATATTTGACAATTGACAAAAATATTCCTGTCAAAACAATTGATAATTGCCGAAGAGTGGGGATTTGTAAAATTGACAAATAAAATTCTAAAAAAAGGGACATTTGTCAAAAACAGTAGAGATTTGTAAGATTATTGAGAAAAAAAAGTTACAATGGCAAATTTGTACATAACATAACATTTAACATACAAATAAATAAATGGTGTTAGTCCGTCAGGGCTATAGACCTGAGGTCTTTCAGTCCTATAAAAAATATATATAAAAAAACTGTCAAATTTTTAAAATAAAAAAAATGGCAAAGGAACAAATTTGAAACAATAATGAATATTTGTTAAAATTGTCAAAAACAGTAGATGTTGACAAAACAAAATTGGACAATTCAAATAAATGAGACAATTTTCAAAAAATGCTAGGGATTTATAAAATTTCCTGCAAGAATTTATAAAAAAACCATTATTGAAAAAATAATTGACAATTGTAAACAATATTCCCAAAAACTGAATTGACAATTGCCATAACAGTAGTGTTATATAAAATTACCAAGAAAAAATTCTAATGGCAAATTTGTAAAAAAAAATTAAAAAAGGAATTCCCAAAACATTAAAAAATATTTCCAAAGGAGAACACAATTGACAACTGCCAAAAAAGGTAGAAATTGGCAAATAAACAAATTTATTAAAATAAAAAAACTTTGGGTTGCAATGCCAAATTTGTAAATAAAAATATTGGAATAAAATATTCTAAAAAATATAAAAAACTGACAAATTTTTAAAACCAAAAAAAAAAAAGAAAAAATGACGAACACATCAACATTTGACAATTCAAACAAATGCGATAATTTTCAAAACGGCTTAACATTTCCTGCAAATTTTCAATAAAATTTCTTGAAAAAAAATTGATAATTTAAAAAAATATTTCCAAAAGAAAAAACAATTGACAGTCAAAATACTAGGATTGCTATTTTTTTTTCTTTGCTAAACTTTCAATTATTTTATAAGTAATAATTTTTTTTGCAGTGAGCGTAAAGTTTCTGGTATACTGTTTTTAACTAAGAACAAATTATTTCAAATAAATGAATGTGCTGTGTTTATTATACTGACCCTGTGCGCTTGTTTGGCTTCCTCGATGTAATGCGTTGTAATGATGACGGCGATTTGTTCTTTCTCGGTGATTTCCACTAAATAGTTCCATATACTAGAAAAAAAAAATTACCAATTAATAATTTAAACAATCACGTTTGTAATATTCGGGAGTCGATTGCGATAGAAATGTACCGATAATCTGAAGGAATTTAATTATACTCAACAATTATCCCCTCATAGTCACCCTACACAAGCTATCTATTTAATCTGCCATCTATAACCAATTTTGTATAATATTTAAATAGCTTTTATCTGATTTAACATCTGCCATTTCTCATCTGTCTCGAAAAAAGTTGACTAACAAGAATTTTAAGAACCTGCTTTTTCAATTACTTCCTTTCGTTTTCTACTGCTGTTTTTTTATCTGTATTCTGTCTTTTGCCAAATATCAAACTGAATTAAGTCAATATTCTTCTAACGTTTGTTTTAAATTGTCTGTCTTTTTTCAAGTGTCAACTGTAGTTTCTCAATCACTTTCAGTCTATTTTCTACTGCTGTTTTTTTTCTATATTCTGTCTTCTGCTAAATGTCAATCTGAATTAAGTCAATATTCTTATATCGTTTGTTTTATATTTTCTGTCTTCTATCAAGTGTCAATCCTTTTTTTTTCAATTACTTTCAGACTATTTTGAACTGCTGTTTTTTTGTATTTTGTCTTCTGCCAAATGTCAATTAACTGTATTAAGTCAATATCCTTCTATCTTCTGTCTTAGGCACCGTTGAAAATAAAATTGTTAAAGACACTGCTGCGATAAAATCTCTAGTTGAAACTAATGTCGCCTTCTTCAATCCTCCAAAAGTTATACGACTTGTTAAATTGTCTGCTAAGTCTAGACCAGTGAAAATTAGTTTTAGTGACTCGAATTCGGCACTAAAATTACTTTAAGCATCTCGAAATTTCAATTCTGGTGCAATAAGATTTCCTAATGATAGAACACTAATGCAGCGGAATCATTTAAAAGATTGGAATGATGAACTTGCAGATTGAAGAAGGAATGGTGATGAGTTCAGTATAAAATACATCAATGGTTTTTCGTCTATTGTCTCATCAAAACCTTAGAGGAGTCCAAAAAACTAAACTGAAAGTATTTACTACCACGACGCTGGAGAGATTCGTACAAAACTTCGTAATTTAAAACTGAATTCGAATGTGTGCCAATTTGATGTTATTGTTATCGTTGAAATGTGGCTGTATGATTCTATTCTGGACAGTGATATCAGTATATTTAGAATATTCACGGTGTGATTTGAGTTGTGCGAAGTTATCACTATTAAAATAAAACACGTTGTTATTTCCTTCCTTCACTTTTATTTGTATATGTCAGATGTACATGGTAGTCGAAATGTACATCTGACATATAAAAATAAAAGTGAAGGAAGTAATATAGTGTTTTAATTCAATATTTAAAGATGATAGATCATCTGAAACTAGTGTAAAAAGTTGTGGTGGTGGTGTTGTAATTGAAATTAAAAGCGGAATTGACTCTTCTCGCTTAAGCATTAATTAAAATATTGATGAATTATTGGTTAAAATTCAATATAATTGTTTTAAATGATTTTTTCTGCCTAATTCAAGTATTGACTATTATGCATTGCATTGCGCCTCAATTGATTATATTGCTGTTAATTATGCTGATCATAAATTTGTGATTTTGGGTGACTAAATAATTTCCTGTTATATGTACCTAAATATAACTTTGTTTTTCGTAAATAAATTCACTTGATAATCAATTGAAAGAGTCGAAACTGTAGTCGAATTATTAATGTTGCAAAATCATTAATATACAGTGATAAAAAACATAGAAAATTATGTTTTATTTCATTCTACATTTATAAATTCAGTATTTATAATTCAAAAGCGGGCCTTATATTAGAATGTACAAAATTTCTTTGGAAACATAGAAATTTACTAGAAAGCAATCGTTTATCAAATATATACGGCATTGATTACAGTTTTCTAATTCATAGATAAGTTTTTTTACACACATTATTTCAAAATTTATAATAGTCTCCCGAACGAAATAAATTCAGCAAGATCTTACATAATTATGGAGAGGCTGCTCCTCAAATTTCTCTTAGAAACTTAAATTTTTATGATGCTACAATCAGTAAAACATCAAAAATTATTTGAAAAATTTGTTTGAATAAATCTATCATAATTTTCAATAATATTATGTTTATATACGTTTTACAACTTTTAATTAAAACCCTCGCTTATGTTTTACTGATTGGAAGGTGGGATAGAGGCCCCCCACCCACCCTACATATACATGATAACTTCAATTGCTAATCGTCGATGATTTTGCTGCTAAACACAATGAAACCCTTTACGTAATAAAAAATAAAACAAAACCAAAATTTGAGTTTAAATATAAATGACTTATAGCTAATCTTATTTAATTTACATTTAAAGTCTGCTTACCCATTATGCATCAAATTTTTACTAATTTACTCACTCAAAAATTTTACTTTTATAATTTCTTTTTTATTCAAAAAGTTTTGTAATTAATTTTATTCCAAACCGCAAGACTATCAGTAATTGTAATTTATATGTATATGTAGGGTGGGTGGGTAGCCTCTATCCCACCCTCCAATCAGTAAAACATCATCAAAAATTATTTGAAATATTTGTACATACATCAATTGAAAATGCAAATATTTTGTTTACATTTTACAACTTTTAACTAAAACCCTCGCGTATGTTTTACTGATTGGAGGGTGGGATAGAGGCCACCCAGCCACCCTACATATACATGGTAACTTTAATTGCTAATCTTTGAAGATTTTGCTGCTAAAAACAATAAAACCCTTTACATAATAAAAAATAAAACAAAATCAAAATTTAAATTTAAATATAAATGGCTTCCTATAGCTAATTTTATCTAATTTACATTTAAAGTCTGCCCACCCATCATGCATCCATTTTTTACTAATTTATTCACTCAAAAATTTTACCTTTATAATTTCTGTTTTATTGAAAAAGTTTTGTAATTAATTTTTCTGAAACCGTGAGACGATAAGGAATTAAAGTATATATGTATATGTAGGGTGGGTGGGGGGCCTCTATCCCACCCTCCAATCAGTAAAACATCATCAGAAATTATTTGAAAAATTTGTTTGAATAAATCTCTAAAAATTTGCAATAATGTTATGTTTATTTACGTTTTACAACTTTTAATTAATAAACTCGCTTATGTTTTACTCTATGTTGATAGAGTCCACCCACCCACTCTAAATATACATGATAATTTTAAATACTAATCGTTGATGATTTGCTGTTTAAAAAAAAATAAAACCTTGTATGTAATAAAAAATAAAACATAATCCAAATTTAAGTTTAAATATAAATGATGTTCTATAGTTAATCTTTTCTAATTTAGATATTATTAATAGAGGTAGCGAGTCTACTTTTGTAAATGCAATCAGGCACGACGCCTTTACAAAAAGCACAGTTCAAATTTGGGATGTTTTAAAAGATTTCCTTCGTCGGACCATCAGATTGAGTTGGACATAGAGGCCATAAAGGAAGACGCAATGGAGAGTGGAGGTTTTGTAGAGAGTGCTTAAGTGTGGGAACCGGCGATCTCTATCTTTAAATCCAGACTGCAGCAGCGGTTCTGCACAGAAATAACATCCTAAAGGCCTATGAGTCCAGTTGTCCTTCCAGAGACGTGCACTATTGAAACAAGATACACGCCAGGAAAACTTTCAACAGTGGAAAGAAAACAAGCAACGGGGATGCCTAAAGAGAGGAACTGTCGGAATATAATAAGCAGTTGAGGAAATCGAAATCATGGAGAAGGTTTTGTGAGGGAGTTACTGATACAACCTCAACTGCCAACCTCTACAAAGTCCTGTTCAAAGACAACAGCATCGGGATAATAAAAAAAAACTGATGGGAGTAATGCAGAGGGGCTTAAGGAAAGTCTCAGTGTTCTGCTAAAGTCTTTCAATCTACTGAAGAAAGCAATAGCAGGGCTGGTAAAAATAAACAAGGAAAGGGCTACCGAAAATTTTGTCAATCAAAGTAGCAACAAATCCAAAGCTCTGTGGTCCCTCATCAACAATGAAAGACAGATTTTGGGTGAAGCTATTGTGACATTCCTATAATGAATTTAACTAGTTTTTGCTAATATTGACAGTAATATTAACGAGAAATTATCAATGTGTCAAACTAGAAAAGTTACACAATCTCAATTTGATCAGAATATTCAAGTTTCTAGAAATTATCTGTGTGAAAGTAAGGGATGAAATCTGTAAAATACAATCTAGCAAATCTTATGGTATTATTGTCGAACTAATACAGTACGTAAAATATTCGCTAATGATTTTTAGCGCTTTTAAACTTGCTAGAATTATTCCAGTATTCAAAGAAGGCAGTAAGAAAGTTTTTAAACAATTATCGACCCATTGCGATTCTAAACATAGTGTCTAAAATTGAAGAAATCATTCTAAAAGATCAACTACTTTAGTAGTAGTAGTAATATTTATTATACTTACATAATTCTTGTTAAATAAAACATAACAACAATAAATATACAGAACAATTTTGAACGCACATGGAAAGGCTTGAGTTCACGCTTAGATGTCTTCCACTCTTACGGTAAATACTTTGTTCATTGCACTCTTGATGAAACGAAAATAGAATATTATCTGATTTTGAAATAAGACACTTGTTTGGTTTTATATTGGTATATTCAGTTTCCTGACACGTGTTTCGGTTAATGGCGATCATTCACAAAGGAATTACAAAATTAACAGTTATTTTAAAATTAGATAATAATCTTCCACTTTTGCCCAACAAAGTTTCGTCGAGACTGTTGCCACTGAATCTAATAATCGTTTCTACACTGGTCAATTTGGATTTCGCACTAATTGAAATGTTTGAAACAATTTTGAGAAGCTTTGAAAATAAAACATTGTGTATGGTCTCCTTTGTTGATCTCAGCATAGCGTTCAATAGTGTATCACGTGAAATCCTGCATGAGAAACTTCTATAAATGGAAATATTTTATCTGTTCCCTCTATCTATTTCGAAAAATATTGTTAAATATTGTTCATAACAGTTAAGAAAATTAACATTTAAATATTCCATAATCTAATTCTATTCATGAATATTTTCCTTCAAAAAAAACCTTATTAATATTAAGTGTTACTTGGGAAACCGTTGCATTTCAGAGAAAGCATAATCGCCATGAACATTGAACGCTAATTTTCCACGTCGTCTCTGACCGAGAAATTAACGCTTATCCAACAAACAAAAAATAATTGGCACGATTACATAATTAATTAATCGTTGCCGTGGTCGATTAATTACAACTATTAGAAATTTATTAAACATCGAAATCAGTTATTGATTTCGTTCATATCATAAAAATATTTTCCATATTTATTAAATTGTATCGTCAAAGGGAATATTATATTCATATATTCAAAGACAGTTTTTTTTTACGTAATGAATACAAATTATAATTAATTAAAAAACAAGGCCATGTAAAAAAGCAAATGTAATTTGTTTGTTGTAAGCAAACGTAATTGCCACCAACTTCGCGGAAATGATGTCAAATACGATTTTAATTATAAAAATTGAGAAGATGAATTGATTTCTTACATAAATTTACGTTTAAAATCGTTTGAAAAATAAACATTGGTTTTAACTAATTTTAAACATTAAATATTCGCAAAATAATTGGAAATTGTTAGGGCAAAGTTTTTCAATGGTTAAACATATGGCAAAAATAATTGGAATTTGTTAAGATAAAGCAGTTTGTACTTTAAATTAGCATAAAAATAATGGGAAATTTACAAAAAAAATAATGTCTAAAAATGAAATAAATACATGGTAACAAATTAAAATCTATTGCTTTAAATATAATTCCATTAGATGATACGTTTATCTTAACTTGGCTGCTACACCATAAAAAGATAAGAACTTACGCTCTTATATTACTTACTGTTAGGTTGAGGATAATTGTTTTTTTTTAAACATATATTTTTTTAAATTAACACTTTTATCAGTTTGGTGCCCAACACGGAACAATTAAGACAACATTACGGTACCTTGCAGTATTCAATATGCTAATATATTGACTTCAAAATTTGTGTACATATAAATACAAAAATACACGTGTGTGTGTGTGTTTTTAATTTACATCCTGCTAGAAAATCAATTAATAAATGCGCACGTGTACAATAGTAACAGTAATAATTGCTACAATTTTATTGAATTATACAAATAGAACGATTTGCGATTGGAAATAGTAATAGTAATAATAATAATAACAGACCGGTTACGTATCTAATCTGTGCCACTTGGCCAAGTTCAATGTGTAACGTAAATTGCACCTGACGATGAAACGTGCACATTCTGTTATTGAGAGGCTGAGGTCACGGTAAAAGTAAATTTTTTTTTTAAATTGTTGGAAAGCGATCGAAAGGAAAAAGTCACGTTAGGAATTTGTTTAAAATATAAATTGGTTTGAATTTTTAATAGCGATTGTGATAATTACACGCGCGCCACATTTTCATTTAAATAGCAACGTTTTGCGCGCGCTAATTCACTTAACTTTCATGCATTTCACCAAACCGTTTCTCTATATAATATGCTGCATCTAATGATGTGATGGTGTGGGTCCGTTTAATCGCGACCTTGAATCACGCGCTCATCCAATTCGGACGTTTGAATAATTTAATTTTTCGCTATAAATAATGTATGTTACCTATCACGCAGGACTGGGTCAAGGCCGACGGTAGGTTCGTCAAGAATTAGCAGTTCTGGCTTGTGAATCATGGCCGCTGCGAACGAGACGCGTCTCTGTTGGCCTCCACTACAATTTTTTAAAAATCTGCAAAACAATCGCAATTACAAACAATTAATTAAAGATTGATTTTATCACATATTATTTTGGTCATCTTTTCATATTATTATTATGTATGTCGACCTACCTATCATCTGGTGGTAGGTCCAAAAGTACCTTCAACTTCTGGAAACGCTCGTGGATCAATTCGTCGTTCATGTTTAAAATTCTGCCGAAGTAATACACGGCATCCTTGACTGTAAATTCCGCGACCAGAGCAATATCCTGCAAGATAAATTACAAGGTGACAGGGTGAGATTTTTTTTTGGTAATTAATATTTACATAATTTGGAGGAGAACGTGAATCGAGAAATATCGTATTGAAAACAATATTGTAAATAACACTTGTAATTATTAAGAAGCAATGATTATTTAAAGATAGTATTATTATCATGTATATGCAGGGTGGGTGGATGGCCTCTATCCCACCCTCCAATCAGTAAAACATCATTAAAAATTATTTGAAAAATTTGTATGAATAAATCTCTACAATTCGCATTTTTTGTGTTTATTTATATTTTACAACTTTAATTAAAACCCTCGCTAATGTTTTACTGATTGGAGGGTGGGATAGAGGCCACCCACCCACCCTACATATACATGATAACTATAATTGCCAATCGTTGATGATTTTGCTGCTAAAAACAATCAAACCATTTATGTAATAAAAAATAAAACAAAATCAAAATTTAAGTTTAAATATAAATGACTTTCTATAGGTAATCTTATCTAATTTTGATTTAAATCTGCCCACCCATCATGCGTCAAATTTTTACTAGTTACTCACTCAAAAATTTTACCTTTTGAAATTCTTTTTTATTCAAAAATTTTGTAATTAATTTTACTCCAAACCGCGAGACTGTAATTGAAATTTATATGTATATGTAGGGCGGGTGGGTGGCCTCTATTCCACCCTTCAATCAGTAAAACATCATCAAAAATTATTTGAAAAATTTGAATGAATAAATCTCTAAAAATCGCATTTTTTGTGTTTACTTATATTTTGCAAACTTTTAATTAGAACCCTCGCTAATGTTTTACTGATTGGAGGGTGGGATATAGGCCACCCACCCACCCTACATATACATTATAACTATAATTACCAATCGTTGATGATTTTGCTGCTAAAAATAATCAAATTCTTTATGTAATAAAAAATAAAACAAAATCAAAATCTAGGTTTAAATATAAATAACCTTCTATAGCTAATCTTATCTAATTTAGATTTAAAATCTGCCCACCCATCATGCATAAAATTTTTACTAATTAACTCACTTAAAAATTTTACCGTTTGGATTTCTTTTTTATTCAAAAAGTTTTGTAATTAATTTTACTCCAAACCGCGAGACGATAAATAATTGAAATTTATATGTATATGTAGGGTGGGTGGGTGGCCTCTATCCCACCCTTTAATCAGTAACACATCTTTAAAAAATATTTGAAAAATTTGTATGAATAAATCTCTAAAAATTGCAATTATTTTGTGTTTATTTATATTTTACAACTTTTAATTAAAACCCTCGCTAATGTTTTACTGATTGGAAGGTGGGATAGAGGCCACCCACCCACCCTACATATACATGATAACTATAATTGCTAATCGTTGATGATTTTGCTGCTAGACATTTAAACCATTTATGTAATAAAAAATAAAACAAAATCAAAATTTAGGTTTAAATATAAATGACTTTCTATAGGTAATCTTATCTAATTTAGATTTAAACTCTGGCCACCCAGCATGCAACAAATTTTTACTAATTTACTCACTCAAAAATTTTACCTTTTGAATTTCTTTTTTACTCAAAAAGTTTTTTAATTAATTTTACTCCAAACCGCGAGACGATCAGCAATTGAAATTTATATGTATATGTAGGGTGGGTGGGTGGCCTATATCTCACCCTCCAATCAGTAAAACATCGTTAAATATTATTTGAAAAATTTCTATGTATAAATCTCTAAAAATTGCAATTATTTTGTGTTTATATTTTGCAACTTTTAATTAAAACCCTCGCTAATGGTTTACTGATTGGAGGGTGGGATAGAGGTCACCCACCCACCCTACATATACAAGATAACTTTAATTGGTTATCGTTAATGATTTTGCTACTAAAAACAATCAAACTTTATGTAATAAAAAATAAAACAAAATTAAAATTTAGGTTTAAATATAAATAACCTTCTATAGCTAATCTTATCTAATTTAGATTTAAAATCTGCCCACCCATCAAGCATCAAATTTTTACTAATTTACTCACTCAAAAATTTTACCTTTTAAATTTCTTTTTTATCCAAAAAGTTGTGTAATTAATTTCACTCCAAACCTCGAGACGATTTGTAATTGAAATTTATATGTATATGTAGGGTGGGTGGGGGGCCTCTATCCCACCCTCCAATCAGTAAAACATCATCAAAATTTAATGTAAAAATTTGTATGAATAAATCTCTAAAAATTACAATTGTTTTATGTTTATTTATATTTTGCAACTTTTAATTAAAAACCTCGCTAATGTTTTACTGATTGGGGGGCGGGATAGAGGCCACCCGCCCACCCTACATATACATGATAACTATAATTGCTAATCGTTGATGATTTTGCTGCTAAAAACAATTAAACTCTTTATGTAATAAAAAATAAAACAAAATCAAAATTTAGGTTTTATTTTGATTTAAAGTCTGCCTACCCATTATGCATCAAATTTTTACTAATTTCCTTATTCAAAAAAGTTACATTTCGAATTTCTTTTTTATTCAAAAAGTTTTGTAGTTAATTTTACTCCAAACCGCGAGACGATCAGTAATTAAAATTTCCATGTATATGTAGGGTGGATGGGTGGCCTCTATCCCACCCTCTAATCAGTAAAACATCATCAAAATTTATTTGAAAAATTTGTTTGAATAAATCTATTAAATTTTGCAATAATGTTATGTTTATTTACGTTTTACAACTATTAATCAAAACTCTTATGTTTTATCTAATAAATCTATATTAATTATAAGTCCGTTTTCGTCCTTTTATTTTTTGGATACATATTAAATAAACACAGCGTACTCTTGACCTACCTCAATTCATTTTGTATTGATCTAGCGCACTCTTGACCTAGCCCAATAAATTCTGTATTGATCCCGGCATGCGTTAATAAATAATACGTTTTGTCTAGCGTACTCCCGACCTACCCTAACACTCAGTACATTGACACAGCGTTACCCTGACCTACCTTAATAAACCGTATATTAAGTTGTACGGTATGTCAATACATGATTTATTATGGTAGGTCAAGAGTACGCTAGGTGTAAATATTTTGAGTATACATTAAATAATTTTTTTAAAGAGTGTTTTACTGATTCAAGGGTGGGTTAGAGGCCGCCCACCCACCCTACATATGCAATGAAACTTTAACTGTAAACACTGCTTTTGTTTTGGGGAAAATAATAATAAAAGAGTTTATTTTTTTAACTATAGTTTTCGGCAGATTTAACTAAAATATCACTTTTTTACAATAAGAAAAGAAAAACTGTGTAAAATATGATTTCTTGTTGATGAAACAAAACAATTAAAAGTTGTAAAACGTATGTCACGTGTTAAGATAACAGGCAATAAATATCAGACGACAAATAATAGAATTAAATAGAATACAGATTATATTTAACAGTTTATAGATGACAGATCAAATTATAGGTAGATGTGCTAGATTGGCAAAATAACAGATAACAGGTTAATGAATGAAAAATAACAATTGTTACCTGATTTCTGACTAACACTAATACCATTATAGATGACAGATGTCAAATAATTTAATAATTGAGAAATTTACGTGGTACATAAAGAATAGTTAAAAGTCAGAATTAAACAAAGAAGATACATATATTTAATGCCATTTAAGGCCATCAAAGGACCATTTAAGGCAATTTGATAGACATTCGGTGCGCTATTCATTCATTCAAGATTACTTAAGATCATCCAATGGTCATTCAAAGTCATCTATTGGTCATATTATGGTCATTTAAATTTATTTAAGGTTATTTACGATAATCCAAGAATTATTAGGGGCATGTGGTGTCACCTAACGATAAATACAAGTATTCCAGCATTCGTTTAGGGTCATTGTATGTAATCTTAGACCTTTCAATGTTCATCATTTGACGATCATTAAAGATTATCCATTGATTAACGATAATTGGTAGAATTCAAAATACTTTAAATTAATTTAAGGGTAATTTTTATCATCTAAGATCATCAGACAGCTGTTTAATGTCATTTTAGGTCATCCAAGGCAGAGAATCTTGAGGAGGCCGAGGAATCTTCGAAGAAAGCGATCAGCAAGAGTAAGGCATTGCCTGGAACAAACTCTTTACTGAGGATGACCAGAAAGCCTGGATAGTTGCCTGCAGTGCTGCGGACCATATTTCCACTGAACAAGGGACACGGCCGGAAAACGGCCTCCGGCCCTGAAAACACCATATTCGCCGAAGAAAAAGTGGTAGTTAACAGGAAAGTCGGCTAGAAAACTAAATGAGGACATTTATAGCGCACCGGCCAATGTTCACCACCAGCTTGTTCAAGGGAAGGCATCTTCCCGCGGCGTTACAAAGAGTCGTTCTTGGTACTGCTCTCTAAGGACGTCTCCGGAAGGGAAGGGACAATGGCGGCCTATAGCGTCACGGATTCACGATGGGAAAATCCACAGTGGACGCTCCGAGGGAGGTTAGGAGACTGACAGATGAGGCAAACCATGGGTAGAAGCACTGTCTAGGCAAAACACTTGACGTAATGAAAGCGTTCAACTCTATAACTCTATCTTGTGACCGTTAGTGATGGAGCCGTTAGAGAGAAGAACCCGATTCCCATACCTCGTTCGTATCATTGGAGACTATCTGCGCGGCCAACGGAGAAATACCTGTATCAACAGACAGAGCGCGCGAAGTGAAAGTGGTGCGAGCAGCAAGCAGAAGACATGAATTCCATGAATGGAAGCAGGAAATCTCGTGGAGAAGAGTCCCTTCCACCATTTAGACTCCAGAAACCCGAAGGGACTGGTGACCAGAATGGTCGTGGACGAGTCCCTCTCTAAGAGCGTTACCGCAGCCTGCGCCGCCATACTGGGAAGAACGGAGATTTTCCTGGAAGGGACAGAGAAGGCAGCGAGATGGATATCAATTACATACTTGTCTGTTTTATTTTTATTGTCTAAATGCATTGAACGGAATTTAATTTTGTTAATTGAGATGACCATTGTATATGATCCTACAGTTACAAAAAGTAAAGGTTAGGTCGAGGGTGAGTACTTAATAAGGTGCCTATCATTGAGGAAATAGATGGAGACGTTTTTATTGATGAAAATATGAAAATTGAAAATTTCTCATGAAAAAGAGAGTTCTGAAGATCTGCAAAAAAAAAATTATAACAAGCAATGATGTCACAACCATTGAAAATATGAGAAATAAAAATTCCAAAGAAGAATTAAACGGTAGCATTAAAGGTGCCATAGGTTTATCAAAAATAAACAGTGATAGTTTTAGTTCTGGTAATAATAAAACAGAAGAAGAAAGGGAAGAATTGATCATAAGTAATGATAAAGAAGAAGTAATGAGCGATACAGACGTAATCAACAGCAATAAAAATAATTCTAAAGATTCTGCAAATCTACCGAAGAAATACTAAATGAGGAAAATTCTAATTTACGAAAATCAAATTCAAGTAAAACACACCACCAGTGGTGAATTTTCCTCATTTAGTGTTTCTTCGGTAGATTTGCTATTTTCTGAGGTAGAATTAACGTTATTTTAAACAACTCTGGATTGAGAGATTCTATATCGAATGCAGAAGAAATTACAGATGATGTTCATACACCAATCATTGAAGAAACCATCAATACCGTTTCTAAGGTAACGGAAAATAATGACCAGGATAAAATTGAAACAAATTCTGCTTGTCTTATTTTCATCTCAAGAAGAAGAAGCGTGTACAAAGTCTGCCGATTCAGCTCAAAAGAATACTACTAATTTAGTTTCACCTCAAGTAGAAGAAGCATGTATAAATTCTTGTAATTCATCGCAAACGAATGAAGCCACAAGAAAAAGAAGCCTATTCAGATTCCGGCGATTCATCTCAAAATAATTCTACTAAACAAAATGGCAAATCAAAAAAGGAAACTGTAAAAAGTAACGTATCAAATACAGGAGGAGAAATCGGAAAAATAAATTCAAATCTTTCCAATGGTAGCAGAAAACGCAAGAGTTCTTCCCTCTTACGTTTTCTGCTACCATGAAGATGAAGAACTCGATAAAGATTTTGATATAGATGTACAAATTGAAGATTCTGATGAGGAGTAAAAAGTAGAAAATGATTCAAATCTAAAAGCCAAATCCGATGTTGACGAAACTGTTGTTAATTCTAATAACGATCATTTAAACTTATTTACGGTCATTTACGATCATTCACAGGTATTTTGTGTCACAAGCAATCAATTTGAAGGTCATTAAATGTAATCTTAGACCATCCAATGATTATTTATGATCATTTAAGGTAATTTGACGGTCATTCAAGATTATCCATTGATTATATAAGTTCAATTAACGATCACTAAAACAATTCAAAGTACTTTAAGTTAATTCAATGGGGTAAAACACTTTTTAAGTTCCATAAAATTTTTATTTTCAGTTGCCTGACACGTGTTTCGATCATTCCTAATCATTTTCAAAGTACAAAATGAATGAAACTTTGTACTTTGTAACTGGTACAAAATAGCGAAGTTCGTCTGTTAAAAAGAATGATTCTATTAATACGATTGAATCACCTCAAACGACGTAAAGAAGGGGTAGATCGTCAATTGTTAAACCTGAAACAATCAACAATAGCGATTTGGAAAAATCAACAAATTTAATTGATCAATTGAATAATGTTCAATCACTGACAATCACTGAAACAAGCGGTGTTATCCATCTTCCCACATTCTGAGTTTTAAAAAAAGAAATCTTGGAATGTCAACAATGCTGAAATGAATGTAGGTATTTCAACAACGCTTAATAATCACGCTGGTGTTAACGATATACAAACAAAATAACTTAAAACTATTCAGTTAAAAAGCATATAGCAAAAGTTCATTGACTTGAAACAAACTGGAAGAAAAGGTTGAACATTGAAGGAATAAGTAGAAACGTAAAAAATCATCATTCAATTTCCTATGACAAAAAACTGTATGAATCTAATAAGATTACGATTTACGATTGGCGACGCCGCTGATAATTCAAGATAACGAAGCTCAACAAGAAGAAATATAAAGATAATATTAAATGTGAAGTAAAAAGTAGTGTAGATATACATAAAGACTCCCAGAATGATCACAATCGAGCGGATTATGCGTTAGTTAAAGCGACAACCGAGTATTTACAGTAGAATAAACTATCAAAAGATTTGATGGATAAAACGTGTAATTTAGAAAATTATATTTTTAGTTCAGAAAATAATAACAATAACATACCGGAATCTATTAGTGATGATATTCCTGCTCCAACTAGTTCAAAAATGTCAGGTGTCAGAAATAAATAATCCAAAAGTCCAGAAAACACCAGAACATAATTTATAAACAAGTGAAGATAAGGCACGTTCTGAAAATGACAAGAATATTGAGGCGTCTTAACAATCTCGTGCTTTTGGAGTTTTTGCGCAAGCGTCATACAGCACCAAAGGTTTTTCGTCAGTCACCCAAGTAAATATCTTTGAAATTTTGCAGCTAAGTGCAATGGGACAAAATGTATCTGATGTACATTTTTTGTTAATATGTTTAACCGGAAATACCCTCAATTTTTATAATTAAAATGGGACATCCTGTATATTTCTGTAGATTTTTAAAGAACATATTATTTCGAATTTGAACATACTGAATTTAGTGTAAAATATCTGTAAAATCGAGGAATTAACCAATTTTAAGCTTTTATAAATTAGAGTAAAAAACCATTTAGGTAAACAAATTGATGTTGTTTGTATTAATAGTAAGACATAAACGAGTACAATCAAGTACGGTTAAAACTGTTGGTCGTGTTGGAACTCATGAAGAAGTGTGTCATATTTTTAATGATTTCCACCCTGAAAGAAATTGCATATAACGTTTAACAGTAACTAAAACATTACAACGTTTTAATGCAACTGGGATGGTCAAGAATTTGCAGAAACCTAGAAAACCGCGGACCGCAACGAACAAAACCTATAGACAAAACATTTTAATTGATTTAGAGGAATTACCTCAAACTTCTATCACAATTTTGGCACTAAACCATGGTATAAGTCGACGTTCTCTAGGGAAGATATTGAAAAGTATCATACGTATAAGATATTATTTGCTCAAGAATTGTCAGTTGATGATTTTGACCGACGGCTGAAGTTTTGCGAACGACTGTTGGACATTTGTAATGTTGACGAACATTTTGCATCTAATGCAAAGTTTTCTAATGAGGCAACTTTTTGTTTATATGAAATAGTTAAGCTATTGGTCAAATGAGGATACTCATTGGATTCATGTAGCACATACCCAGCATCTAGGGAAGTTGAAATGTTTGGATGGGAATTGTCGAAAATGGGCTTATGTGACCATTTTTATAGTAGACGGCAACTTGAATGGTGACAAGTATTTGGATTTACTGGATAACCAAATTAAACCTACACTTCATTAGAATGGGCAGTTACCACAAAACGTTTGGTTCCAACAAGATAAAGCATCTCACTACTATGATAAATTGATTAGGGATTTTCTAGATGCGAATTTTCCAAATCGATGGATCTGGCGTAGAGGATTCATAGAGTTGCCGGATCTTTTTTCTTTAAGGTTATCTAAAATCACGTGTTTACGTTAAACGACCAACAGCTTGCGAGAATTGAGACAAATTATTGATTGTGAACTAATACGTAGAGAAGTCTTAGAAAGAGTAACTAAAGAATTTGTTAATAGGCTGACATATTGTCTGGAGGTGAACGCCAAGCAATTTGATCTTTGATTTAATTTTGTCAAATTGGCTTGGGCAGGACACGATGGTGCTCTTGACGGTAAGCTATGCTCTAACACTTTTATGATTCATTAACTGTCTAAAGTAGTTTTAAATCATATGTCATACATATAAGTAATATGTTTTTCTTTCTCAGGCGTTAATTTACAATATTTTCTTGAAAATTAATTACTTAATTGCTTTTTTTATAAGGTGAGGTTTTTTGCGACGTATCAGCAGAAATTATTGCTACAATTTATGGCCTATTTCAATAAACCTATTGCATAAACTGCCTTCATTAATATTTTATTCACAGTGTTTGACGTAATAAGATGTAAAACACTTATAAAAACCAATTAAAACCGACTTTAATAAAATCAACAACACTAATACATTAATGTATTAAATAGACGTCAATTGAAAAGCGTGTTTAATTTTTTTCCGCTCTTATGTAAACAACTATATTAAGAATGAAATTATCGCATCACCTTGGTTAAGTTTTTTTTTTAATATAGGTTTTATTCTAATTATGCAACGCAGGCAAAAAAAAACTTTAACACTTAGTTCCGGCTATTATTCGCCATTGAAGTGCTATTAAAATATGCTTGAATCTATCCCAGCATGTAAGTTTAAGGATGACCAATAACATCCGTTATTATGATACATTTAATTACGTTTAATGATTCTAGAAATTTATAGGTTCAATCACTCCAGGTTTTTATTTCTTATTTTAAGGCCTACTTGATACAAAACTTATACAAATTAAATATATTATCTATGAATAAATTTATAGAACAGTAATGTATCTCAGGCGTGAATGAACAAGAAAAAGTCATTCTTTATTTTAAAAAAAATTGTCTGTCTCAAACAAAATTCTATTCAAGATTTTTTTAATGAAAATATTTTGCCTTTAATTAATTGCACACTTAACCCATGGTGAAATATTTTTTAACTTTTTTGATTAGAACTAAAAACACTTGGTTTGTTTCACAAAAAAAAAATAAGTTGGAGAATAAATAATACCATTTTTGTGAGTGTTTTTAGTTCTGACCAAAATATTTTGTATTTTTAAATTATAAATTCTTTAAAAAAAATCCTTCACTTTATACAAATATTTGTGGTTAAAATGTAGTGAATTTTTCAATTCAGTGTAAGTATGGATTACCAACTAGTAACGGTCGCAATCATTCTCTTCTTTTACTCTGGTTAAATTCATTCGAGGACATATCGTCATATTCCGATCCAAGACGGGCGCATTGAATGTTTTTGAACTGGTTTAAGTGAAAGAATTATAAATAAAAGAAGACCAGTCAAGGTGGTTCTTTGTGGCGAAATGCAATTAAAGTCGGGACCAGTCGAAAATGCGTAAATGATTTTTATAGACTGGCAGAGCTCGATTCGGCGAAGAATAATTTTATTTAAAAAAAAAACATTGTAATTACAGTAGTGTACAAAAAAACACTTATAATTATTATTGGCGTCATTAAGTATCTATTAAAAATAATCTATGAATGTCAGATCTTTTTACCTTCTTATTTAAATTTAAAAAAAAAAACGGTAATAATTTTTAATTTAAGTTCAGCAATAACGTCAATCTGCTGTTTGACGTTATTGATGAACATAAACTTATAATTATATATTATATAATTTGATTAAATGATTTATTTCGTTTTTATTTCTTTCTTATTAAAATTCATCATAAGAATGGTGGCGACGGTTACTACAAAACCATTCATATTAAAACTTTTAAAAAAGGTGATGATCATATTGGAAATTCAATTGTTTTACGTGATTCATATGGTTGGGTATTCCGTGGAACGGAACGTGTGTTATTATTGGTGCGTGTAATGAGTGTATATTAAAGTATTTTTTTAAAAAGAAATGGAACGTACCTGAGGCATGTAACCCACTCTCGGACCCGGCACGCCACTGCCTTTCGACCCTGGCTTTCCACCCAGAGTGAAGACATCACCAGAATCTAAACGCTTTCTACCAACGATGCAACTTAGAAGTGTCGTCTTGCCACAACCACTGGCACCTAATAAACCATATCTGAAAACAAGAAAAAAGAATAATTTTAACTTAGAAAAAATTAATACATTTTTAACTTTTAAAATAAAATTTCTAGAGTGTGAGTTTTTAACAAGCGCCATTAAAATTCGACGACGAAGTTGATGTTGAAAATCTAAAGTAAATCTGATCTCTGTATCCTACCATCGATGAACTATTAAGATGACCACTTTGAGATCATTCTGGAGTGATGAGATGGCCTGCTGTTAGGATTCTATGATCCATTACAATCTCCACAATAGAGTCACTATTTGCTCTTGATGTGTCGTTCTCCCTTAGACAAACTCTTCGGCCTAACTTATTCGAACCCCGAGGTAGAGGGGACACAAAACTGTCCTTACTCTACCCATGCCCGGCTATAGTATAGTGGCTTATGGTCTGCACTAAAACTGCTGTGGATGAGCTGCTGAAAAGCAGTGAAGACGAGCTTGTCGATGGCCTTAATGGTTTAAACACCAAAGACAGCAAGGTCAGAATGAGTAGTGACGCCCGTTAGAGGATAAAATTTCTCAAGGGCGGCATGGAGATCGGATAAGGACATTAGCACCTCTCGAGAGAATACCCGGAGAAGCTACCAAAAAATTGAAAGTACATCGGATACAGTTATGGCTAAAGTAAAGTAAAAAGTAGAGTAAAAAAGAAAAAAAGGCAAATAGTGCCTATCACAATTTTTTTTCCGGGGACGTGTTAACCGCGCAGGGACCTCACTGAACTCTAGTGCTCCGGTGGAACGGTCCAAAGCATCCGCTTACATCAACAAGTAAATTTTACCACCACCTGCCACTTCTCTTCACTCTCCATCATCTTGGCGGTGAGCGACACCTCACTGAACTCGCCTATGTCTCTTTTAGGCCCGACCTCTCCAATGCAATGCAAGAGTGGTTGCTGGCGCTATCATGTAGTGAACCGTGAGCCACTGACAATCGTCCCCGCTCAGCTTCCCTATATGGTGTACGTACTCGGCAAAACATCCATGGCCAGAGAAGAGCTGGGTTGTAAAATAGTCCAGCTCCCTCTTCCTGTGGTGAATCCAGGGTCCTAATTTTGGGATCAGTATCCTCGTCTACTGTCCTTCAGTTACCTCGTTCCACTCCTCTAGCAGCCAGTTTCACACCGTCCGCTTGATCTCCCTTTTCGATACACCGCCCTTTTTCGCTGCACCCACCAACACTAGAAGCCTCCTGATCCTCTCGCTCGGGCCACCTATGTTGACCAATAGCCCTCCCACTGCCTTAATGACTCTGGCTGCTTTCGCAGATGCCTCTATCACCTGTCTTATGCATAGAGGAATTTGCCTCAATGGTGACCCCCAGATAAGTCACCGAGGTCCCTATCAGCACCTCTTACCCTACAAGCTCAATCGTCTCTCCCTTAGTTTTTCCCGCCCTCATTCTTGCCAGCTATACCCTGGTATGCCCCTACCGACCAGTATAGTCTCTTTACTTTCATCAACGGCCTCTGTGGAATTCGAACTGCCTCGGTGACAGGTTCCCATCCTCTTTGATCGCGGCTCTTATCCTGTAGTCTGTAGCCTCCCTTGTTTGTGAGTAGCACTGGAGACGTTATGAACGTCGTTTTTACACTTATACCAAAAGAGTATTTTTTTTTATTATTTCTCTTCTCGAGAAAACGCCCTTCTCTCAGTCGTCTTTCTAGAAGCCTCTTGCCTCGGGAATTCGATTACTGCATCCATTCCGCCCTGCACCCTTGCTTTCACGTTTGAGGTTCGTTCTTACTTTCTTCGCCACAATTTTGTACAGTTTTAGCCATACGTCATCCACTCCTGCTGGAGTTGGTGCTACTTCTCCCTCTTACTCTTGGCGATTTCCTTATTAAGCATATTCCTAGCTTCCCTCAGCACTTCTTCCAAGGCAGCTACATCTCCGCCTTCTCGTCTGCACCTGATAACGTCCCTGTGGCCACCTCTTTGCTCCACCAGTAAGTCCTCTTTCTGGCCCTCACACCTCTCTTTTTAGGAATGGCTATGTCGCACACCTCCCTAATTCGCATCGTTCTTTTGCCGTTTCATCGGCCCCATCGGTCCTTCTTCTCATATAGGCCCTTCCTACCTCCCATCGCAGGTTTTTTTTCTGATCACAGGTACCCTCTTGTAGATCGACACTACGAAGTGTATGTATCCAGCCCTGGATGGTCCCCAATTCTTCCGGCGATGCTAGGGTGACATCGATTACTGTTTGGGAATTAGTCCTCATCATTGTCGATTCATCCCCTTGGTTTGCTACCACCAGCTCGAGCATTGCCAGGCTCTCCTTCAGCAGTTCCCCTCTTCTGTCTAAGGGTGGTCCTTGGCGTTAAAATACTCACCTATGATCACATTGCCCTTGAGGTTCTTCACATTCTTCGATGTATTCCCATTCTGATTTATTGGGGAAGGCATAGCAGGAAAAGTAGATAGTCCCTCCCAACCTCACCCAGTCTATTGTCCTCCCCGAGCTTCTCGACTCACAGGAACACCTAGCTGCCCCGCTCCTAAGTAGGATGGCCACATCACCTTTCTCCTGATCCATTTACCATCCGCCTTCTCTGATCCTAGCCGCGTTCGGCTCACTTGCTAACATGATATCTACTTTCTCGTCTGCTACCTTAATCTCCAGCAGGTCGTGTGTTGCTCGGCACCTATTGCAATTGGTAACATCGTATCTTAAAGCCAGGCAGCAACTGGTTTTAAAATAGGTATTATCCTAGAAGGCTTTCCAGAATGCCTTATTGCCACGGAACAAATTAAATACAAATGAAGGACATTGTGGATAATATAAATGAGAATAATAGAGCCTCGCCCAGGTCCAGTAACCCAAGAAAAACCTCCGCCATCAATTACAATAAGGAACACAAAAGGCTAGTATAGGATAGTAGGAAAACCCTAAAGGCATATAGCCCCGATACACAAAATTTAGGGGCTGGTGACAGTGGTGTATGAAACTTACTAATGGCGGGCATACGCTGTATTCAATTCAATCTCCATCACTCTAAAGCGGAATTAAGTCCCCTTTAATATAGAATTTCCGCAGGTTTACCCCAAGACTATTGTAGTTATATATATATAAAACGGAGAGCACTAATTCAAGGGCAGTTTTAATGCTCATGAAAGACATTAATTATACACTCATTCCAGAATTCACAGAGGATCTAGCAGCATCCCTAATAGAAGTTCCCACGAAGAAAGGCAAGTCGTCATGGCCTCGGCTAACTTTCTACCAGAGGAGGTAAGTAGACTCGTGGAGTGCTGCAGAAGAGGCAATAAACATCTCCTCTTGGGATGTGATGTCAACGCCCACAACGTAGTATGGGACAGCGCGGACATCAGTAATAATAATTGAGTTATTTGAATTTTCATGATTCGACGCTGGCGCCACCTACAAGATGAGGAAGATACGACGATCCTGCCAGAATTGCACTTCTGGTGGTTTACCCTTTTATACAAAACGGTTAAATAAACGTTTAGCCGGTAGTGGCGCATCGGTTACGGCCCCGAACTGACGTGCAGCAACGTTGATTCGGGTCAGTAGTCGGATGGGTGACCGGTACCATTCACCATTGGGATACAATTAATGGTGCTTTAGAGTGACGGGGGCGGTCCTTTAAAGTAACAAGCTCATTTACACACACACAAATACACAAAATGACACATGGCGGAAGGACCACGTGGTCGATAGCCTAACACTACTACTACTACTACCTTGATTGAGAATTGTGAGTCATTATGAAAGATTGCAAATGTGGAAAATCTAACAAAGAAATGAAATGAGGTGAGGTTGTCAGTGACGCTGCGATTACGATAAAGATTATTTATTTATTTTACGGCTTTATTTATTTACAGAAAGAATGTAGTACATAAAATATATTCTAGTATAGGCGAAGTTCAGGTAGTTGACATATAACTACTACTGTTCTTCCACTTAACCTACTTAACTTAGGTGATTACAAAGTGTATATGTGTACAAGTACTATTAAAAAAACATTAATTATGATTAGAGGTAACATATAAATAACATTTGGTAGACTTGGTAAACACATAGCAAAAATTGGTAAACCCGGTGAACTTAAAACTCACACAATTCAAGCATGGGGTATCAAAAAGAGGAAGTGGTAAATTTTTATTACAGCAGCAAGCTTCTACGTAAGGAATTCTTAAAAAGACGCAAATTTAATACTTTTAGATGTGAGGGTAGGTTATTGTAGGTCCTGTATATATTAAACGTGAAACTTCTTTCAAAAAAGGTTGTTTTATGACTTGGCGGAGAGATAAGACCACGATACCTCACATTGATATTGTGTACATCTGTCCGCCAGACAATTTTATTATAAAGATACGGAGGGGTTTGCATTTTTATGATCTTATTGTAAAAGACACAGGAGTGAAAGTACCGCCGATCAGACATTTGTAACCAGTGTAGTGAAGCGAGTTTCTGAGAGACACGGTCAAATTTGCGTATACCAAAGATGAGACGTACGCAGGCGTTTTGAACTTTTTGAATTCTGTTTTTAGTAACTGAATCCAGGCATGCATCATAGACCACGTCCGCAAAACCGAAATGGCTCAATACTAAAGTGTCACATAGAATTTTTTTAGTTTGAAAAGTCAGGAATTTCCTAATAGAGTATATCATTTTTAAATTCATATAAGCACGCGCAATACATTTACTAATGTGGCCTTTAAATCGCAGGTCACTATCAATGGTTAAACCCAGGTTACGAGCTTCATCAACAAAGGGTAGAGTTACGTCATTGACTTTTATTTTAAGCGAATTCTTAATGTGTTGAATAGTTCTACTGTGACCAAAAAGCATTGCAGTTGATTTATTAGCATTTATTTTTAGAGAGTGATCGTTAGATATTTTTATCAATTGTGCTAAGTCAAAATTAATATTATTTTCGGCGGTTTTAATGTCACTAGGTTTAAATGAATAAAGCAATTGTGTATCATCAGCATAGAAATTGACACTGCAGTGTTTGAGACATTTTGATAAGGAAGACGTGTAAATACAGAAGAGAAGGGGCCCCAGAATTGACCCTTGCGGAACACCGGCCGTTAAATTGCTAATACCAGATCTATTATCTCCAATCTTTACTTGTTGTCTGCGATTATCAAGGAAACTGGAGATTAAAGTTTTAGCTTTTTCTGAAAACCCAATGTAGTGAAGTACCGACTTTAAAATATCATGGTTTATAGTATCAAAGGCTTTACTGTAGTCCAGTAAAACCAATGATGTAACAAGACCCTTATCAGAAGCAGAAATTATATCGTCAGTTACGTTCAGCAATGCGGTTGTACAGCTGTGATGAGCCCTAAATCCTGACTGCGTTATTGGCAGAAGGTTGTGTGCGGTGATATATTCTTCAATTTGTTTTTTTAAGACTTGTTCTAAAACTTTAGATAGTAAAGGTAAAATGCTGATCGGCCTTAAGTCTTTATAACTAGTTGGAATATCAACTTTCGGAATAGGGATGATAGTTGCTAGTTTCCATAAGTCAGGGAAAACATGTTGTTCTAAACAGCAATTAATTATATGGGTAATAAAAGGGGATACATAGGGGCAGCACATTTTAATCATTGAGATGTTAATTCCATCCCAGCCAGTTGCATTAGTATGAATTTTTCCGATTATGTTATTGACCTCATCAATGCCGACTAAATTAAAATCGAAAAGATTATTTACATTTGCATGAATGTTGTTGTTGTAAAAAGATGCAGTTTCATAATTGAGTTGGCTGTTAATCGAGTCAGTTAGGTATTTATTAATTGATTCTACATCATTTAGGCTGTCTGGTATGTTACGAGTTTTTTTATTAATAATTCCATTCTTTTTAAGACATTTCCACATATCGGAGTTATTTAAAGAAATACTCTCAAAATACGCTTTCTTTTCCTTTAAAATGGCAGAGTTGACAGTATTTCGCCATTGCTTATATGAATTAAAATCTGTTTCTTTTCTACTTTTTTTAAATGTAGAGTATGCCCGATCTCTAGATGCCATCATCTCTTTGATAGTAGTAGTGAGCCAAGGGGCCGGTTTCTTAGTGACTCTTGAGGTGATTTCAGGAGCGTGAATGTCAAATATGCACTGAATACAATTATTTAAATAGGCAATTTTATCATCAATATTTTTTAGATAGATTAGTTGGTCAATTTGGAGAAGTTGTAAATCCGAGTTAAAATGTGACATATTGATACTCTTCAATTTACGGAATTTAATAAAACGGGGTTGAGGTTTTGTTTCTAGTTCTAGTTTACAATAGATAAGATCGTGATCAGCTATGTCATGAATCTTAATGACTCCAGATTCTAAGCAATGATTATTTTCTGGCATGACAATTACGTCAATGAGAGACACCGACGTTGCAGTGCAGCGCGTAGGGTCTCGAATGGTTTGAATTAAACCATACGAGTTTAAAAAATCTGTAAACAAGATCGTGTTTCTGTTATCTACATTTAAAATATTAATGTTTAAATCTCCCAAAAATAGTATGTTGTCGGCTAGGGGTAACAGGTAGCTAAAAGTGGTTTCTAATGAGTTGAGAAAGTTATTAGTATTAGTATTAGGAGGTCGATAAATTACACCTACACAAAATGTTTCATTTTGAAATTTACATTTTAACCATATTTGCTCAAGATCATACAAAGGCACATGTATTAGTTCAGAAATGAAGTATGTCCGTATATAAATACAAACACCTCCTCCTCTCCCAGCTACCCTATCCTTACGAAAAAAAGTATACCCATCTATAAAGAATTGTGAGCTATCCATGCTTGAATTTAGCCAGGTTTCAGTCACCGCGACACAATCAAAATCTAAAGAATTAATATGAGCCCTCAAGCTACCAAAGTTAGAACAAAGTGAACGTACATTAATGTGACACAGCGTTACATGCTTCATTGGATGACACATGCTCATAAATATATAATCCGCGTGTTATCCGCTCTAGAGAGATTAACAATAAGTGAAGTATATTCATGTTTTATAAGTATACACGAAAAATAAAGTGCTAACGAAGGAGAAAAAGCAATACTAAAAACATCTGGAGTAAATAAGTAAATACAATTAAGTAAATAAGTAAATACAAAAAATTAAAAAATTAAAATTAATTTTAAACTCAAAATCAAAATTAAAATTATAATTAAAAACAAAATCAAAATTAAAAATAAATTTAAAAAATTCAAAGTTAATAAGTGTTTTTATAGCGCGGTAAATACAATTAATCTAAATAGAAAAAAAAATTAAAATAAATTCCAAAATTAAAACTAACTTCAAAAACATTAATATTAAATGTAAAATCAAAATTAAAATTATAATTAATATCAAAATCAAAAATAAATTAACAATTCAAAAATTAAATTTAAGTGTTTTTATATCGCATTAATACACTAGGAAATCAAAAGATCATCAAGCTGCTTACTGTCAGTTACGCGTTTTTTGTTGTTTCCCGTTTTGACATAAACATTACCCCCCGTTGACCAGGCGTTGTTGCTTCCGAGTTTTTCTCTGCATGTTTTTAGTAATTGATATCTAGACGGTATTAAGTCCTCCGTGATTATAATACCGGTTTTCTTGAGTCTGGATCGGTTTTTAAATATTTCAATAATGCTTTCCGAATCAGCGATGGTGGCGATAACGGTTCTGTTTTTAGCCTCCTTTTTTCCAGTGCGGTAGCAATTTAGAATGTTGATGGGACGATTAATATTTAGTTTCTCCCGAAACAACTCGTTGAGGTTGTTTTTTAGGTTGTTATCAAGATCATTATGCAGTCCAAGTATGCGAATGTTATTTCGGCGCGCTTGCTGTTCTAGTTGTTCTATGCGCAAAGTTAAAGATTTATTTTCTGTATTTAAAGCTGATATCTCTGCTTCGTTTTTATTCAGTTGGAGTGTGAATGCGGCACTGACCTTATTGATAGCTGCATCGATGATGGTTGATATTAGTCCATCGTCTTTAAGAATCTCCATCACGGTTTCCTTCACGACAACTTTTATGTCCGCAATTTGATCTCTTGTGAGTGGCATTATGTATTCCTGATGTAGCAGATGTGTGGAAGGCACTTTCAGTATAATTAGGATAGTGAAATTAATAATTAAATATACTTCTGACCTTGGTAAATTGTGGTTTAGCGGAGCACACACAATATACGTCTATACACACATTCGATTCGAAGTATATTAGTACATTGCCGCCGAAGTTTTGGAATTTTCGACAGGCGTGGCTTACAGTCAGTGAAGACAGGCAAACGCTGGCATATTTGACGTCTAGGTTAGTCGACGAAGACATATACCTGCCTCTGACTGAGTAATTTAAACGGCGTTCGCAGTCTTCATTGTGGAAATAGCACAAAACGACGAAGAAGACTAACCCACCATCAAGGGGATCGAGCAAGCAGAAATTGGACCACCAGAACCAACAGGAGGGGAGGCTCAAGGTTGAGTGCTACCAATACAGGAAGAGAGGCCACATCGCACGGTTCTGCAGGAGCAAGACGAAGTAGAAGTCACCAAATCAAGACAAGGAGTTTTCTTTATTCATCGTCGAATTTCCTGGAGGGGGCGTAAACACGGAAGATACATGGATCATGGACAGCGGAGCATCTGCCCACATGTCGTACACGGCCAAGCTGTTTTCCAACATAACGGACGTCGCTCGAGACATTACCTGTCATTGGAAAAAGAAACATCGATATCGAGAAATTGGTTAAATTTGAGTGGCATAAATCCGTCATCAAGAACGTCCGATACGTTCCAGATTTGAAGAGAAACCTGTTCTCTGGAGCCGTCGTAACCAAGAAAGGTTGGTTGATCGTCAGAAAAGGGGGAAAAGGCCGAAATCCTAGATGGCCCGAAACTTATTGCAAGCGCAACTCTCGATGACAATAATGACTATCGAATGTTGTTTAGGATGGCTGTATCTCACCTAACCTACCAAATTGCAGAAAATAGTTTGAAAGCGTTGCATGACAGATTCGTCCGTGTGAACTTTACGCGGATTAGATCGATGATCAAGAACGGGGTGATAACTGCCATAATCTTGAGTGAGGAAGATGAGATACCCTGTGAATCTTGCTTGTATGGCAAGCAATATCCTTTCCATCACCCATCCAGAGAAGTCCGCGTGGAGGAAGTTGGATAACGAGATATTTTGTTCTGTTCAAGGACAGTACGACATCGTACCTCACTGTCAGCACCATAAAGTCGATACAAATTTGAGAAACGTTCAAAACCGTTCAAGAGAATGGAGCGGTAGTCAATAACCCCAGGGACTTAAGTCTAAGAAGGAGAGATAGCTGGCGGCGTCTAGCGAGGTACACGGTAAACCTGGCGTGAAGGAGCCTACTCGGGGGGCCATGGATCGTAGCGAGTCAAGAGAATGGTCAAAGGCGATCACAGAGGAGCTCTGGAAAGGATCAACACGTGGCAGCTCGTATAGAGAACTGGCAATATGAAAGTCATCGGGTCGAAATAGGTTTTTACCATCAAAGATCCAACATCGAAGGAACCAAGAGATTTTCTCAAAAAAAGGGAGTCGATGAGATGAGATCTTCTCGCCTAGTACATGGTACGATTCGATCAGAATCCTGTTGGCCATAGCTTTCAAAAATGATTATAATATCTTGCAGTTCGATGTACCATCGACATTCTTGTATTTACACAAAACGAAGTTAATGTCAGCGGGGATGAAGTATGCAGATTACATTGAAGCTGGCATCACGATGCTGGGACAAAAAATTCAAGCAGTTTATTCTCAACCAAGGTTTCCAAAGAGAAGAAGCTGACTAGCTAATCATCGTTATTCTCTACGTCAATGATGAACTCGTTATATCCTCGGATGGAGCGTTGATTTTGTTTTATTTTTTATTACATAAAGGGTTTTATTGTTTTCAGCAACAAAATTATCAACAAATAGTCATTAAAGTTATCAGTTATCATCTCTATGTAGGGTTGGTGGGTGGCCTCTATTCCACCAACCAATCAGTAAAACATAAGCGAGGGTTTTTAATTAAAAGTTGTAAAATGTAAATAAACACAAAATAATTGCTATTTTTAGAGATTTATTCATATAATATTTTCAAATAACTTTTGATGATGTTTTATTCATTGGAGGGTGGGATAGAGGCCACCCACCCTACATATACATATAAATTTAAATTACTGATAGTCTCGCGGTTTGGGATAAAATTGTATACAAAACTTTTTGAATAAAAAAGAAATTAAAAAGGTAAAATTTATGAGTGAGTAAATTAGTAAAAATTTAATATATGATGGGTGGGCAGACTTTAAATCTAAATTAGATAAGATTCGCTATAGAAAGTCTATTATATTTAAACTTAAATTTTTATTTTGTTTTATTTTTTATTACATTTAAACTTTGAAAAAATTTATAAAAATCTAGAGGAAGCAGTTACTGCAAAATTTTAGAATCTTTGATGGAAATTCTTGCAATTTTAATTTTAAAAAATTAATAGAAAATTCGACAAAATAACAAAAACAGTGTAGAAATTTATCGAAAATAGAGAAAAAAATTTCTGCCAAAAACACCAAATCTACACAGATTCAATTTTAACATGACGATTTAATGTTAAAATTGAATTTGTGTATTTTTTCTTGTTAATAATTGGACGTTTTATAGAAACTCCTGAAGATAATTCCCGAAATCTAGAAGAAAAATTGCTTAGAAATGTTTGAAGACATTTTAGAAATCTGGAAAAGAAGTTGCTGCAATATTTTAAAATTCTCAAAGGAATTTTTTTGTAATTTGGAAGTGAAGATAAAGAAAAATCTGATAAAGTGAGGTAACGAGTATAGGATTTTTTCTAAAAATATTTCAAAAAAATTGTCGAACCATTCTGAAATTGATAGGATATTCCTTAAAAAAAGTTAAATCTAGAAGAAAAATTGCTTAGAAATTTTTAGAAATCTGGAAAAGAAATTGCTGCGATATTTTAAAATTCTCAAAGGAATTTTTTGTAATTTGGAAGAGAAGATGAAGAAAAATCCGATAAAATGGGGTAAACGAGGATTGGATTTTTTCTAAGAATATTTCAAAAATACTCGAACCATTCTGGAAAAGAAAATTTAGCTATAAAAAATTCCCATCTGCCACAAGTAGCTACAGAAGCAGCCATGCCCAATCATGATCATCAAGTGGTAGTCTGATTCGCCGTGTTGGACTCTAGCCACCTTGCTTTCACATATACCCTAAACTCCTTCTTGACTCATGCCTTGAGCACCTCGCACCTGTCGGCTTTGAAACTATGAGCCAATCTTCAAACAGTAGGTTCGGTGGAAGTGGTTTTTATACACTCTGGCTACCTTAAGTACGCCAGGTTCGCTTCAGCCTCTCGGCATTTCTCCTAGAGATACTTTGGTTGGTAACCGTCCTTTGGCTCCCCACGTTGGGCATTAGTCTGGCGACCGCCTTTATCGTTTTTCCGCGCTTCTGCTGCCACATCCACCACCTAGGAACTGCATAGTGGACTCGTTTCCATGTTAACTCCTCGTCGTCAGCATGATCTCCTGCCCCAGAAGCTCTATTATCTATCATTCTATCCGACTGGCACTCCTCGGCAGCCATACCGTTATCGTTATGTGTTCCGCCACCTAAATGCCTACGGAGACCAGCCATTCTTGATCTTCATAATCATTATGAGTAGGTCGTCTACGAAACCTATGAAATCGACCCCCTCCTGCAGTAGTACGCGAAAGACTTCGTCGTTAAGTTTTACAGTAGCACCCACCCCTTCGAAATGCCTTCCGTCAGCTACTCCACCTCCTGCCTACCCTTATCCCCTTTGTACTTTAGATTCCTATATCTTCAAAGTAACTACTAAATATGCAAAGCAGGTACATCATACTAGTATTACATATAGCTACTAGTATGATGGGTCAAGGCTAAACAAGCAACGGCACAAAAGAAGCTTCAAACCCTTCCCAGAATGGTTTGTCTTGGAATCACGTTGGCTATGTACACCACCCCCTCTCTAGCAATAGAAGCATTTTTAGACCCACTTCCTCTGCATAAACAAATTAGAAAATAAGGTCTAATGAGTACGATGAGATTGGACTGACATAGTTTCGGGGCCTGATTAAACAAGAGTTCGGACGCTTGAAGATTCATTATACATTTTAATCATTTTTTCCAAGTATTAATATTAAACAATAATAAACTATTAAAAGTACTTACATGCAACCTCTGGGTACCTTCATGCACAATTTATTGAGTATAAGTTTACTACCGTACGACTTTTTAGCGTTCTTCACGTACACCGCGTAATTATCCATTTCGGCCACTGAAACAAAAACGAAACGACCATTACAATACACATCTAATTACTTTTACACGAAAAAACAATATCGATATCAAATAAATAATCCATTAGATCTATTTAATAATCTATTGGAATTATTCTAAATTTATACCACTCGGAACTCGTAAATAATAAATTATCACACTCAATGAGAACGCTTACAACTGCGACAAAATTACTCTAAATTGGCGTAAATTACAGGACAAAGTTATAAAAAATTGTATAATAATTACGCACCGAATAATCGATACGAGTATAAAATATTTAATTACCTATTTAGCGTATCAACATGAATCTACAATTAGTTTTTTTTTTGTTTCCGTACGTGTGAGGACATAAGTATTGATGTAAATTATGATCACGGATGATGAAAAAATCAAGGACGAAACGACATAACATCAAATAATTATAATTGGATTACCGGTAATGCTTGAATTGAAATGAATTTTGTTAATATATTATATGGGTTTGTCAATTATTATTTAATTTAATTACCTTTACATCAAAAAATGTTCTTGACACATAAATTTAAAAAATTGAATTTCAATGATCGCACGCACTACATTCATCAATAAATTATAATTCATAGGTTATTTAACTCTTACAAATATATTATTAACTACTGATAATGATCGTGTACATCATTGTACAGGGTCAATACCGTATTGTTATTTACTCATTAATTGAAATTTTTAGTATAACATTATTGCATAGTTTCAGTTACGTTTTATTATTTAATTATTAATTATAATGGTTTAGTATGCCAAATTAGATAGATTAACATTTTTGACTAAATTGTTTTACGATAATAAGTTTATCATAAAACAATTTAGTCAAAAATGTTAGTCTATCGATCTAATTTGATATACTAAACCATTATAATTAATAATTAAATAATAAAACGTAACTGAATCTATGCAATCATGTTATACTAAAAATTTCAATGAATGAGTAAATAATAAAACGGTATTGACCCTGAACAATTAGTCTATTTGTTAGGAATAAATTATTTTATTATTATTTACAATTTATGGGAAATATAAATTTAAATTTATTGCTATTTTGTTTTTTTTTTGAAGGTCGAATAACAATGTCAATATGGTAATATTGTTGTGGAAAAAAAACACTTTTTTTATTTTTTTGCAATAAACTTACCGACGAAATTGAGCATTGAAATTGTTAGCGTTGACATTTTTCTTAATATTTATTATTATACGTTTAAAAACCGGTTGCGAATTTTGTTTACATCGTGTGCGACATGATTATTGGATTGGGCGATTGACCATCGAAATATTGCGTGTGTGTTTTTTTTTGGCGAGTTAATGAGGTTATTAGTTTAAATTATTGGCCCTGTAAACACAGTGTTATTAATAAGAATTTAATCTCAACGAAATTTGTTGTATGTCATTTTTAATCTGATTTTTGAAAACTGTTATCTTTTTATTTCGCATGTTTCAACTGTCAATTGTTTATAAAATTCAATTCGACATGTAATTTTAAGTTTATATTAATTGTATGTTGTAAATAAATAAGTAAATACTCTTCGAAGTTTTTGGTTACAGTTAGAGTTATAAATGAAATTTATATCACTATTTAAAAAAAACCTTTTTTTCTGAAAAAAAAAGTCAGTTTTGGTTTATCAATTTTTTTTTTTAATGAACGCTCTTTTTTGGCTAGGTAGATAATATTTTAATAATCAATTTTTTTTTATTATTTTTAATAAAGTAGAATTTTATCAAAATATGAAGTTGGATTTTGAATTTACAATCATGTTTATGCAATTGTTTTTTGATCGCTAATCTTTAACTTTGAGTGAAGCTATTTTGGTTATGGTGAAGTTGGAAATTTTTGGATCACTGAACATTTTATGTTCAGATATTTAGATATACAAAAATTCCAAAATTCGAATATTTAAATAAAACTCAAAAATCAAAAATAAATAAATATTAAAAGGCTGAAAGACCGCGGGTCGATGGCCGCTGATTAGAAGAAATTTCAAGTCTGCACACTTCACTTCACAAAAATTGTAAAAATATTTACTTCTAATAATAAAGATGTTTTCTCTCTCTAAATATTAAATATTCAATTATACAAAAATCCAAATATTACAATTTTTAAATAATCAACAATTCAAACAACGAAAAATTCAAATATTCAGATATTTAAATATTCATATATTCAAACATTCAGAAATTCGATAATTCAAAAATTTAAAAGTTTAAACATAAAAAATTCAAATATCTAAATTTTAAAATATTCAACAATTCACAATTCGAAACTTCAAAAATTAAAAACTTTGAAAATTCAAATAAGGAAGTCAAAATTGTTAACACATAAATTGGTGGTAAGTTTTAGAAGAATCAAAGAAAGTTTATAGAACATTCCGAAAGAACGGATTAAATTGAATACCATCTTAAGAAAGATGCTGATTTAATAATATACTAAAGCGAAATTAACTATAATCAGGCATCTGAAAAATAATCCTTAAAGGAAATTCTTGTAATTCGAAAATTCTGATAAAATAAAGAGAAATTGTTAGGAAATGTTGGAACATAATTTTCTGAAAAGTTCTAAAACTCCGGAAGAAAATGTTTGTAATTTATAGGAAAAATTGTTGTATCATTCTAAATATGCAAGTTCTTACAATTTGTGACAAAATTCATTGGAAATTTCTAACCTCTAGAAGAATAATGATTAGAAAATTCTTGAATTCCTAAACTGGAAGAGAAATACCTATTGCACGATGTTGGAAGAGGTGTTCTAACGTTTTGGAATTAAGGATAGAATAAACCATTTACCTATCTTTTTGCAGACCCTACGACTACTTAAAAAAATTAGTTTTCTTAAATTCTAGTTAGATACTTAAAAACTTCCAATACTTAATTTTACGATGAAAAAATGAGAATCCGCCATTTGAAAATTGAATTATTCTACCCATGATTTATAAATTGTACCACAAGGCTCAAGTCTAGGTCCGTTTTTTTTTTGTGATCGTCGTGCTAATTTTTAAAGTAATTCTTAGACATGGTGAAACTAGATCTGTAATTTCGATACGGAAATGAAAAGAATATTATTACCAACTTTTGTTTATATAAGCTGTATCTCAAAAACAAAATGACATACGGTTTTTCAGTATGGAAAATTACATTTACATTTAACCTTGAAATACAAATTCGATTGCAGATTTAAGCCTAAATTTAAATAAAGACCAACTTAATAATAATAAACTTATACACAACCACCACACCTAATTGAATTCGAAACGGCCGTTTAGATTATATAGAGGGCGCTAATTAAAGGGCTCAAAATTTTCCTTGCATGCTACGAGTGTACACTACTGAATTAGTTAGTGTGAATATCGTTTAAGTTACCTTTAGTTTAAAATTGAACATCAAAAATGAAAAATTAAATTTTAACTTCAAAAATTTAAAATTTATTTTTAAATATTTAAATTTTCAAATAATCAAAAATCCAAACATTCAACAATTCAAGTTTTCAAAAATTCGGAACATTCAATAATATATTTTGAAACTTCATTCATAAATTCGAAAATTCAAATATTCAAAGTTTTCGAAAATTCAAATATCCAAAAATTTTAATATTCAAACATTCGAAAATTTAAATATTCCAAAATTCAAATATTTAAAAATTCAATCATTCGAAAATTTCGAAAATTCAAAAATTCGAAAATTTGAAATTTCAAATAATTAATTATGCAAAAATTCAGAAATTCCAAAATTTGAAGATTCAAATATTCAAACGAATTTATATCCTGCCACAAGGTAGTTATTCTTTATTGTATATTTTGTAAAAAGGTGATACCGTAAAATAAACAAACAAACAAACGTTTAAAAATTCGAAACATGAAGTATTAAAAAATGTGAACATTAATGAATTTGTTAATTAAAAAATTCAAAATTTGAGCTCTTAAGTGAAATTTTTTGACACATAATAGAAACTGAAAACTTGAAAGTTTCAAATTTAACATCGAAAATGAAAAATTAAAATTCAACAACAAAATTTTAAAAATTTAAAATTACAAATATTTAAAAAATTTCAAAATTCAACAATTTGAACATCCAAAAATTCAAAACTTTAAATATTCAACAATTCAAAAATTAAAACATGCAAATACTTGAATATTCAGAAATTTAAAATTAAAAAATTCGAAAATTCAAAGTTTCGAAAATCCAAATATTTAAAAATTCAATAATTCAAAATTTCAAAAATTCATGTATTCAAAAATTTGAATTTTAAAAATTTGAAGATTTAAATATTCAAAAATTCATATATTCGAAAGTTAAAATATTCAAAAATTCGAAAATTTGAACATTTGAATTTTTAATCTTCAATTTTTGGAATTTATAAATATTCAAAAATTAGAAATTCAAACATTCAAATATTTGATCTTCAGAAAATTCAAACATTGAAAAAATCAAAAAATTGAGGTGTTAAGTAAAAATTTTTAACATATAACACAAACTTGTATGTTTAAAATTGAACATCGGAAATTAAATTTTAAATTAAAATTTATCTTCTAAAGTTCAAAAATTTAAAATTTTCAAAATTCAACAATTTTTACATTCAAAAATTCAAAATTTTAAATATTCAAAAATTCAAATGTTTAAAAATTTGAAAATTCAAATATTTAAACATTCAAAAATGCAGAAATGCAAAAATTCGAAGATTCAAATGTTTAAAAATTCGATAATTCAAAAATTTTAACATTCAAAAATTCAATATTTGGAAAATTCAAACATTTTGAGATTATAAGTGAACATTTTTAACACATAAGTCGAACTTGAAAGTTTCAAATTGAACATCTAAAATGAATAATAAATATTTCAAAAATTCAACTGTTCAATAATTTAGATATTCAAACATTTGAAAATTCAAAAATGCAAATATTTAAAGATTCAGAAATTATAAATTCTAACAATCGAAAATTCAAATATTCAAAAATTTAAACAATCGAAAACTCGAAAACTAAAATATTTTAAAAAAACAAATATTCTGGTTGATTAGAAGAAATTCTAAGTCTGCCACTTTACTGTACATACATACATATTCTATAATGTAATAATTACTTCTAATAATAACGATGATTTCTCTCTCTCAAATATTCATAAGTTCAAAAATTTGAAAATTCAAACAATTAAATCTTCAAATATTCAGAAATTCGAAAATTTTAAAATTCATACATTCAAAAATTCAAAAGTTCGATAATTCAAAAGTTTAAACATTAAAAAATTCAAACAATTACAATAAAATCAATCATTTGAGTTGTTAAGTAAAAAAAATAGTAACACATAACATGAACTTGAAAGTTTAAAACTTAAAACTGAACTTTGAAAATTAAGAAGACTTTTACTTCAAAAATTCAAATATTTGAAAATCTATTTTCAAAAATTCGTCAATTCACGCTTTCAAAAAATTTGAATATTCAAAAATTTTAACATTGACAATGTTACAACAATTAATTAATGACAATTTTTAACACATAGGAACTTGAAAGTTTAAAATTGAACATCGAAAACGAAAAATAAAAATTTAAAAATTAAAATTTTTAGATATTTTCAATATTTTACAATTCAAATATTAAAAAATTCAAAATTCAAAAACTTTTAAATATCCAACAATTCATACATTAGAAAATTCAAATATTTAAGTATTCAAAAAATTCTAAACTTCAAAAATTCCAATTCCAAGAAAATAGTAATAAGGTACTCAAATCTGAAATTGATCACTTAGGAACATGAAGGAACGTAAGTGAAATCGAGGTTATATACATGATGGGTGGGCAGATTTTAAATCTAAATTAGATAAGCTATAGAAAGTCATTTATATTTAAACTTAAATTTTGATTTTGTTTTATTTTTTATTACAGGGTTTGATTGTTTTTAGCAGCGAAATCATCAACGATTAGCAATTAAAGTCATGTGTATGTAGGGTGGGTGGGTGGCGTCTGTCCCACCCTCCAATCAGTAAAACAACATCAAAAATTATTTGAAAAATTTGTATAAATAAATCTCTAAAAATAGCAATAATTTTGTGTTTATTTATATTTTACAACTTCTAATTAAAACCCTCGCTTATGTTTTACTGATTGGAGGGTGGGATAGAGGCCACCCACCCACCCTACATATACATGATAATTTTAATTGCTAATCGTTGATGATTTTGCTGTTAAAAGCAATCAAACCCTTTATGTAATAAAAAATAAAACAGAATCAAAATTTACTTTTAAATATAAATGACTTTTTATGTCTAATCTTATCTAATTTATATTTAAAGTCTTCTCACTCATCATGCATGAAATTTTCACTAATTTACGCACTCAAAAATTTTACTGTTTATTTTCTACATGTAGGGTGGGTGGGTGTCCTCTACGGAATCCGCCTGGATAAATATAGTACAATACAATATTAATAGAAACATTAATTATTTTGTTTGACCTAAAAATAGGCATTAACAATGATTTGTTACGTATTAAATTATTAAATATGGGCTTTCGCGGATCTCTAAATGATTGGCTTGTATCGTATCTCAGTTATAGGAAGTACAGAGTTATGTATAATGATGCTCTGTCAGATGAATACACAATGAGTGTTGGTACACCACAGGGCAGTAACCTTGGTCCACTAATATCCATTCTGTTTGTCAAAGCCTTACCAAATCACATCAGTGATGGCGGTGTTATTATGTATGCAGATCACTATGCGGTGTTAGTAAATGGGGACTCATTAGAAGAGGCTACTGATAAAGTCCTTGAAGTATTCTCACAGTTCAGAAATTGGTCACAACAAAATAAATTATTTATTAATACTGAAAAAAAACTCAAATATAAAATTCAAATAATGAAAAAAAAGTGTTTATCAATTAATATTAATTTAAGCACCTTTTGTTGTTTTAATAATAACGATTTGGTGTTTAATTTGTTCACAAATTATTGGGCTTCTTTAAAATATACTCGCTGTTAAAAGTGGCATCATGCGTCCTGTTTAACATTTACAAAAGAACGCAAAAATGTTTTACTAGAGGAAGCGAAAAATAGGGAGAATTTAAAAGTTGATTATGTGTGTTAGATGTAATGTAGAAAATGTTAACAAAATTTTCGGTTACTCGTAATAACGTAAAATATGCCATTGTAGCACTACATCCAACAACAAATGCAAATTTTGTTTTATTGATACATAACTTAAGAAAATAACTTTAAAATTTATTCAACAAATTTGATAAAATATTTATATGCACAGACAGTAAAGTTAATTTAAATATTCAAAACAAAGAAACAAATATATTTATAGATACTATATTATCGCAACAATAACAAAGCCGAGCGTATCACTAATAATACAAGAGACCCTTATTGAGACATATAAAAATAATAGACCTATTCTTTTATTTTTTAGCTAAAATTTTTGAGAAAACCATCCTAGATCGTTTAATTTCATATTTAATTTTTTCTACCTCCTTAAAAACACTTAATTGTGATTTTTGAAAGGAAAATCTACAAGCGATACGATATTTCGATCGTACAATGCTCTTGACAATAATGAAACATTTGATGTGCAATTGTTTTGAAATTTTTTAATTATAACTCTTGAACGCATCATCAGATTTTGAAAATTTTGCCACCAAAAGATTCATCTTATATCAAATTTTGTTATATGATTAAAAAAAACTAAAATTCGATTGTCAATTGTTTTTTTTTTCATTTTTTGTTGATAACTCTTAAACAGATTGTTGAAATTTAAAAATTCCTTCAGAAAACAATTACTGATTGAGAGTATAATTGGAAAATTCAATAATCAGAAAATCGATGTGCAATTGATTTTTTTATTTATAACTTTTGAACGCATCATCAGATTTTGAAAGTTTTACCATCAAACGATTCCTCTTTTAAAGGATGTTATTATAAGAAAAAAAATTGTCAATTGTTTTTTTTATATTTTATTGAACTGATCGTCGGATTTTAAAAATTCCTTCATCAAACAATTGCTGTCTAGAGTATAATTAGAAAATGTAATAATCAGAAAATCAATGTGCAATTGTTTTTCAATTTTTAGTTTGAACTCAACGATTTCTCTTATAACAAAAATTGTTTTTCACTTGTTTTTAATATCTCCTAACCAAGCTGCGATTGAAAAATTCCTTCAACTAATAGATTGGCGTTAATGAATAATATCAGCTTCATAAATTTTGAAATTTTTCTTGTACGTGTACGCCGTAATTTTAATTAATTCCTCGTTTTCATTTATGCGATTTACATAAGTATCCAAATATTTAAATATTCAAAAATTCCAAAATTTAAAGATTCAAGTATTCATATATGTAAATATTCAAATGTTCAAAAATTCGAAATATTAAAAATTCGATCATTAGAAAAAAACACAAATTACAAAATTTAAACATTCAAAGAATTTAGAAAATTCAAACGTTGCCAAACTCAAAATTTTGAACGTTTAAGTGAAATTTTTTTAACACATAATACAAACATGAAAGTTTGAACATCGAAATTGAAAAATTAAAATTTAACTCAAAAGTTTAAAAATTTAAGAAGTTTTTAAAAATTCACATATTTAAAATATACAAAAAAATTTTCAATCAAAAATTCAAATATTCAAATTTTCTAATATTTAATAATTAAAAAATCCGAAAATTCAAAAATGCAAATATTTAAAATTAAGAACTTTAAAAAGTCGAAAATTCAAATATTCAAACATTGAAAAAATTGAAAATTCGAAAATTAAAATATTTAAAAAATCGAAAATCAAATATTTAAAAGTTAGAAAATATGAAAATTCAAATATTTAAAAATTCGAAAATTCAAATATTCAAAAATTTAATGATTCGAAAATTCAAATATTCAAATGTTCGAAAAATTTAAAATTCAACCATTTAAATATTCAAAATAATCAGAAATTCGAAAATTTGAAGATTCAAATAATCAAATGTCTAAAAATTCGAAACATCACATATTCACAAATTTGATAATTCAAAAATTTAAACATTCAAAAATTCAATATTTATAAAATTCAACTGATAATTTTGACATTGAACATCGTGATTCATTGTTGATTATTAATTCATCGAACATCCTTTTTTTACCTTGATAACAGATGCTATATAACAGATGACAGATCACGGATGATAGATGACAGATGACAGGTGACAGATGATAAATGACAGATGACAGATAACAGATGACAGATGATGGACGACAGATGATGGATGACAGATGATGGATGACAGATGACATATAAGATATGCTAGATGATAGATAACAGTTGACAAATTACAGATGACATATTAGAGATGACAAATGAAAGATGGCAAATGACAGATTACAGATGACAAATTACAGATGACAGATTACAAACAACAAATGAAAGATGGTATTTGACCGTTAATAGATGACAGGTAACATGTGACAAACCGCACGTGAAATATTACAGATAATAGATGACAGATACGGATGCTGAAGTAAAGGCTTCATACTTTAGTCTTATATGTTATACTATATTAAAAATGCTGTCTATTTTAAATATAAACTAATATATTATTGAATAGAAAAAAACTAAATATAAGAAAGTGGTTTAAAAAAAGAAATGTATCAATTCTAGCTTTAAATTCAATCAATTTTATTTATGCATTAAAGATGTAATAAATTTGTAGTGCATTTATTTTTATTTTTGGGCGTTTTTAAAATTTTATTAAATCTATATTTTACATACTACAAGATATAGTTTGTTTTATAATGTATTAAAATTATTCTTATTAAAAATATTGCTCATTTCAAGCAAGCAAACTTGAATATTTTTAATTTAATTTTGACGACTAGTCTTTAGTCTTTATCAGCTTCGATTTTCTAGCTAACATTTATCTAAATTTATTCATAACTTTAAAAAGACTCACAAACATTTAAGCTAATAGATGACAGATGAAGGATGACAGTTGAAAGTTGGCACATGATAGAAAACAGATGACAGATGAGAGATGGCAAATGACAGATGACATATAACAGATGACAATTGACACATGAAAGTTGGCAGATGAGAGATTACAAATGACAGATGACAATAAACAGATGACAATTGAAAGATGACATTTGTTTAAATTTATTCATAATTTAAAAAAATTAGGCTGAGAGATGAAAAAATGACAAGTGGCAGACGGCAGATGAGAGATGACAGATGATAAATGACAGATAACAGTTATTGTAAATGTATGTTATTTTGTATATTTTCCGCAGGACTTGTAAGTCAATAAAGTATACTAAAATAAACTAGATTGATGACTTTACAGAATTGATTTAATGTTAATACGTTACAAATGTAGAAACGCAAATTCATTTTTAAACAAAATTCTTCAACATTGAAGTTATAGAAAATAAAATTAAAATTGTGGAACATTGTGCTGATAAATTACACTTACCTTACTTGTTTCTTTACAAACTTGTTTTTTTTACAAATTAATTAATTTGAACACTCAACAACTCAAAATTTTAAATATAAAAATTTTCAATTATACAATAATTCAAAAAATGCGAATATTTAAATATTTAATAATTTCTAACACTCCTCAATAAATTCTGCACTCCCGAAATTCCAAACATTTGTCTTTGAGATTTGTGATTCGAAATTTCCTACTTATTTCTGCTTTAAAAAGAAGTGAATTTTCTTTAAAGGTTCTTTATTATTTTATCGGAATTGTTTTGTCTAGTTTTCGTTTAAAATACGTGGGTTCGAGAATTCTTCAGAAACTTTTATCTAGATTATTAGAATTTCCTTCTAACTTTATGATCTTATAGGAATTTTTGAGTTATTTCTTCTTTAAATTACGTGAATTTTATTTAATGGTTCTAAAATGTTTCTTCCAGACTTTTCGAATTTTTTCTTGCTTTATTATCCTATGGAATTTTTTTAGTCTAGTTTTCGTTTAAATTAAATGAGTTCAAGATATTTCAGAAATGTTTCTACTAGATTATTAGAATTTTTTGCTCAAGAGTTTTAAAATTGTTCTACGAGATTTGTAAACTTTCTTTTTTGATTTTCTAGTCTAGTTTTCGTTTAAATTACGTCAGTTCAAGAAGTTTCCAGAAATGTTTCTTCTAAATTACTAGAACTGCTTTCTTACTTTATCATCTTAGCGAAATTTTATGGTGTTCTGCTTTTAAATGTAGTCAATTTTGTTTAAAGATTTTAAAATGTTTCGTCCGGATTTATAAACTTTCTTTCTTACCTTACGAATTTATAGAACTTTTCAAGCTATTTCTTCTTTAAATTTACGAATTATGCTCAAGGGTTTTAAATTTTTTCTTCGAAATTTGTAAAATTTCCTCCATCGGAATTTCCTATCTTAACTTTCTTTAAATTACGTGAATCTTTCTCAAGGATTTTAAAACATTTCAGAAACTTTTCTCTTACAGATTTCCCGTATTTCCTCCTTTCTTAATAATCTTATCGGAAATTTCTAGCTGTTTATCCTTTAAGTTACGTGAATTTTCTTTGAATATTTTAGAAATTCTTTCTTATAAGAATTTTCTGGATATTTCTTTTTTAAATTATGTCAATTTTAGTAAAAAATTTCTTCGAGATGTCTAGAATTTCTTTCTTACTTTATAATCTTACAGGACCTTTCAAGTAAATTTTTTTTCGAGATTTGTAAAATTTCTTTCTTGCTTTATTATCTTATCAGAATTTTCTGGTCTAGTTTTCGTTTGCATCACATGGGTACAAACATTTTTTCAGAAATGCTTCTTTCTAGATTACTAGAATTTTTTTATTACTTTATTAATTATTGAAATGTTCTAGTTGTTTACTGCTTCAAAAAGAAGTGGTCTAAAATGTTTCGTCCAGATTTGTAGAATTTCTTTCTTACTTTATGATCTCTCTTCTTTAAATTACGTGAATTTTGTTCAAGGGATTAAAAATTTTTCTTTGAGATTTGTAAAACCAATCACCAATCACTCTTCATCAATTCATTAGCTTGTATCATTCGGAGAGTTGAGGTAGACAGCAATTTTTTCTTAGTTTTTCCTTTTCAGTAGGTCGCTTACATAGATTAAAAAAGTAGTGCACGTCCTCATTGCTTGCTACGGTCGAGACAACCCAAGGCAATGGCAAACGTCAGGACCAAAGCAAGAGGGACTGTTGGGATGTCTTATGCACGTCCTCATTGCTTGCTACGGTAGAGACAACCAAAGGCATTGGTAAACGACAGGATCGCAGCAGGAGGGACTCTTAGGATGTCTGATGGCTGTAGATATCCCTCTGCCATTGTAGATTCACGTAAGTTGGATAGAATCAGGCAGTCCAGAAGTGCATGCTCGGCGGTTTCCTCTTTCTCTTCACATCCTCTGCAGGTAGGACTAGAGTGTAGTCTCAGTCTCTTCAGGTGCGATCTTAAATTGCAAAGTCCTATTAGGAGTCCTACAACCTTCCGTAGGTTTTCTCTGGATAGTTGCATACAATATCTGGCCATTTTGAACGATGCCTTGATTTTTGTATCGTATGTTAGTGTCCCTAGTTTTGGTTGTGGCTTTAATGGATTAAACTTGAGGTTTAAAAGAAAGTTTAGAGTCGAATATAATCTCAAGATTTACATGTGTGTGATGGATATATTTCGGTTGGGTGGATTTTAATTTTAAGAGATGTTGTAGTGATTTTGTGGAAATGGAGGAAACGATTGATTTTATTAGTGTTTAGTTCTATACACCATTTAGAGGACCAAATTTGTTTGAAGTGCATTAAGCGCAGAGGAAAGGGTTTCGGCATGTGCAATTAAGGCAGTATCATCTGCATAAGTGGATTAATCCTTTGAAGTGAGTTGGATTGGGATTGAATATGTCATGGGAATATAGGTTGTAAAGTAATGGAGAGAGTGGGGAACCTTGTGGGAAACCTTGTTTAAGAGAAATGTTGGGGATTGTGCTTCTAGGATTTTTTTTCACTTTACAGAATAGATTGATATCGAAAATTCAAATATTGAATGAAGAGTAACACTTGTTTTGTTCCATAATCTCTATCGAATATATAAATTGCGACGATTAAAAGCGTAAAAGCTCTGTATAACCCTGAATATGTTCTGAAGACTATTATAAGTTCTCTGAAATTTTTTAAATATTGTATAAATGCATTCTAATATTTAAAAGATATAGAGTATCTGTAGCCTAAAAAAATACCTTATATTCATGTGGATTATAAAAATGGTTATATAGTGCGTGAAAGATACTCTATAGACTCTATGAAAGCTTTGAAATTCTTTAAATGTTCTTCAAAAATTTTCTCTGTGCACTCTACATTTTTGTATTAAGTCTAAAAAATTTTAGAGTCTATATAAAGTGTATAAATGCTCTATATATCTCTGAATCTCTATAAAGTAAAGTACATACCAAAATGCTCTATATATATCTCTGAAAATACTCTATAGAGTATATAAATTCTTTGAAATTATCAATTTTTTATAAAATGTAAAAATGCTCTTTGATTCACAGATTGTATAAATTCATTAAAATATTCTAAGGATATAAAAAATAATCTAACGCGCTCTACAGATACTCTATAGACTCTATGAAAGCTTTGAAATTATTTAAGTGTTCATCAAAAATTTTCTCTGTACACTCTGCAATTTTCTATTGAGTCTAAAAAATTTTAGAGTCTATATAAAGTGTATAAATGCTCTATATATCTCTGAGTCTCTATAAAGTAAAGTACACACCAAAATGCTCTATATATTTCTGAAAATACTCTATAGAGTATATAAATTCTTTGAAATTCTCTATTTTTTATAAAATGTAAAAATGCTCTTTGATTCCCAGATTGTATAAATTCATTAAAATACTCTAAGGATATAAAAAAAGAATCCAATGTGCTCTAAAGATACTCTATAGACTCTATGAAAGCTTTTAATTCTTTAAATGTTCTTCAAAAATTTTCTCTGTGCACTCTACATTTTTCTATTGAGTCTAAAAAATTTTAGAGTCTATATAAAGTGTATAAATGCTCTATATATCTCTGAGTCTCTATAAAGTAAAGTACATACCAAAATGCTCTATCTATCTCTGAAAATAATCTATAGACTATATAAATTCTCTATTTTTTATAAAAAGTAAAAATGCTCTTTGATTCCCAGATCGTATAAATTCATTAAAATACTCTAAGAATATAAAAAATAATCTAACGTGCTCTAAAGATACTCTATAGACTCTATGAAAGCTTTTAATTCTTTAAATGTTCTTCAAAAGTTTTATCTGTTCACTCCCCATTTTTCTATTGAGTCTAAACGTTTTTAGAGTCTATATAAAGTGTATAAATGCTCTATATATCCCTATGAGTCTCTATAAAGTAAAGTACATACCAAAATGCTCTATATATTTCTGAAAATACTCTATAGAGTATATAAATTCTTCGAAATTCTCTATTTTTTATAAAGTGTAAAAATGCTCTTTGATTCTCAGATTGTATAAATTCATTAAAATACTCTAAGGCTGTAAAAAAGAATCTAACGTGCTCTAAAGATACTCTATAGACTCTATGAAAGCTTTTAAATTCTTTAAATGTTCTTCAAAAATTTTCTCTGTGCACTCTACATGTTTGTATTAAGTCTAAAAATTTTTAGAGTCTATATAAAGTGTATAAATGCTCTATATATCTCTGAGTGTCTATAAAGTAAAGTACATACCAAAATGCTCTATATATCTCTGAAAATACTCTATAGAGTATATAAATTCTTTGAAATTCTCTATTTTTTATAAAATGTAAAACTGCTCTTTGATTCCCAGATTGTATAAATTCATTAAAATACTCTAAGGATATAAAAAAAGAAACTAACGTGCTTTAAAGATACTCTATAGACTCTATGAAAGCTATTAATTCTTTAAATGTTCTTCAAAAATGTTCTCTGTACACTCTACATTTTTCTATTGAGTCTAAAAAAATTTTGAGTCTCTATAAAGTAAAGTACATACCAAAATGCTCTATACATCTCTGAAAATACTCTATAGAGTATATAAATTCTTTGAAATTCTCTACTTTTTATAAAATGTAAAAATGCTCTTTGATTCCGAGATTGTATAAATTCATTAAAATACTCTAAGGATATAAAAAAGAATCTAACGTGCTCTAAAGATACTCTGTGCAATTTTCTATTGAGTCTAAAAGTTTTTAGAGTCTCTAGAAAGTATATAAATGCCCTAAAAATACTCTATAGAGTATATAAATTCTTTGAAATTCTCTATTTTTTATAAAGTATAAAAATGCTTTTATATTTTCAAATTGTATAAATTTATTCAAATACTCTAAAGATCTGTAGTCTCATCAGAGTATTTAAAGGCTTCGCAAGTTTATGCATAATTCCTTATAATGAGTAAATTCTCTATAATTATTAGACTCTTGTAGTGTATAAATTATCTGTAGTTCTCTAAAATTCTGTAGATTATGATGCAAATACTCTATAGATACTCTATAGAGTGTACACACTAAATATTCTCAAAATCGTATTTTCTGAAAATTCTATTAAAACTATTTGATTGCTCTGAAGATACTCTATTTTTAATCTATATCTGGAAAGTGTAATATTTAGAGTGTAAATATTCTCAAAATCACATTTTCTAAAAATTCTATTAAAACTATCTGATTGCTCTGAAAATTTTCTGAAAATTCTATTATTTGATTGCTCTGAAGATATTCTACTTTGAAGAAGACTCTAAAAGTTCTCTACACAGTATAAATTTTGAATCTATAGCTCTCTAAAGATATTCTATAGAGAGTTTTCACGTGATCTGTAAATGCTGTGAAATCAAGTTTTTTTTAAATATACTCTATAAAGTGTATTAAGTATCTGTGATAGTCTAGAGATTTTTTAATAAAGGTTCTGAAATTCTTTAACTCTATTAAAATATTTTATTAGGTCTAGAATGCTCTAATGATACTTTTTAGAGTGTATTCTCTAAATATTTACCAAACTTTCTTTTAAGCGTATTTTTTAAAAACTAAAACTGTTTAAATGCTTGAAAGATACTCTATTGAGAGAGAAAAAACTATGTAACCTTTTTTAAAAACTAAAATTTTACTTTAAACATTCAAATATTTAAATATACAAATTTTCAAACATTCAAAAATTTAAAAATTCATTAATTCGAATATTGATATATTCAAATTCTCTAAATATTCTCCAAATTTTCTATAAGCGTATTTTTTAAAAACGTTTCTAAAACTGTTTAAATGTTCAAAAGATACTCTATTGAGAGAAAGAAAAAAAACTATGTAACCTTTTTTTTAAAAAATCAAAATTTTACTTGAAACATTTTAATGTTCAAATTTTCAATCATTCAAAAATTTGAAAATTTCATAAATTCGAATATTGAAAAATTCGATGATTCAAACATTCGAAAATTCAGAAATTCAAAAATTTGAATATTCAAATGTTTAATAATTTAAACATTCAGAAATTTAAAAATGCAACAATTGAAATATTCAAACGTTTACAAATTTTAATATTCAAAAATTCGAAAAGTTGAGTATTTAAATTTTCAAATCCCTCCTTAAACAAAAACTCCTTCAATTATCGAAAATTAACATTAAGCACTTAAAGTTAAAAATAAAAAATTGAAACATTGAACAATAAAGATTGAAAAGGAAAAATCAAAATTGAACATCAATGTTGAAAAAATTCAAAAATTGAAACATTCAAACATTTAAAAAATTCACGATTGGTGTTAGAAGCTTTTTTTGGTTATATGAAAATATTAAAATATTTAAAAAATATATATATTCAGTTAATTTTCTACAAAGTAAAGGACTTATATATTTTTATTATTAAACATTCACAAATTAAATATTCTTAAAATCTCTTTTGTGGGCATTTTAAACACCTACGTACCTTGAAATGACGACAAAGGGAAAATTACGCAGGGTTATATTTATTTCTTCGTAAATTGTGTATAAATTATGTAAATAATTGTAAAAATATGTAAATACCGCGGTCTATTGTGTGAGAAATATATAGTAATTAGAGTTGATTTATTCATCAGTTTGTCTTTATCTCTAGTTTCATTTGTATGCATGTATGTATTTATTTGCTTTCTTGTCATTAATTCTTTCATACGTCAGAATATAATATAAGTGGTAAGTGGATTTATGTAAATTTTTCCCTAATTAAAAATAATTAAAAAAGCAAAAAATAGACACACAGGAAAGATTTCTAGTTTTCAAAAACTTTATTATTATTATTCTAGCTTCTCTAAGTTCTATGAAAATTTTTTTTACTATTTCTTAAAAATAAAGTAGTTTATTAAAAAAAAATATTTTACTTAGTCTTTCTTTTTGTTGACGAATAACAGCAATAAGAACAAGTAAAAGAAAATATAAACATAACAAGTGTTATTTACGTTGTAGAAAATTAACTAATAATAATAACAACAAATGTTTTTCTTCATCAAATTTATATCTCAATATAATAATAATAGTAAACTATTTATGATTTTCAACTTTTTAATTTACTCACTACAATTGTTTCGCTACACTGTAGTGAGTAAAATAAAAAGTTGAAAATCATAAATAGTTTACTATTATTATTATATTAAGTGATAATGGATTTTCAAAAAATTAGTGCCTCAACAATTAACGAAACCAAATTTATATATATTTTTTTCCATCAAGAATTGTATTTTACGTGATTAATTAATAAAAAACTAAAATCCTTTGTTTCAGTTTTTAGTGCTTCAACAATTAATTCATCAAGAATGTAGCGCAACAAGCAACAACTTCAAAATTTCCATAACCTACTTGATTGATAATACATTTAATTTTTATGAAATTTTTATAATTAATTTAATTTTGACTCACTCTGAATGAATTGTTGTCGGAATCTATTTATCTATTTCACCTGGCACGATCTCTCACACAAACACTCACGATTGACAGACTTAAGCCGACTGACTGACTGACTGTTCGCGAAACCGGTGCCGAGTTCCGCAGGATTCGCGCTCGCAGGATTTCGCGCAACTCTGCGCGGTCGACCTTTACACTCAGTGAATGTTAAGAACAACTCGCACGCTCTTGGTATTGAACTTCATCGTCGACGATTACAATAATCGACGATTGTTTTCCTCTTTCGGCGAGCTGAGATCGGTTTTGAAAATGTGATTCAATTGTTTTAAGAGATGAATGGGGCCGAGACGAGTTATTAGACCGGTGTTTATCGGTTGGCTGCCGCCGCCGCTTTTCCCTTGTAATTACGCCGACGGTGTTAAGATGTAACGTTTATTAGTGATGGTCAAATTTGCGTTTCTTCCGGTTGAATTTAAATGTAGTTAAGTGATCAAAATGATCAATACAGCAAAATTCCATCAATTTTTGTTAGCAAATTTTTGTGTAAAATTTCAACGGTTTTGAGGTAAAATATATTTCTTTTCTTGTTTTCATAATATTTTATCAACATATTTTCCAAATTAATTATTTATTTCTTGAGACATTTCAGCCATTGTTAACAAATTTTAATTTTTTGTTTTACAAATTTCAATCAAAATTCCATCAATTTATTTTTTTAGCAATTTTCAATTGTTTTTTTAAGTGTATGTGAAATTTCAACTGTTTTAAGCGAAATTTAAAATATGTGTTTAGTTTTTAGCTGTTTTAAAAAAAATATTTATAAGAAAACAAAACAAAACATTCCATTTTGTTTTCTTTAAATTTTTCATATTATTTACCTAATCAATTATTTCTTCCTTGAGAAATTTCAAACTGTTTTAAACAAATTGCTTTCGTTTCGGTCAAATTAAAAAATATTGATTTCTTAATGTTTTTTTTTGCTTTTTTCAAGTTTCAGTTTCAGTTTAAACGTAATTTAAAATATATTTTTAGAAAGTTAAAACTCTTTTTAACCGATTTTCAATTGTTTTTTTAATAAATTTCAATTGTTTTTTTTAAATAAAATTCAAATGTTTCGTTCTAGTTTTTCTTATAATTTTCTAAATCAATTATTTCTTCTCTTGAGAATCTAATGTTTGTCTTCTAAATTTTTTTTCCATTGTTTTTATTTTGTAAAATTTCAAGTTTTTTTTTAAGCGAAATTGATTAAATTTTTAGTTGAAAGGTGTTTTAACAAATTTTCATTTGTTTTTGGTTTTCTTTTACTTTTACATCTTATTTTCCAAATGAAATTTTTCTTCTTTGGGAAATTTCAATTTAAAAAAAATATCAATTGTTTTTTTTCAATTATCAAATGTCTTTCTTATAAAATTCCATCCATTTCATTTCTTTTTTTGTTTTCTTAGCAAATTATAATTGTTTTTTGTGGAATATTCAAAATGTTTTATGCGAAAATATGTCGTATCTAAGTTAATTATTTCTTTCTTAAGAAATTTCAACTGTTTCTTTTTAAATAAATCTTCGATTGTTTTTTATTACAAATTTCAAAAGTTTTAGTGTAAAATTTCATCTTTTTTTTTTTTCTTATAAAAAATATAAGAAAATAATTAGTTTAGTTTATTTCCTTTACAAGTCTTACTAAAAGAATGATACAAAATAAAATACACTCACAACAACTTCAAAATTTAAACCGCAAGTCTTGAAGGCGGAGTTCACAGAAATTTCAATTTTCTTTTTGAAAAATTTCAACTGTTTAAACGAATTAAAAATATATCTTTAGTTTTAACCTAATTCTTTATATGTTTCCATCTTATTTTTTTAATCGATTATTTCTTTCTTTAGAAACTTCTACTTTTTTAATAAATTTCAATTGTTTTATTTTTGACAAATTTTCAATTGTTTTTTTGTTCTTTCAATTATTTTCAATAAATTTCAATGTTTTTTTTAAGAAAATTTCATCAATTTTGTTTTTTCTTGGTCATTTTTTGACAGATTTTCAATTTTTTTATTGGAATTTTTCATCAGCTTTTTTTCTAAATGTATTATTTATTCTTTCCAAATTTTAATTTTCAACAATTGTCCTTATTGACAATTCTTCAATTTTCTTCTCTTCCCATTCTTGCAATTTTTCATCGAATTGTTTCTTTTATAAACCAATTATATCTTCTTGGAGATAATTTAGTTGTTTTCAACAAATTTCAATTGTTTTTTTAGAGAAAATTTTATCAATTTTGTTACTTTTTGTTGTTTTTGTGTTTTCTTACATTTTTTAAACAAATTATTTCTTCCCTGAAAATTTTCAACGTTTTTTAACAAATTTTATCTATTTATAAATTTTAAATATTTTTGTTATAAAATTCCGTCAATTATGTTTTATTTTGTGTTAGCAAATTTAAGTTTTTTCTTTGTGGGCATTTCAAATGTTTTAAGTGAAAGGTAAAATATATTTTTAGACGGTTTTCAGGTTTTTTATGAATATGAATTGTTTTTTGTTTTTTTAATATATTTTTTCATCATATATTCCAAATGAATTATTATTTTATCGAGACGTTACAGCTATTTTTAACAATAATTAGAAAATAAAACGATAACATTACGTAAATTTTTCTATTGTTCTTAACAAATTTTAATTCTTTGTTTTACAAATTTCAAATGTTTTTGTAACAAAATTCCATCCATTTTGTTTATTTTTTCTTGGTTAATTTCAATTGTTTTTGTTTGTGTTTGTAAAATTTCAACTGTTTTAAGCGAAATTTAAAATATGAGTTTAGTTTTTAACTATTTAAAAAAATATATAAAAAACCATAAAAAACAGTCAACTTTGTTTTCTTATAATTTTTCATATTATTTAAAAATATTGATTTCTTAAAGGTTTTTTTTTTACTTTATAGCAAATTTAAATTGTTTTTTCTTTTAAAAATTGTTCTAAGCGAAATTTAACATATGTTTATAGAAACTTAAAAGTTCTTTTTAACAAATAATTTTGTTGTTTTTTTTTTATTTTTAACAAATTTCAATTGTTTTTCTAATAAAATTAAAATGTTTCGTTCTAAAATTCCATCAATTTTGTTTTTTTTTTGCATATTTCTCAGTTTTTTTTGTGGTTGTAATATTACAACTGTTTGCATCAAAATTTAAAAGCTATTTTAAAAGATAAGTTGCAATCTCTGTTTTTCAGTTTGTCTTATAATTTTCCAAATCAATTATTTCCTCCCTTGAGAATCTAAAGCTTTTGTTGTAAAATTTTATCAATTTTTGTTTTGTTTTAAGTGGTAAATTTAATTGTTCTCTTTAACCCATTTTCAATTGTTTTCTTAATAAATTTCAATTGTTTTTTAAATAAAATTCAAATGTTTCGTTCTAAAATTCCATCAATTTTGATATTTTTTGTTGTAATATTAAATCTGTTTGCTCAAAATTTAAAAGATATTTTTAGAAAGTTCGAAAGCTCGAATTTTCATTTGTTTTTCTTATAATTTTCTAAATCAATTATTTCTTCTCTTGAGAATCTAATGTTTTTGTTGTAAACTTTTATTAAATGGTAAATTTCTATTGTTTTTATTGTGTAAAATTTTAAGTACGTTTTAAGCGAAATTTATTCAATTTTTAGAAAGTTGAAGGCTGTTTCTAACAGGTTTTCATTTGTTTTTAGTTTTCGCCTAATTTTCCATTTTATTTTCCAAATAGAAATTTTTCTTCCTTGAAAAATATCAACTGTTTTTTTTAACAAATTTGAATTGTTTATTTTTACAAATATCAAATGTTTTTGTTTTAAAATTCCATCCATTTGGTTTCATTTTTATTCGCAAATTTTAAATGTTATACATATTTGTTAAATTGTAACGACATTTTCAGGTTTTCTTATACTTTTTCATCTTATTTTCCAAATCAAATTTTTCTATCTTAAGAAATTTCAACTGTTTTTAACAAATTTCAATTGTTTTTTTTATATAATTATCAAATGTTTTTGTTATAAAATTCCATCCATTTTGTTTCTTTTTTTTTCCTTTTGAATTGTTTTTTTTAATGTAAAACGAAACTTTTTTAACAGATTTTTGTTTTTCATCGAATTATCTAAACTGATTATTTCTTTCTCAAGAAATTTCAACTGTTTTTTAATAAATATTTTATTGTTTTTTATTACGAATTTCAAATGTTTTCATTGTAAAATTCCATCAATTTTGCCTTTTTTTTCTTATCAAATTTCTATTATTTTTGTAAAAATTTTAATTAACTGAATTAAATATATATTTTTAGTTTTCGATTAATTTTTAACAAATTTTGTTTTTTTATTTTTATTTCTTACCTGTTTCCATCTTATTTTTTAAAATCAATTATTTCTTCCTTAAAAAGTCCTACTGTTTTTAATAAATTTCAATTGTTCTACAAATTTCAAAATGTTTTTGGTATAAAATTCCATCAATTGGTTTTATTTTCATTCTTAACGTTTATTTCTCTTGGCTATTTTTGCTGGTAAAATTTCAACTGTTTTAAGCAAAAGTTAAAATATATTTCTAGCCGTTTTTAAACATTTTTTTTTTTCGTTTTCATACAAATTTCAATGTTATTTTCCAATTCAGTTATTTCTTCTTTGAAATTCTCAATACTGTTTTTTTTTTAATACATTTCTATCATTTGTTTTTTTATAAAATTAAATTTGTTTATTTTTCTTAGCAAATTTCAATTGTTTTTTTTTATTGTAAAATTACAACTGTTTGTTTCTCTTGAGAAATTTCAACCGTTTTCAAGAAATATCTTTAAAATTTCAAATTGCTGTCAATAGCTTTTTTTTTAATAATTTCAAATAGTTTTTGATGTAAATTCCATAACTGTTTTTTTAGTTTTTCTAATGATTTTACATATCAATTATTTCTTCAAAATTTCAACTGTTTTCAACAAATGTCTCTGTAGTAAAATTTCAAATTGCCAAATTTCAATAGTTTTTTTTTACCCATTTCAAACGAATAATAATAACTTTATTAACGGGATTCGTCCTTCAATAATTATTTACGTACTCTTGAGGTAAGTCGATGGTAGCGTACCTTTGAACTACCCCAATAAATAATTGTTTTTTTATTTGTATTTATAGTTTTTAAATTTTAATAATGTTAAAACTACGGTGCAGAAAGCTCAGAAGAATTAGTTTTAATTATTATTTAAATAATTATTTATTATGTAGTTTATTAAAGTAGTAAACATTTACAGCTTACGCTAACTCAGTATACAAATTTTTGGGATAGGTTAAAAGTACGCTAACACAATACTATATTTATTGAGGTTGGAGTTAAGAGTAAGTTGATGAAGCCACTGTGTGGCGAAACATGTTGCAGTGTTCAACAATAAATGTGAAACTCTCACAACTGTGTTGTTTTATTTCAATTTATTATGGTGTTTCATCACGTATCCGCCTCGTCAATTCAATATATTGCTAAAACATCAAAACGACTCCTGAAGGGAACAAATCCCAATAAGTCTAAAATTTTTTAGACTACGGAAGACACCTTAGACTTATCAACATTTGGAAGAGAACTAAGAACGCCTTAAAAGCCTACATATATTTTAAAGGCATCGACAACGAAATAAAACACTTTGTTTCGTCCTTTTTTTTATGATCAACGTTCGAAGTTAAATAATTAATTAATTCAGAGTTGTTCCATTAAAATTATATAGATTGTGGCATGTGGGCATTTCAATGTCGTTTCTTGTGCGGATAAGTATAAAATCGAAAGGTGATACGCATGCACATTTTCCAGAGTGGTTATCTCATTTTCACTCTTAATCACCGCCGCGCATTTACGTAACTTGAGCAAAGCCACGGTTGTTTAATACATTTTCCAGCTGCGTTTTCTCGCCGAAGGTCGAAACATCCACTCACTGAAACAAAAAGGATAACAATGTACGTAATGATGTCGTTAAATCGCCTTCTCTCCAATAACAACGTATTTTTTCTTATTAACTTTATTTACTGCTTGTAAATGTTGTTACATTATAATTACTATAAGGTTGGACAGGTGACAATAATTATTCTTTATAATTGTGCACTAAAATTAAATTAACGCATTATTGACCTATCGCAATAAACAAATAAACGAGACATTTTAGTGCGATTTAATTATTTTAAAATATGCTTATTTACTTCAAGAAATTACGAAAAACTGATTATACTAAGATTAATTTATATTCACCCAACTTACTCTTAACTTCAACCTTAATAAATATAGTATTCTGTTAGCATACTCTTAACCCATCCCAAAAAATGTTGTACTGGCTAATTGGCACTCAATTAGCTCAAAATTCATATATGATCAAGTAGGTTAATTATACACTACGACAATATGAAGTTTATTGGAGGTGAGCCATGAATACGCTATGCTAAGTTATAATTTTCTGAGGTAGGTCAAGAGTACGCCGGTTTAACGCAAAGTTACTTGAAGTAGATCAGGAGTGCGTTAAAAAATTTTTTTTAGTGGGTAACGAGTTTTTTCCACTCGTAAAAAAAATACTTAAGAGTAAGTAAGACTTAAGTCTTAATAATACTCATTGTTGTAGATTTACAAAATGTTTTCGAGTTTTTCTAATTATTACTTAATTAAGTCAATAGTGCGCTGAGTTAATGTAGGGCTTATTATCCATGAAAATGTATGGAATTTTGTAAAGAAAAGCAATAGAAATTTGTCATAAACCGTTGAAAAGATAAAAATAATTGATTTGGAAAATACGAGGGAAAATTGCAAGAAATCAAAAAACAATTGAAAATCTGTTTAGAATTGAAAGCCGTTCAAAACATATTTTTATTTCTTGTAATTTTCCCTCTTAATTTCCTAATCAATTATTTATAGAATTTTATTTCAAACAGTGTTTTTTTGTAATAAATTCCATAAATTTTAATTTCTTTTAGTAAGTTTCAATGTTTCTAAAATAAAAAAAAGATTTAATTAAAATTTATGGAATTTACATCAAAAATCGTTTGAAAATGGTAAAAAAAACTATTGAAATTTGGCAATTTGAAATTTTACTACAAAGACATTTGTACAGTTGAAATTTTAAAGAAATAATTGATTTGTAAAATCAATAGAAAAAACTAAAGAACAAATATGGAATTTACATCAAAAACTATTTGAAATTTATTTAAAAAAATCAAATTTTAAGACATTTGTTGAAATTTTCTCAAGAGAAAAAATAATTGTTTTGGAAAATTATTAAGAAAAACTAAAAAACCAAATGATAATTCGAGCTTGCAAAGAAAACAATTGAAATTTGCCAAGGAAAAATAAACAAAATTGATGGAATTTTGCAACAAAAAAAACATTTGTAAATAAAAAAATTAAAATTTGTTAAAAATGATTGAAATTTCGCAAGAAAAAAATTATTAATTTGTTAAAAATAAACCGTAAACCGACTGGAAATACATTTTAAGTTTCACTTAAAATCTTTGAAAAAATTGATGGAATTTCGAAACAAAAACATTTGTATAACAACAAATTAGAATTTGTTAAAAATAACTGAAATATCTCACGAAAAAAATTATTGCTTTGGAAAATATGATGAACAATATCAAGAAAACAAAAACCAATTGAAAATCTGTTTAAAAAAACTGAGAACCATCTGAAAATATTTTTTTTCTTTTTACTTAAAACAGTTGAAATTTTGCACAAAAACAATTGAAATTTGCCAACAAAAAATAAATGATAATGATGGATAAAATTTGTTAAAAAAATGTTAAAATTTGTCAAGAAAGAAATTTGAAAATTAAGATAAAAAACACAAAAACAATTCAAAATCTGTTAAAAAACAACTTAAAACTTTATTTTAAATTTTGTTTATAACAATTGAAATTTTACAAAGAAAGAAAATAGAAAATTTTCATTAAAAAAAAACAAAATTGATGGAATTTTATAATACAAATTTTTGAAATTTGTAAGAAAAAACAATTTATATTTATCAAAACAATGAAGCCAATGAAAAAAAAGGGAAGCAGCATAATAATAACTGATATGGAAAATAAAATGAAGAATTGTTAGAAAACAAAAAAATAATTCAAAATTTGTTTAAAAACTGCTGAAAACTTTCTAAAAATTTATATTAAATTTCGCTCAATTGTAAGAAAGAAACAAAAACAAAATTGGTGGGATTTCATCATAAAACAAAAATCAATTATTTCTAGCATTAAACAAATGGCATTTTTTTGGTAAAAATATATATATATTTTTTGGGACAAATTCCATTTATTGATTCATTAATTCTTTCCTAAATTGTTCTTATTTGTTCTTGCAATTTCATTTTTTTAACAATTTATTTTTTAAAGAATATTTCATTCATTTTGTTATAATTTTGTTTAAACTGATTTTACCCTTTTATTGGATGTACTGTATCTGTTGGGCAATAAATCAATAAATAAATAATTTCCTAACCAATTTCAAATTTTTCAAGATTTTCATTTTTTGGCTGATTCCATTTGTTTTTTTGTTCTTACAATTTTCACCGTTTGTCTAAATCAAATATTTCTTCATTGTTTTTAACAATTTTAAATTATTTTGTTGTTTCAAAGTTCAAATTTGAATTTTTTTTCTTAACAAGTTTGCAGATATCATTTTTTTTTCCTTTCTAAATCAATTATTACTTCTAGTTTCTAATATAATTAATGCAATTGTTTTTTATTTGGAAAAAAAGTTTATTTACTGACAAATTCCAATTGTTTTTTTTGTCAGATTTTCAATTTCTTTTCTTTCTCAAAATATTTTAACTATTTTTATTTTCTAAATCAATTTGTCACCTCTTTCATCTTCAGAAATTTAAATTGTTGTTTTAAAGTAAAATTAATTTACTTTGTTAGGATTAAATTTCCTTTTAATTTTCTTGGTGAAATTTAATTGTTTATTTAACACATGTTTTCTTTCATGCATTTATCATTTGTTTTTTTTTTCTTTAAGACGTTTCATCTGTTCTTTTAAACATATTTCAATTGTATTTTTGTTATTCGCGCAATTTTGTTTTTATTTTTCATCTTAAGGTTTGATTCTTGCCAAATTCCAATGTTTTTTTTTCTAACAAATTTCAAATGATTAAATCAATTATTTTTATTATTTTACATTTCATTTCATTTATTTAAAATTTTATTTTAAAAAAGTAGAGAAAATTTATTTAAGAAGAAATAATTCTCAGTAAAAACAGTTGAAAATTGCAAGAAAAAAAATAACAATTGAAAATCTGTTAAAAAAAACAGCTTAAAAAAAATATTTTAAATTTAAGTTGAAATTTTACAAGAAAAACATATACAACAAACATTTCATTGGGAAAAAAAACAATTGAAATTGGTAAAAAAATGGAATGGAAAATTCTAAGAAAACAAGAAACAATTGAAAATCAGCAAAAAGCAGCTGAAAACTAAAAATATATTTTAAATTTTGCTTAGAACAGTTGAAATTTTACAAAAGAAACAATTGAAATTTGCTAAGAAAAAATAATTGATGGAATACATTTTATTTGAGAAAAAAAAACAAAATTGCAACTGGTCAAAACAATTAAAATTTGCCAAGACAAAAGAAACAACAAAATATATGAAATTTATTTAAAAAAAAACAATTAAAATTATTGAAATTTATTAAAAAGGATTTGATTTTAATTTTTTTTTTTAAAGTGGTAAAAAATCCAAAAAAAAGAAACAATTGAAAATATGTAAAACAACTGTGCCAAGGAAATGTTTTAAAGAAAAATAAGTAAAATTTACCAAAAAAAATGCAATTTAAATTTCAGAAACAAGAAATTATTGATTTAAATAAGAAAAACACCAAAAAATAAATAAAAACTTGTCGAATAAACATTAAGATAAGATTTATTGCTAAGAAAAATAAAATCTTTAAAATAACAAAATTAATGAAATTTTCAAACAATTGAAATTTCACAAAAAATAAATAATAGATAAAAATAGATGAGAAACGAACAAAGAAAACAATTGAAAATCTGAAAGAAATAATTGATTTAGAAAGAACAGAAAAACTGTAACAAAAACCAATTGAAATTTACCAAGAAAGTACTTTCAAACAAAACAAAAAACAATAAAAGTGATGAAATTAAAATTTGTTAAAAGCATCTGAAATTTCCCAAAGAAATAATAATTCCGTTAGAAAAGATAAAAATAGGTAAAAAATTGCAAGAACGAAAAAAACAATTGAAAATTTGTAAAAAAAAACACAAATGAAATTTACCAATTGAAAAAACTTTAAATCAAAAAGTAACAATTGATAAAATTTTCTCTAAAAAACAACTAAATTACCTCAAAGAAGATATAGTTGGTTTATAAAAGAAACAAATCGATGAAAAATTGAAAGAACAAATAAAATTGAAGAATTGTCAAAAAAAAACTGATGAAAAATTCCAATAAAAAAATCTGCCAAAAAAATTTACCAAGGAAAAACAAATTTGATGAAATTTTCTTTAAAAAAAACAAAAAAAGAAAAACTGATGAAAAATCCCAATATAAAAACAATTGAAAATCTGCCAAAAGAAATTTACCAAGAAAAAACCGATTTGATGAAATTTTCTTAAAAAAAACATTGAAATTTATTGAAAATAATTGAAAGAACATAAAAAACAATTGAAAATTTGTCAAAAATAAAACAATTGAAATTTTCAAAGAAAAAAAAAATACGTTTTTTTCTTTTTTTTTTCTTCAAATCCAAGTAGAAATTCCGACATTCTAATCAGTGCTAGTTTCGTCACATCCTTATTTCAGTTTTTTTTATTTAAAATTCATATTTTGATTTCACTTGTTCCTTGATGACATATAACCTAACTTAAAATCTAATCTTAGGTTAAAATTAAAGTCTCTATTCCGACGTTTTATTATTCTTACTCTATGAATTACAGATGTATTCATGAGAATGTGTTCTTGGAAATTATTGCTCTTATTTTCTTGGCGTGATATATTACCCAAAATAATTCTGAACATACATTATGAATTAATTCTCTATTCCATCGCTTTATTTTTATTTTAGAGAAGTCACAGCATGGATAATAAATCCATGCTGTGACTTCTCTAGTATATGTATATTTTCTATGGTGACTTCTTTTGTTTTCAACTTAAGGTTAGGTTATGTGTCACCAACCCTACGAAACAAAAAAAAATAAGTGCAATTATTTTAAATTAACACATTTCTACGTACTTGGAAGAAATAATATATAAGTATGTTTGGCCAACAAAACAACTGCATATCTGTAGAAAAGAGGTGGTTATTTGAAATAAATACACTCATTTGATTTGTTTCACAGGTCTTGGTAATACATAACCTATATTAATCCTGCACATACGTTTTAAATTTAATCTCCACTAAAACGCTCTCTTTTATTCTTCATGTCGTGCCTTCTTTCGTTTTCAAAGTCTTGATAACAAATGAATATCTCTGGAAAAGACTTGTGCATTGAAATTACATTTGTTAATATTTTAATTTGAAAATATGAAGATGTTTGTGTTCATTACAACCACTAATATAAAATTGTAGAAGTTAAAAATACCTTTGTTTTACCTAAGCTAAAATTCTCTCTTGACCTAAATTGAGTAGACTAGCTTCAAGAGGCGGTGATTAACAATAAAATCTTCATGAATACTTTTAAATCAATCGATTATCTCCTAGTTATCTGTAAAGAAAAATACTATTAATCACTTATGTAAAATATACTTGTTACTTGTTGTTAAGTTTTATGGATGAAATAAAGATAACACCGAAATAATAAACATATATTTATGTAATAAATAAAAACCAGCATCTTTACAAAGTATAAACATCAAGATTCAAGTGAACACGACTACGGGGTAAAAAATAAAATTCAGCACAGTCCTCAGTCCGGCCGCTAGGTCCTTAACGACCCTCTTATAGTTAAAGCTCGCATCCCTGACCTCCTTCATGTTGGTGAGCGAACCGTCGTGACAGCCCAGACACCCGATCTCGCTCAGCCGGATCCTGGGCCTCAGACCGCCCAGCGCGCCATCTGCCCGGAACACGTTACCCTGCCTGAGCACCCCTTTGAACCAAACGTGATCGTCCGGTTTCAGCGCCATGGTGAAGTTCTTGAATTCGTCGGCGACTTGCAGTAAGATCTCGGCGCTCTTCCCCCACATCCCCATCTGCATCCGGATGGTCACTTCGAACTCGTAAACGTTGTACTTGTCTAGAGAGCACGTGTTACTGGATCGGATTATGTCGTAGAACAGTAGGCATTCGTCCAAGTCTTGTTCTTTACAATCAGGCTCGATTCTCTCCCCATAATAGCAGTACAGGTGCGCGGATAGGGTTTCAGGTAGTTTGTCTATGAAATACTTGTAGCGGTTTTTAATAAACTTAATTTGTACGTTGCTCACGTAACCCTCCCAATTAACCGGCACGTTTTGCAGCTTGGAACACCTGAGTTGGGTGTTTGCGATGTTGATGTTTTCCCAAGCGTGTTCGTGACAGAATTTTTGGTACTGTTCATACGACATCATTTTAGGTATAGGTTTGTTTGTATATTCCGTGCTCAATTCAGTATCTTTAGCGACGGATCCAAGGAGGAAATAAATGGCGGTTAAGGCGAAAATCATCTGCAGTACGCTGGTAAAAGTTTTAAAACGGCTTTTTGCTAACAGGAAGCAAACGCTAATCCCAATAGCGGCTAATAGGATAAATACTATTATTGTATAAACGTAATCATTAAATAACAACCATTTTGTAACAGCCGCTGCTGGTAGAATAATCGTTGTTAAACCGACTAATGGTAGGAATAAAACGAATCCAACCAGCGCTAGAGTGCCCCGTATTAATCCAAACATCGTCGCGCCTTGCGAACTGATGATAACTATCTGCAACCAACTTAACGTGACGCAATGAGGGATGAAGAATTTATAAATCCCCCTCCAATTATCACGTTTCGCCAGGTTTAAGAATATAAAGGGTAAAGCAGAATATAAAAGCGTCCGAAAATGTATGCAAAACTCAATACCGTTCCCTACCACGTAGCTTGCAAACGTTGGTATATTCAAATCTAGGAACCTCCATCCTTGCGTAACCACAGAATCAGTCTCGTAGGGATATTTAGCTAAAACATTAACGGCGAAACTGAATAAAATAACAAAATCTATAATAGTTTTCGCCCTTCTCTTATACATAAACCCGAACAGGGTCATGAAGGTTAAACAAAACGAAAACACCGTCAGTTCCGATTGCGGAATATACTGCTCGGCTATAATAGGGTAAACAAACAAATTGATCAAAAGGGCGACGAAGAAATGTCCGTAGGGTTTCAGGTTATTCCGTATAAACTGAAACTCCGCCTCCTCGGCGTTCAAACTGCCGCCGGAATACGAGATGAAAAGGCCGGACCAGATGCGAAAATCGTAAAATTCCCTCTTCGTTTGTAGCATTTGAAAGGTTGTCAAAACCATGACGACGATGGTCAAGTAGTAGATAATCATCGGGATGATGTATAAAATATTCTCTGAACTAATTATCGCGTACACTAACAACAAGAAGATTATTTGAAAGTCCGATTTGAAAAATGCGAAGTACGGTATTGAATAGCTGCCCAAGAAACGGATTAATTTGTAGTAGATGATTCGGGGCGTTAACAGCGGGTGTAATACTGATCTGTGTATCACCGGGATGTGGTCCAAGGCTTGTAAATTAGGATCGCTCAAACACAGCATCCGATTAACGCCGGGTATCACTCCGTGGGAGTAGTTAACGGCGGCGTCCACTAGGTGGTCCTCCGTTAGTTTTTCGTTGCTGTCGGAACGCGAACTCCAGTCCGCTTCTTCTTCGGACTCGCTCTCCGCGTCGTAGTTGTTGACCAGCTCCCCGTTGGCGGATTCACCCGCGCCGTTCTGGAGTTCCTTCACCTCTCCGTCGCATTTATCGATGGCCAGCATCTTCTTCTGCAGCTGCTCGGAGGTTATGTAGTCGCTGCCGTTGGATAAGCTGGCGAACATTTCGCGGGCCGCCTTCCGCGCCAGCTTCTCGTTCTGCGTCATCGTGATGCAGGAGCGCACGTCTAGGTAGTTGTGCTCGGTGATGCCGCGCCCCGTTTCCAGGCATTGCTTGAGTAGATCGGTCGCTTCCGTGTTTCCCTGTTCGGACGCTTTTATCAACCAGTAGACGCCTACACGCTCGTTCTCCCGTTTATCATCCAAATCTGTAAAAATAAATAAATTAATAAATAAAAACACAAGATTACAATCAATTCCTGAACTAAGGATAAAAAGCTACAAAAAGGTTAAATAAACTTCTACTATAAAAAACCTTTCAACTTTCAACGTATGACTGTGTGTGAGAGCTTATAAAATATTATATTGCAATTAAATTTCTTATTGATATGATAATATCAAGTTAGATATGATTAAGTTAATAGCACAATTACTATGTCAGTTTGACATCAGAATAAAAATAAAATGTTCGCAATTGACGTGAAATAATGCAAAATAGAACCAAAACGGCAATTAATAGTTTGCAAGAAGGATCAACTGAAGAACTTCAAATGCAGCAATGGGCTGGAGTGAAAGAACATTCTGCCCCCGGATCTCTTACGTCAAAATTATAAGTACATATTTTTATCTATCCATTTGTAATAAATTTATTTATTGTAAGAGAAACAAAGCATTAAATACAATTGAAAAGCATTAAATTGCTTTTGATTTAAAAAAAAAATGTCTTTTTGGTGCCCAATGTGGGGTCCGATTAATTAATGAGGATCACAAATGATCAAATTTTTGACAAATTGGACAATAGTGTCAAATAAACCAGAATAAAAACACAAGGATGAATCGTGCTATTATTGGTGATCGAGTATTTAAAATAGTTCTGGTATTTGTTCAACAATTTTGTCCACGATATGTTAAAATTATTATCGTACTGAAATTATTTTAATTTCATTTTTCATAATAAATACGAACCATTAAATAACAAAATGTATTGTGAATAAGTTAGATAATAAATCTGCAAACGGAGTAGATAACATCGTGAGTGTTAAATTAGTGTCTTATTGCACAAAATTTTACTTAACCTAAAAATTAAATAAACAGAATAAAAATTACTACAAAATTATTAAAGAAACAGGAAATCTAAAGTAATTTGCATGTTACAAATAACACAACAGTAGTTTGAACACGAGTTCAATTGATGGCTATAGAATACCGTTGATAACCAATTTACATGATTGTAATTATTAAATGTGCTTATGTACCTCCAGACTCAATAAAAGTATGTTTATGTTTAATGTATCTATTTCCGCCAAACTTCAATTTTGTGTTGAAAAGTTTTTGATGCAATTTATTGTGAAAATATGTTGTAAGATATTTTTCTTGATATTCAATAAGTGATTTGTTTTGTAGTCTTAACTTTTTGTATTTTTAAAATATTAGTAAATGGTTTTATATTTGATATTAGTTTTAAATCTACTGCTATATTAATATCTTAATACTTACGAGCAATTATTAGTACACACTCGGTGAAAACAATCGATTATAAAAATAAAGAAAACAAACTCTGCCAACTATGTTTTTGCATAACAATCGATTGTTTTATTTTATTTCTTAATATATTAAATTTAATGTTTGATTATTTATACGAACATTTGTACGATTTGATTTGTTAATACATTACCATTACCAGTGTCAGTGTCGTCGAGCAACTGTTTGGCCAGCACGACCTGTGACTCGGAGCATCCATCGTTGGCCAGCTGGTTGCGTAGGCGTTTGAGTGAACTCCGCGGTCCGTCTAAAATTAAAACAAACGTAAATATGTGCGTTGCACCGGTGCAACAGTCAAGTGCATTCCGGTGTGTGTATTTTCGAGCGCCGCTGACTCTACGGCGCAACGTTTTCGCGACTGGAACGCTCGTTTACCGTGCAGTGTCCACTGTTTTCTGCCAGATGTGCCCCGCTTCGTCGGTATTACGCCGGCCATCGCTCGGACTCCGGCTATTTTACTTTACTGCCGCTGCGAAAACATACCAGCAGCAGCCGTCTGACGTTTCGGTAAATAAAACACTACTGCTGGTGCGAATGTTGGGTTGCATACGCAACGTACGAGCGACGTTGCCGGTTATCATCCGTGTTTTATAAATATACAGTGACAGTGGCGGAGAGAAAAATAATTTCAATCAAAATTTGTACTTAATTAATTAATTAACGTATAATAATTCATATACTAATCATTAGATAAAAGAATGACTCATTAAGTAAAAAATTTGAATGTTTAATTGTAGAGGCGTTCACTTTGCGATACATCTTGAAAAATTTAAATATTAAAACGTATAATATATTTTTTATGGAATTTTAGAATATATTTTAAAACGCAAATTACTTTAAATTTTAACTTTAATAAATACATAATAATGTAATATATTTAAACCAAATATAATATCGAAACTATATTCACAAATAAAATATAAATTGTGTGATATTAAAGAAAGTACTTGTGTTTATAATATATTTGTATTAATTAAATATTCTGTTTTATCTCAATGTATCAAAAATATATTTAGGATTTGTATAATTAGGTTTTGTAATTGTTATTAATTAAAAAATATATATTTACCTACGCCCATGGTTTGTAAAACTTGAGGAAATCCGGCAACGTCTCGAACCGGTCGAAATGTCAAACATCTTGTTCGATTTTGTTTACGTACGGTTTCAGCGCGCCGTTCTATTTACGTTACGAAAATTTCCATGCGGGCCCCCAGGTGACCGCTGAAGATGTCCTTCGTCGGTTCCCCGTACTCCAACACCTTCAACCAGGATGATTACGACCTGGACGACGACCGGTTCGACGAGGACGACGAGAGGGAAAACGACGAGCCGGAGAATGAGAGCGACGAAGGTACGTTTTGTAAGAAATAAACAACGAAACAAACGCGCGATTTTATTTATTTGTTGTTTATTCTGGAATGTACGATTTGAATGAAATAAATATTACGAAAAAACTTTTAACTGAGGGTGGTAGAAAAATGTAATCGGGATGGTTATGGTGGTTTCGGGTGGATTATAAGTGCTGTAAGTAGTAATTTTTAGTAAGGTTATTATTCCTATTGAGTTTTCTCTTTTAATTTAAAAAGATTTAAAAGATTGAAGTTTTTTTTTTTGAGATTCAAAGGGGCATTTACAATTTCGTAGTTATATTGTGTTTCCCAATCTTCAACTGTATTGTGTAGATGAGATTCGAATAGATTGAAAACAGTCGGTAACTGTAGTTGGTAGGGAAACAATCTTTCAATTTACCCGAATGATGTCGTTTTTCATTAGAGCGAGTGACTGCGTAACCGGTCCCCTGGAACCGGTGTCGAGTTTTACCGTGGCGCATGTTCGCCAAAAATTATGAACAGACGGGAATGGAAGTTACCGGCCCTCGAGGACCAGTAAAGCACATCGGCGAAGTATTCAGATTTCAATAATGCAGTCAACCTGTTAATGTTAGTGAGAATTAAGATAAATGATGATGAAGGAAACATACATAAAATCCGGTTGTTTAATTTTGATCAAGACCAAATAATTATTACCACATATGATCAACCTGTTTATTCACAATTAAAACATTATACAGTTTATTGATAAGTGAATTCATTTTCAGATTAATACATGCTGTAAAGCCTGTAGTCGACTAGTGCGACTTTCTTTTGACATACATCGATTAATATTGTATGTATTGCTTTAATAATTTTAACTCATTATTTTTTGTATCTTTCATTATAATCATCCTTTGATTTTTTTGAATTTAATTTAGATTAATTTACTGTTTTATTTAAAATATTCTATTTGAGGGTGAGTAATTAAAATTGTTTTCATTTAAAATAATTCCCGTATGTATTCTTTTGTAAATATAAACAATGAATTAACACAATACGTGAGTCATAATATAAATTGAAAGTTAGCATTTTTTTTTTATTACTTGATAGCATCGGCTAGCAGCAGATAACGAACTGGTTTCGTGAGTCCAGTTTTATCTTACATATTGGTAGCAACACACATAATCTGGGGTTTTCATGATGAATAAACGTAAGCTTTGGTTTTATTTTCCGAATACAGAACTTTTTGATTAATTTAACCACATTCTGCATACGCCCAGGATATTTCGGGCACACAAGTCTACTTTTAAAAATAATTGTGAAGGGGTTAATTAGTTGTAATGTGTGAATTTATCTTTATATAAAATGGTGATGTGGCCATCATAGTACTTTCCCTATATTTTTCTCGTAAACTATGAGATTTACGTAATAAGTCTATTCTTAGTAATTTGTTCACTTTTGAATTCTCTACAATTATTTGTAATAAAAGTTTCACGTAACTCTAATAGTTTATTAGCAATTGGCAAAAAATGTCAAAATTTTTAATTTTTATTTTTTTTCTCAAAAGTTAAGAATTTTATGAAAAATATGTTCCAATAAAACTTGTTCAGTTTTTTATACCCTTTAACTTTTGTTTGAACCGTTTTTCAAAATTTTTCATATTTAGAAAAATATCACGAAAAAACCAAAAAACGCCTCGAGTAAACAACCACTTCCGGTTTATGAATGTTTACCAAAAGCTTTTCAGTTCCAGTTTTTAATGATAAAACCTTAAGTTTAAAGTTTCAACTCAAGAGGATTATTCGTTCTTGAGATACAGCGCCCACCGACAGACACACACACAGACACACACACACACAGACACAGAATTTTTTTTTCCAGAAATCAGTGCAATGGACTCAGGGGGTCCCAAAACGGATATTTCCGCAAAAAAAATTTTTGAAAAAAAATCACGAAAACAATACTCCCCCTATATATACTATATAGGGAAAGTAATAATATATATATCTTTATATTTATAGCATATAAAGTTTTATGTACATATTAATATTTCACAACCCTACATTCTTAACGGGTAGAAGGGTATATGATCATATATATATATTAATATTTCATGGTTTAATTTCCATTTAGATACAGCTGATGCGAGCGAGACAGACACTGGCCACCATGAGCAGCACATGGAGATCAAGGAGCAGATGTACCACGCGAAGCTGGACAGCCTGAAGAAGAAACTCCAGCAGCTGCACGACGGCTGCCACCACGACTACAACAGGAAGGTGCGCAAGCTGGAGAACCTCTACAACGAGAGGCTGCGCCTGAACACGATCTACAGGGAGTACATGATCGAGTGCGTCGAGCGCGATTACATACTGGAGAAGAAGGCCGCGATCAAAGAGTTCGAGGAGAAAAAGATCGACCTCAAGGAGAACCTGCTGTCCGATTTCGAGGACAAGAGGAAGACGATCGAGGCGGAGAGGTACACCATGGAGCTGACCGGCGATTCCATGGAGGTGAAGCCCGTGATGACGAGGAAGCTGCGACGGCGCCCCAACGATCCGGTGCCCGTACCGGAGAAGAGGAGGAAGCCGCCCACCGCGCAGGTCGTTTACGTCCTCGACGAGAAGGAGGTCGAGACGGATTTGAAAAAGATTTTGGCTCCTTATAGAAAGCCAGGTAACTTATAATAACATATATATATTCAATGACCATTTTTACCCGCATGAGTAATATTATTATTAATTAATACTTTGTTAACTCTTTTTTTAACAGGTGAAAACCAAAATTCAAATTCGGGAGTCCCGCAGAATCAATCCATGCCGGTTTCTTCTGCGGTGAACGATGCTCCCACGGTTGAAACCAGAGTGGAGGATGGAAAGCTGTGGTATGAAAGGAGGTGGTTCCACCGAGGCCAGTCAGTTTACGTGGAAGGAAGAGATATGCCAAAGTTTCCCGCCAGTATTTCAGCGATTGCAAACGATGCGGTGAGTGTAAACTGTTCCAAACTTTTCATTTTATTTTAAATATTATTTGTTTATACATACAATCACTACTATTGTTGGTTTGAGTTTACGTGAAGTGTTTTGTAAATGAAAATAACACACAGTTTATTCTTTACTTCTTGTCTAACACTTAAAAAACAAGTAGTAGTAGTAATACTAGATGGTGTTAGTTTACTATATGAAATAATCTATTGGTTGTTCATGGAATTTAAACTTGTCCTTTTTTTATTTAAGATTTGCGTGAAAAAGAGTGACAATTCGAAGGTGCGCATCTACATCACCAATCTAGCGAGAGGTAAAGTGTCGATAAAAAGGCGAGCATCTTAACTGATTAACTTGTTTTCTCTTTTTTTATTATTATTATTTTATATACATAAATACAGATATGTTAATATTACTTCTAATTTAAAGTAAGCATAGCCGGTGTTTTAATTATCCCCTCGTGTAAAAAAATACGCTCCTTTTTTTGGTAATTTGAATTTTGATTGCCCGCCTATAAAAAAATACGGCCACAACTGGTAAATAAACTCTATATATGAAACGATCACATTTAACCCTTAACAGGAAGAATAACGAATAATACTGTTGATCGCGCCTACACGTTCGTCTCGTCCGTCACGCTCTTGCAGACGTCGCTGATGCTGATGCTGGCGCTGGAGGTGTGCGGTGTCTGCGCCGGCTGCTGCTCGCCGTCAGCCGGCGCCTCGGCGCTGTTGCGCTGGCTGACCGGCGGCGGCGGTATGTACCGGACGATGCACTCGCGCTGCCACCAGAAGTACCACATGCGGCCGTGATAGCCGACGACCACGTACACCCAGATGTAGTAGCCGAAGAGCATGATCGCGATCATTATGAGGAGGGAGAAGGAGGTCCAACGCGCCGTCGGCACGTTGGCGAACCGCTTCTGGTTGTAGTAGTCGGCCGAGAAGAGGCAGATGTAGGTGATGACGATGGCGAGCGGGGTGAGTATGGCGCAGGCGATCAGGTCGCAGCGGATTTGCCTGACGCGTATGCCCAGGTAGGTCGGCTGGATCCGCAGCCATCTGCATATCGACTCCTTCGCCGTGTACTTCGGCACGCGCTCTGTCTCGTAGACGTAGTGGCACAGCTCGCAAGCAGTCGTATTTGATTCTGAGAGCCATTTTTCTAAGCAGGTCTTGTGTACAAATGCTACTGTACCCTTAAAAAAATAATAAAAATATATCATTAAAACTAACTAATCTATAGATACACAAAATTGAAAAAACGATTTAAATCAAAGGGGAATCAAAAGCGCGAGTTTATAAAGTAAACAATTCGTGAAATTGCAGAGCCATCTATTGCCTGGAGATTGCACTGAGATTTCCCTAATTGAGTGGATAAACTACAATTAAGAAACTGTGAACAGTGACAATTAGTAATGTAATCATTTAATTGTTGTTTCCTATCTCCAACAGAATGTATTTTGTTTTTTACCTATATATTTTAGATATTGGATTGATGCGGCTGTTACTTGTCGAAACTCCATAATAACACTTAAAGAAATACTGACATAGTATAGGGTTTCAGAATGTTTTTTAATATTGTACTACCACTGTGTGGTGAAACATTGTTGTAGTACAATATTAAAAAACATTCTGAAACCCTATACTGTGTCAGTATTTCTTTAAGTATATATTTTAGTAAACGTCATTTTTTCAGGTGATTTTTCAACTGTCAATTGTTTATATTTGAAGTTGGTCCACCCATCATGCATACAAATTTTATTAATTTACGTACTCACAAATTTTACCTTTTGAATTTCTTTTTTATTCAAGAAGTTTTGTAATTAATTTTGTCCTAAACCGCGAGACTATCAGTAATTGAAATTTTTATGTATATGTAGGGTGGGTGGGTGGCCTCTATCCCACCCTCCAATCAGTAAAACATCATCAAAAATTATTTGAAAAATTTGTATGAATAAATTTCTAAAAATTGTAATTATTTTGTGCTTATTTATATTTTACAACTTTTAATTAAAACCCTCGCTTATGTTTTACTGATTGGAGGGTGGAATAGAGGCCACCCACCCACCCTACATATACATAATAACTTTAAATACTAATCGTTGATGATTTTGCTGCTAAAAACAATCAAACCCTTTATGTAATAAAAAATAAAACAAAATCAAAATTTAAGTTTAAATATAAATGATTTTCTATAGCTAATCTTATCGAATTTAGATTTTAAGTCTGCCCACCCATCATGCATCAAATTTTTACTAATTTACTCATTCAAAAATTTTACCTTTTTAATTTCTTTTTTATCCAAAAAGTTTTTTAATTAATTTTGTTCCAAACCACCAGACTGTCAGTAATTGAAATTTGTATGTATATGTAGGGTGGGTGGGTGGCCTCTATCCCACCCCCCAATCAGTAAAACATCATCAAAAATGGTGATGTGACCATCGTAATACTTTCCCTGTAAGTTGCTCATATTTATATCAAATAGTTGAAATTCTGTAATTGATTTTATTTTCAATTACAATAAAACATCGGCTTTGGTAAAAAAAAAACCTCGTCTTCAAAAATACTTTTTCAATTGAAATTTAAAATATATATGTAGGGTGGGTGGGTGTCCACTATCCCACCCTCCAAACAATTTAACATAAACAAGAGTTTGTCATGTTATAAATTAATACAATCAAACCCTTGGTAATGTTTAAATGATTTGAGTATGTGATAGTTGATTTTTGTATTACGTTGTAAACTTTCTAAAACTAAACGGTACTTCAATTGGAATTTCTAAACTTTGACAGTTGATAGTGGCCATGTTGTTAAAGTTACATCTATATCGAATTTATTCAGTTTGTTTTGCAAAATCACCATGGACGGATATAACGTTCAAAAACACGTGTTAATGATAAAACTTTGACCGAGTTCTCAAAACAGAAGAAAGAAAAAGAAATATAATAATAAACAAAAATTGCTAAGAAATTACAGTTGAAAACTTTAAAAAAATGAAATAATTATTTTCTTAAAAATTATTCAAGAATAAAGAACAATTGAAAATAAGTTAAACAAATAGCATTTCCTAAAATAAAATACAGTTAAAAACGGTTAAATTTAAAAAAAAACAAAACAATTTATTCCAAACTAATTGAAAACTTTCAGAATAACAAAACAATTCAAATTTTGTTAAAATACTGCTGAAACTTACAAAAACTAATTACAAAGAAAATTTTTCAAATAAGAAAAAAAATATGCTAATAAAATAATGTTAAAATCATTTTTTTCATTAATAAAACGTTTCAATTTTAACGAGAACAAAAAAACAATTGAAAATTAGCTGACAAATGATATTTACTAAGAAAATAACAGTTAAAAACGGTGAAATTAAAAAAAAACAATAGAATTATATCTCGAACAGTTGTAAACTTTCTAAAAATACAAAATAGTTTAATGCTCAAAACAGTAGAAGAAATTTAAGAAAAACTAAAAATAAATAAATAAAATTTGCTCAAGAATTGAAAACAGTTAACTTTTTTTAATTATTACGAAGAATAAAAAAAAAAATAATTGAAAATAAGTTGAAATTCTCATATAAAAGAATTTCTTGCAATAGTAGATTTTTATAATAAAATATATATCATATAAATTAAGCAAAAATTTTATTTGTTTTTCAGTTTTTTTAAATTATAACTTTCGCAATAATGTTTAAATTTAAAAAAAAATTCTTGCACCAATGAGTTCCTACAATAAAATCTATTAATATCAAGTTAAAATCTAAAATTCTAAATTCAATTGTTTTTTAGTTTTTCCACGATAACTTCCAAAATAATAATCAGATTATGGAAATTCTTGCACGAATGGATTGCTACAATCAAATTTACTTAAATCAAGAAAAAACCTAAAATTCGAACATCAATTGTTTTTCAGTAAACTGTTAGTGAAAAAAAATATATTTTCAGAAATTTTCAAATCGTGTTTTTGATAAAAATTAAAATAATTTATGTTAGTTTTTTTTCCAGTTTATTTAACCGAGCGTACTCTTGACCTACGACAATAATCTATGCTTTAACCTAGCGCCTATTTTCCCGCTTAAACTCCAGCGTACTCTTGACCTACCTCAACGTATAATTCGTTTGGGCGGGTCAGGAGTACGAGTAGGTCATTGCATTGTTTGTTGAGGTAGGTCAAGAGTACGCTAGAATAAGTAATAATCAACTTTATTATAAGGTTTATTATTAAAAGAACTTTTTATTATTTTGAAATTTTTTTATTTGATATCAATTGAAATTTATATTTTTTTAGTTATATTTTTTTAAGAAATTTCGTAAAAAAACTTGTAATCTGATACATATTATAATGCAGAAAGAGAAACTCTAAGAAAACTCTGAGAATTTAAAATTAAAAATTAATTTAGAATTCAGTAGGAACGTTAGAATTGTATGGAAGAAAAAAATCAGTAAGTTATGGAAGAAAGTTGAAGAATCCTTAATAATGAAATTCCCAAAAATGTTCCTAAAAAATCATTCGGAAATGGTAATAATTTTTGGAAATATTTTTTGAAAAAGTCCAGAAGAAAAGTTTGTTTGAAGAGTATTACTGAAAGAAAAAACGTTGCAATTTAGAAATGGTTTTTGGGAATATTCAAAAACTAAAAATTTAATTCAATTTCAAGAATTAAAGAATTACTAATAAACTTTTTTACAAAATTCACATAATTCAAAAAGTGGTGATAAATTATCTAACAAGGAAAGAAAAATTGCTTTAAAATTCTAGAAATCCTGAAAACAATCTCTAAAAAATTCCACAATATTTTGGGAATTCAAAATAAAAACAAAAAATCTCTTACAATTTAGAAGAGATATTCCTTAAAATTTATGTAAAATTCAATAGAAGAAATAGATTTTTTTCAAAAAAGAAAATTGTACGAAATCTAGAAATTTGAAAGAAATAATCGTAACAAAAAGTGCCCGAAAATTCTTCATAAGATAATTTTAAAAATAGTGATAACTTCTGTTGTAATTGAACGAGAAAATTCTATAAATCCCAAAGAAAAGTTAAAGATATATTCTAGGAATTGGAAAGAACAGACATTTTGGAAAATTTAGAAAATTACACAAACGTAAAGCTAAAAAATTATAAAACGACTAGGAAATTCTTTATTTCTTATATTACAGAAAAATTGAAAGAATTAATTAGAACAATTTAAAAGAAAAATTCTTATAAAATTAATAAAAAAATATTAAAAAATGATACGAAACTTGCTGCTAAGCTCTAGAGATCTATATAGAAGCAAAATTAGTGTAGGATTGTTGAATCTGGAAAGTCTGAAAAAAATTCTAATAATAAAAGTAAAATTTAGAAAAGAAATATTTTAAAATTTCAAATAACATAATAGCAAAAAATATTTAAAATATTAATAACATAAGAAATTCTGAAAGTTGAGAATTCTTATAAAATTAAAGAAATATTAATATGCAAAATTATAAAATTAACGAAAAAATGCATTCTTGAAAAATGCAGATGGCATAAAGCAAGAAATATATAAAATCCTTGAGAAATCTAAAAAAATGGTAAAAAGCTTGTGATGAATTCTCATTAAATTAAAGTAAAATTGCTTCAAAATTTTGCATTGTTGAAAAATTTAGATGATATAAAGCAAACAATGTATAAAATTACTGAAAAATCTAACTAGAAAATTGAAGAAATGATGAATAAAAATCAGAAAGATACATTTCTGGAAAATCCTAGAAATCCTAACTAAATATGGAATAAAGAATCTCTGGAAAGAAAATCTTGCAATTTGAGACATACATTCCTGATAATATAAAGTGTGTTAAAATACTTGAAATTTGGCATAAAAATTGGTGCAAAATTCCGGTAAGATATCTCAAGAAACGGCAGAATTTCTAAAAAAAAGTATCACAATTAATAGAAGACATTGCTTAAAACTATATTTAAAGTAAGAATTGTTATTATATTTTCAAAAACTGAAAGAAAAATATTATAGAAAAGGTAATCTGACAAAGTAAAACTATTGAGTGTGAATATTAATAAAAATTATATACTATAGTATCATACGTGGAAAGGCTTTAAATCAAGCTTAAATGAGATTAGTCATTTATATTTAAACTTAAATTTGGTTTCTGCTTTATTTTTTATTATACACAAGGTCTTATTGTTTGAAAAATTGGTATGAATAAATCTCTAAAAATTGTAATTATTTTGTGTTTATTTATATTTTACAACTTTTAATTAAAACCCTCGCTTATGTTTTACTGATTGGAGGGTGGGATAGAGGCCACCCACCCACCCTACATATACATGATAACTTTAATTGTTATTCGTTGATGATTTTGCTATAAAAAGCAATAAAACCTTGTGTAAAATAAAAATAAAACATAATCCACATTTAAGTTTAAATATAAATAACCTTCTATAGGTAATTTTATCTAATTTATACTTAAAGTTTCCCCACCCGTCATACATACAAACTTTATTAATTTACTCACTCAAAAATTTTACCTTTTGAATTTATTTTTTATTGAAAAAATTTTGTAATTCATTTTATTCCAAACCGCGAGACTATCAGTAATTGAAATTTGTATGTATATGTAGGGTGGGTGGGTGGCCTCTGTCCCACCCTCCAATCAGTAAAACATCATAAAAAATTATTTGAAAAATTTGTATGAATAAAACTCTAAAAATTGCAGTTATTTTGTGTTTATTTAGTTTTTACAACTTTTAATTAAAACCCTCGCCTATGTTATACTGATTGGAGGGTGGGATAGAGGCCATACACCCACCCTTCATATACACGATAACTTATGATTGGAGGATGGGTTGGAATAGAAGAAAGCCTGAGATCAATCCACTAATTTCTAGATTTTAGGTTTATATTCGTGGCTTGCATTATGGTGGATGCGCCGGGCAAATCAATATCCAGTTATATTTTAATAATCATATTATGAAAAATATTTTTTTATAGGTGCTTTATGTTTGTAAATTTAATCAATTACATTAAGAAGTGATTAGAGTTATTTAACTGTTTTATTTCTAATTGGTCCTTGTTTACAACGTCCTTCAGCTGTATCAATTTATATGTCAGTATCTAAGTGATGTTATAACTTCAAGGTCATAACCCATTGTTCATTGGATCCTAATTGCGTTTAATACTTATTTTCAATCCGTATCTGTTGAATTTAATTTATATTCATGACATTTTTTTTTAAATTGCGCAACAACACGAAAAACCGCAATTTTAGAAATAATAAAATCGTTCTAGGCCGAACTCACTCATGAAGTTATTTATAAATGTTTACGGATGTAATAATAACGTTCAAATTAGCTATGAAAAGTTGATGCCCGGCGCTAACACAAGACGTAAACACTTAACAGGTGCTAATAAAAAACACGATTGAATCGGTTTTGGCAGCACCCGCGCGTTACACTAAATATAATTGTTTATTTTTAAATCGTAATTTCGCTATATTGTGTAACTTTTTTTTTTTTTTGGTTCGTAGATATTTTTTTTTGCGTGTGTCCGGGCGTTCGAATCGATAATAAACGAAGAGAGATGCGAAAGTGTTGCGTGTTTGTGTACCTTGCACTGGCACGGAGTGATGATGGACTCGTCCTTGTTGTCGTCAAAGCATATCCTGCAGACGATCGAGACGACGGAGGTCCTGTCCTCGATGGGGTTTTCGACGGTGGCTGCGGGCGTCGCTGCTGGAGTGTCGCTCGCCGCCGGAGCCTCCTTCCCATCCATCAGTTTGACATTTATGCAACACTCTGAGCAGCGGCCCTCGCACACACAAATCACACGCACTGGCAACGCTGCACCACATGAAATAATAATATACGGGGGGAATTATTTAGGATTGACGTCTAGCGCCACCTGACGTTTGCATCTGCGAACTAAATCTGGAATATAAATTAAAATCATCGAGATTAAAAATTAATTTAGTACAAATTTCAATATTTAATTTGCATATTAAAATATGACTTTTAAATAATATTTAAAATAATAATTTTTTTTAGGGTAATAAAATATGAAAATTTTTGTTACAAACAGATATTTTATTTTTAAATAATTACAAAATAGCTTACAAAAGATGTTAAAATAACCTTCCATCGTCCTCGAAAAAAAAGACACTCTAATAATCTCCAAATTTGAAAGAAAAAGAACGAAGAATTGCACTACGATACTCGAATAGAAAGTTATTCAACATTTGTTTTTATTCATCAGTGTTTTCCACGGTTAGCAAAATGTAACGCATATCCTATCTAATAAAAAGAAAAGAAACGAAATTTTAGTTACTACGTAACGGAAAACATGAAATTAATGTGTAATAAACCGAGATAGTAAAAATTAGGTCTAAGCGCCGGCACACGCACTCGTTTTTTTTTAAGTAGTACCATTAGTTTCACAGTTATAACAAGTATATATTCATATAAACGGATCATCTATTTACAAGTATATTGCTAATTAATCGCATGGAAAATGGTTTCGAACCCGGGGCCGGTGGAGGAGGAGTTTTAACACAAAAATGTGAAACAAAAAAGTAACGGATTTTTTTTAGTGTAGCGAGGCATATTGTTTTTTTGTGGTTTGTCGTGAGTATCTCGTAAATAGCACCTTTGTTTGTCTAAAAAAACGTAAATATTTAATTAACATGGAGTGGCACGATAAATTAATTTATTTTAAATGCGTGTTTTCGCACCTTTGCTCAACAAACTTAATTTTACTATTTCTTTTATCATTTAATATCCAACATAATCGATTGAAATGCATTTTTGGATGCATCATTAATATTAAAATTATTACACACGATAAAATTGTATATTATTATTATTATTTATGAGATTTAAATAAAAAATCATAAAATTTAATGTATTGCAAATCTAGATAAATCAATGTAATTACAAATCCTATCACAAACACGCTTAATATAGTTTTATGTTGCATTTTAAATGACAATTCGTTTTGTAAATATATATATTATATATAAATACATGCGCGTATAAATCGGAACCTCACTGATAAAAAACTAATATCATGTTTTTACTTGCTTCAGTACAATAGTTTAATATCTAATAGGATCCATTTTTTTTTTTAATTTTCATCTAACCCCATCTAACGGTGAAATGATAAATTGTTTTATTTCAGTTGATACATATCACAATTCTTCCCCCCTTCTAATAGTATATTTATATGTTTGCGCATCGTGTATTTCATTTCTTTTTCTTTTTTTTTATTTTAAATCCAACAAGCCCTAATATAAATTCAACTATTTGCTTTCATATAAATTCCCGCATCATTCCATCGTAGTGTCCGCGTTTCAAAATAAATTAAAGCGTTTCGAACTCCCTTCGTGGACAACAGTAAACAAGAATCAATCAATTAAGACTAAATGATATACTCTGGTAACGATAAATTAATCTATGACCGCGGGGACGGCCGCCCGAGTTAAGTTTAGTTGCGTCCCCGCTCGAAATGTTAATAAATTACAACTAAAAACAATAAAATCGGCTATGTATATACGTGTATATATATATATAATTTGTTTCATTCTTCATCCTTTCTTTTTGCTATTATAAATTTCACTAAACATGAGGTAGAGCCGAGCTCACAACTTCCATCATTTCGTCGGGGCAATTGTTCTGGTCCATGGTGTACCTGGGGTAGGGCGGGCCGATGAAGCCGCCCATCTGGTGACCCATGTGGTGGGCGTACTGGCTGGAGTGCGGCACCCCGTGATGGTGGTGCTGGTGGTGGTGGGGGTGCTGTTGGTGCTGATGCTGCAGGCTGGCGTGGTGGGGCAGGTTCAGGCCGAAGTGGTGCCGCAGCGGCGTGCTGCCCGTCTTTCTCGGAGACCTGGACTTCACTATCTGCGGTTTGTACATGTCTTCCAAGACAGATGGTGCTATATAAGTAAAACCCTACAACACAAAAATTAATATTCATTAATATATCTATCACAAACAAAAATATATATATATTTCCAATAACACATAATATCAATAAAAGTAATAAAACAAAACTTTATCACTAATTGATCCATAATTTCTTAATACATCGTTTGTAGGGGGCGCGTTGGGTGTAACACACGAATAATTTCGCATCATCTTTTACAGAGGACGCTGTTATCTGTGTCAAGTTTAGATCTCTCATTTTGGACAGGTTATTTTAAGGACGCCAATCGTGTTGATTTTTTGTGAATCAATAATATTTAGTTGATCAAATTCAACCAGGTTGTGACCATTATCAAAATACAACCAGCATCTTACCTGAAATATCATATTGGCACTCTCGCTTAACGTCGACTCGTCCGGAGAATCGACGGGTGTTTGTTTGGTGAATTTGGTGTCGAACTGTGAGACGTCATCTTCACTAGTCTGTAAATCAAAAAATTAAATAAAATTATCAAATAAAACAAAATAAAAGCCTCTTTCATGTATGAATAATTGTTGACCTTATGGTGTGTCTTGTTTAGAGTACAATCAGTATAATTTTTTAATTAATTTCTTGAAATTACGTACCAGGCACGGTTTGAACGGTGGATCCATTTTTCTGCTGAACACGTCGTCCCAGTTGATATGCTTGAAGAACTGATGCTGCTTGACCTCGAGGGCGTCGTGAGGGGCGGCGCCCAGCCTGGCGGCCACCTGCCTCTTGAGCAACTTCCTCACCAGGTCCCTGGCGTCGGCGGTGAGGTACGGAGGCAAGTTCAGCTTACCCTTTAAAATCTTTTCTATCGTTTTCTTACGGTTCTCGGCCGTAAAAGGTGGCTAAATAAACAACACCAAAAAAATTAAGTACGCACACGTGCAATTTAAGTTGCATAACTCGAAAAAATTAAAATGACTCACAGCGCCGGTCAACATGTCGTACGTGAGTGCTCCTAGTGACCACCAGTCGACTTCTTTGCCGTGACCGCTCCTGGTCAGTATTTCCGGAGCCCTGCAACGAAAAACAATTCAGCAATCTCGTGAGATTCCGTCCGCGCGCCGTCACTCCTCACATGTACTCGATGGTGCCGCAAAAAGTGTGCGTGACGATGCCCTCCTGAATGTGCTCCTTGCACAGGCCGAAGTCGGTGAGTTTGACGTGGCCCTGTGCGTCCAGCAAGATATTTTCAGGCTTCAGGTCTCTGTAGATGATTCCTTGCAAGTGCAAATGTTCTAAGGCCAGGATTATCTCCGATAAGTAAAAACTAAGAACAAAATGCAAAGTTGTTAATTAATCATCATTGGGAATTGTAAATTTAATATTACTCACCATGCGGTATCCTCTAAAAATATGCCCTCTCTTTCTAAATGCATAAAGAGTTCACCACCACTTAAATATTCTAATATTAAATAAAGCTTTCCACCAGTTTGGAAAGCGTAAATTAAGTCCACTATAAATGGGTGCTGAAACAAATGATTGAAATAAAACTGCACAGTTGAGAACACGACTTATTAAAACAGTTTTGTTTTAAATTACCTTAACTTCTTCTAATATGTTACGTTCAGCCTTGGTGTGCGCGGTGTCCTTTTGGTTCCTCACAATGGAAGCCTTCCTGAGCACCTTCATGGCGAATATCGTGCCGGCGTCCTGGCCGGTCACCTTGCGCACCTGGAACACCTTACCGTAGCCGCCCTTGCCCAGCACCTTGCGCAGCTCGAAGTCCTGCGGGCCGGTCTTTTCCTGCCCAGGGTTCACGTTCTGCTCGGTGAGCTGCACCGTCTCCAAATCATCTGATCTACAAATATTTCAGCATTAACTATGAGATTATAAAAAATATGTTAATAATTATATGTAAATTACAACTATTTTTCAATGTCATTGTAACTGTGTGTGTAATTTCTGATTATATAATCGAGTACGTTAAGTGTATTAATTAATAGTATTTAAAAACTATATCCTTTCTTCCTCATTTTTATTTTACATTATATATATATATATATATATATATATATATATATATATACATTTCGAACACGATGTATTCATTATCAATAGTTAATTTATTTAGCTATTTATTATTATTACTTCCTTTCAAACTCTTATCTACCTTTAAAGAAAAATCAATTGTTTTATTCGACAATTTTCAACTGTTTCTGTCATTGTCGATTGTGTTTTGGTAAACTTTCTTTTAAATTTATCAATTGTTTTGTTAGAGAACTTTCAACTGTTTGCTTTTTTTTTATAGAAATTCTTGCAACTGTTTTCATATTGTTCTGAGACTTTTCAATTGTTTTAATAGTAAGTGTCTGATGCCAGATAACAAATGTCAGACATTAAAATAATATTACCAAATTACCATATCAGTTTACTTAAGTATTTTAACAAACTCGATATAATTACTTCATCAAGATAACATCAGTAAGTACGAGCAATTAATTCCAAGGTCCTCTAATCAGTCGATTGATTTACAGCTCTCTTATTATCAGGCATGCATACACAGACGCACACACTGGCCGAAATTTAAATCCACTCGAGCCTCGATTAGAATACAACACTCGAGTGCTCGTACTTTAAAATTGGGCAACAATTATCTTATCAGCTTGCACTCGAAAATTTAATAAATAGAAAAATAAAGAGCAAACAATCCGTACTTACTCTAGAATTTCGTTGACATTCGGGTGCTGGTTGTACCTCTCCTATAAAAAAATAAAAGATATTATTACACATGTTTATACATTGAGATGGAGAATATTAATTTTACTCCTTAGATTGTTGGTTCATATATATGTTATATAAAATTGCAGGTGTTGATTATACCACTCCGATGAACAAAAATAATATTATATATAGTCGAGCCACTGAGAGCTTAATTTCTTTCTGTCCTGGTCATTCTAGGATGATGAGAATGATAAGGGAATGAGGTAGATATTAATTGCTATACTGTTCTTAGCACGGAAGTGCATTAGTCACAGTCAGCTCTCTAACAGTTGCGAATTAATCCGCGATTGAGGATTAATCCTCGGATCGGTCTAAAACGCGTCCAAATGTCGCTATAATCTATTAATTCTACAAATAATCTCAGATTCGGCAATAAATAGCGATTAATCTAGGATTCTAGAATCCGAGAATTCAACTCTGTCTATTAGTACAGCTGTAAGGCTCAACTATAATTAAAAAATTCAACACCACAAAAAGAAGAAATGGTAGAAAATAAAATAATAAAGGCTGCTATCGACTATAAAATAAAGAAGATGAAGAATCATAATAATTATTGTTATAAATGTAAATATTAGCTTCAATAAAGATGTTTTCTCTCTCTAAAATAATCAGAAATTTGGAGTGAAGACCGAGTGAGAAACTTTAGTCAAAATCGCTATAAATTAATGTCTTCAATTCATGTTTTGTGTGTGTGTGTGCGTATAAAATGGGGCTTGAAAAATTACAGAGCAAATATTAAACAGCATATGTATGTTAAAACAAGGGAAACTGTTAGACCGACCTTTAATTATAAATTAAATTAATTTTACTCTATGAACTGGATGATATCTACACATACCTGTCCTTAAATTTCTCGTCACCATTTGGTAGGGTTTGTAGCATCGAAGACTTTATTTTGAACGTTTTCATTACGTTTGATTTTATTCAACAAACACACATGACAACCAACCCTGCTTCTCTTGTCTATTTTGTTTCCTTGGAAGCACAGGCAACTTAATGTCTGCAAGTTTTATTAATAATATTTAATAGGACTAAATATCCAAGTTTAAAAGTTCTACATATAATTATTACATATGTGTGTATTCATATTTTGATTATAATAAATATAATTGATACATTTTTAAAGGAAATAATTGTTAACACCTAGTGTTTTTTTTAATGTCATAATTGGCAATACTGATAAACAAACAAAATTTTGTTTTAAATAATTTTAATGTGTATATTCGTTCAATTCGAAATTGTATTAATAGTGTTTTTAGTAGGTCATAACTATTCACAACAGTGTTTATTGAGAAATATGTTGCTTATAATGCAATGGGTGAACTTTTCACGTAAGTACAAAATGTTTAAAATTAGAAGCAAATTTTATAGGTTATGTTTAAACTTCGCAGCGGATGTATCGGATTGTAACATATATCAACTGTGAATTTAATTATAACATTTAGCAGTATTTACTATTATTGTGTATTTGTTTTCAAGTTAGTGTAATTGTTGGTCAACACAGACGATTTTTTATTTAGCGACTGTAGTGTCGATCAAATGCTGATCAACAAACTAAAAGTACTAAAAAAATATTTATTCAAGTATTTTCTTTCATTTCTTGAAATGAAAATTATATGGACAAGAGTATTCTTTCATTCTAGGAATTTCCCAATTACTCAGAAAAATGTTTGTAATGACTTGCAGCCATTCAACACCTTTAATTACATTTAAGATATCGGTTTCCAAATGTTTACACTATAATTTCTTAATAAATTAACATAAAATTCTCAGATTTCTTTATATAAATCTTAAAGTGGCTTGTTGTTGAAATGTAGATAAAAATAATATTATGCTTCTCATCTCTATACAAAGAAACAATAATTTTAATTATTTTAATGTTCAAGATGTAATTGAAGAATATACAGCCTTGATTGATGTTTTAATTAATTAATTGCAGAGAAAAATGCATGTATGAATTGAATTAATGGTAATTGTACTTTTTATTTTATTTATTATTGCATTTGAAAATGAGTAAAATGTTATTACGAAATATTACACACGATAACAAATGAAACTTGATTGCTTATCAATTGATAAACTTTGAGAATTCTGGTAAACAATTGAGGTTATAATAAGAACGATGAAAAATGTAAAATGCACACTTGAAATTCCAGGGATGCAAATTGGCAGTGAAAGGCAGCCTGTCAATATTATTATTTTTTAAATATAAACAACTGCAAATTGCTCAAATAGGAGAGAACCGGTTATTGCGAAATATTTCACCTTGAAGGTTATCATCTGATTAGGAACCTTGAGACCGAGTGAGAGAGAAATGGCCCGGACAGCATTGGACGGCTGCCAATAGTGAGCGGATAGTGAGGAGCCATCGCATGAACACGATCTTTGGGGGGTTTGTTTACATGTTTGCGGGTGGTGCAAGCACACAATGTCACAATATGCCAGTCATCCGGGGCGTAGGGCGCAACGGGGGCCGGCCTTACCTCCTCGATCTCGATGACATCGTCGTCGGAGTCGTCCACCTCGACCGTCTCGACGTCGTGCAGCTCTATGTCGAAGACCCCAGCCATTTTTTTGCGCCCTCAGTAGTCAGGCCCTCGCACGCACATCCAGTCCGCTAAGCCGCTCACGCCCTGCCGCCCCAGCTCTCATGAATGTCGGTGCGCCCCCCTTCAGCGCATCACACGGCACGCGCGCTCAACGGGTACCCGTGTGCGGAAACTCTTTTTTTTAATGCTCGGACACGGCACGGCCAAGGCGAGATTGTTGCGCGACACCGTCGAATGAGGTTATGTCGAAATGTGCAGGGCGGACAACGCAGCGGTATGACAGCCGGTCACGTGACGGTCGACGTCTAGAACTTTCTATACGATGAATACAGGACCGTATTAAATTCTTTTTTAAACATGTATTTTTTTGCCAACTCTCACTTTTAAATTATGCCAATTTAACGGAATGTCAATACTCATTCATAATTTTTTATTGTAAATTTTGGTATTAAATTCTGTCACGTATATTTAAATGTTTTAACTTTTTTTATATTAATTACCCGAATTATTACTATTAACTCTTTTTTTTTTCTGTGATGTGTCAAGACAGAATCAGTAGTACCAACTTTGTTACTGTCAACTTGAAGTATTATTTTTTTAAGAAAGAATATTTCTACTACTCGTTGTTTTATACACAAGCTGTTTTAAATATTGTTTAAACACGGGTTCGGTTAAAAAAAAATGAATTAAATTGCTGCAGAAAATTTCATCGCTTTGTTGTTTTCTTATAGTTTATATCAGTTATTATTTTAAGTTATTTTGATAAAAAATTTAGCAAGTATTACTGTTACCTGAGAGGTCAACAAATAACTATCAACTGCTCTTTGTAGGTATCAATTGTCGTTTAGCAAACTAATCAATAAAATCTCAATTGGCATGAGACTGAAGACACAATTTTTTGATTTCCCACTAAGTGCTTCCTACCATCAAGAAATCTGTCATTTGTTAACTGTCAATTGACTATTGTCATTAGTCATACACGGTCAAAGATTGACTTTCTCGGTTGTCAATTACCAACTAGTTATCAATTAAATCGGTAAATATTAGGTTATTTGTGAATTATAAATTGTCAACTTAATGATTACCAATTGTTAGATACTTTCAGCTGATATTTGTCTATTGTTAAGTTATCTCTAGATTGTCGACTGTTTTTTATATACGTTTCACTTGTCAGATTTGATAATTGACAATTGAAAACTGACGGCTGTCAATTGCCAATTATGGCTGTCAATGCAGTAAATAAATATCACTGTCAAATCTCCCTATCAAAAGACAATTGACAACTGTTATTATACGGTGCCATTTAACTTTACGTCAATTGTCAACTATGGTCAACTAGGGTCTTTAATTATTACTGTTAAAATTGTCAGCTGTAAACTATTAACTCCCAAATATCAATTAGCAACTTTTACCGTCAATTGTTAACAGAGACAATTGATCATAAATTGTCACTATTAACTCTAATATCTGTTTTTATTCATAAAGGTGAAATTTTTACTTTGTTTTTATCATTTTTATCTGTTATAATTATTCATTTATTCATTTATAACTCTGTTGTCAACTGTCAATGTCAACCATCACTGTTAATTGTTACTGCTAACTGTTATTATTAACTGCAACTTGTCAAGTGACAAGTGAAGTTTTGATGACAAACTCAGCAATTATTACTTCTACCTGACATTGGCGAAATATCAATTGCCAATTAATAACTACCAACTGTTAATTGTGAAATGTCAACTTACATTTATCTAACTAATAACTACCAACTGTCGGTTGTTAACTTATAAACTTGACAGATGTCATTTTGAACTGCCAATTGCGGATTTTCAAGTGGTAAAATTAATAAGGTAAGACACAAAACACTATTTCATGTACACATTAGCGCGCTAATGTATATAGGGTGGGTGGGTGTCCATTAACCTACCCTCCAATTATTTTACGCTGTCAATAATTTTTGATGATAACACGACTTTTGTAGACACGCATTTTCAATTAAAACTCTTGATGATGATATATTGATTGGAGGGTGGGATAGAGGCGCCACCCACCCACCCTACATTTACATGAAATACTAAAGTTACAAACTCTGTTTTTATTTGTTAGGTTTGAAAATGTGAAAGAGGCGTGGGTATTAAAAAATAAACCTAATACAGTGTTTTAGTTTCAAGTAACAATATATATGTAGGGTGGGTGGGTGGCCACTATCCCACCCTCCAATTATTTTACCATAAACACGATTTTTTAGTGATAAATATGTATTTTGTATTCACGTTTTTCAATTATAACCCTTGATGATGATATACTGATTAGAGGGTGGGTTAGAGGCTACCCACCCACCCTACATTTACGTGAATTAGCCCTTCAAATGTTTTAACACAAACAATAGTTTTTGATGATAATATATGAATTTTGTAATCACGTTTTTCAATTAAAACTCTTGATGAAAATATATTGTAAGTGGGTTAGAGGCCACCCACCCACCCTACATTTGCACAAATTTCGAGTTAGATATTCAGTTTTTGTTGTAGGGTTAAAAAAACAAAAGAAGCGTGAGTATAGGAAATTTTTTTAACATACAACAGTGTTTTAGCTTGAATTAAACATATATATGTAGGGTGGGTGGGTGGCCACTATCCCACCCTCCAATTATTTTACCACAAACAAGAATTTTTGATGAAAGCGTATGAATTATGCAAACACGATTTTTAATTAAAACTCTTGACACCCACCCACCCTGCATTTTGTACAATTACTAAAGTTACAAACTCTTTTTATTTGGCAAGTTTGAAAATGTGGGTATTAAAAAATGAACACATTACAGTGCTTTAGCTTCAAGTAATAATATATATGTAGGGTGGGTGGGTGGCCACTAACCCACCCTACAATTATTTTACGCAATCAAGAATTGTTGATGATAACACGAATTTTGTAGACACGCATTTCTAATTAAAACTCTTGATGATGTTATATTGTTTGGAGGGTGGGATAGAGGCCACCCACTATCCCACCCTCCAATTATTTCACCACAAACGAAAATTTTTAGTGATAACATATGTATTTTGTAAACACGTTTTTTTATTAAAACCCTTGCTGATGATATATTGATTTGAGTGTGGGATAGAGGTGACCCACCTGCCCTACATTTTCTGTACAATGTAACCGGGTGACAGTGTAACCGGTTGACAGGGTGACAGTGTAACCGGGTGACGGGGTGACAGGTTAACAGGGTGACAGGTTAACAGGGTGACGGGGTGACAGATTGACAGGGTGACAGTGTAACCGGGTGACAGGTTGACAGGGTGACAGTGTAACCGGGTGACAGGGTGACAGTGTAACCGGGTGACGGGGTGACAGGTTAACTGGGTGACAGTGTAATCGGGTGACAGTGTAACCGGTTGACAGGGTGACAGTTTAACCGGGTGACGGGGTGACAGGGTGACAATGTAACCATGTGTGGGGTGACAGTGTAACCGGGTGTCAGGGTGACAGTGTAACCGGGTGACAGGGTAACGGGGTGACAGGTTAACAGGGTGACAGGTTAACAGGGTGACAGTGTAACCGGGTGACAGGGTAACGGGGTGACAGGTTAACAGGGTGACAGGTTAACAGGGTGACAGTGTAACCGGGTGACAGTGTAACCGGTTGACAGGGTGACAGTTTAACCGGGTGACGGGGTGACAGGTTGACAGGGTGACAATGTAACCATGTGACGGGGTGACAGTGTAACCGGGTGTCAGGGTGACAGTCTAACGGGTGACAGGGTAACGGGGTGACAGGTTAACAGGGTGACAGTGTAACCGGGTGACAGGGTGACAGTGTAACCGGGTGACAGGGGTACAGTGTTACCGGGTGACGGGGTGACAGATTGACAGGGTGACAGTGTAACCGGGTGACAGGTTGACAGGGTGACAGTGTAACCGGGTGACAGGGTGACAGTGTAACCGGGTTACAGGGTAACGGGGTGACAGTGTAACCGGGTGACAGTGTAACCGGTTGACAGGGTGACAGTTTAACCGGGTGACGGGGTGACAGTGTGACCGGGTGACAGTGTAACCGGGTGTCAGGGTGACAGTGTAACCGGGTTCAGGGTAACGGGGTGAGAGGTTAACAGGGTGACAGTGTGACCGGGTGACAGTGTAACCGGGTGTCAGGGTGACAGTGTAACCGGGTGACAGGGTAACGGGGTGACAGGGTAACGGGGTGACAGGTTAACAGGGTGACAGTGTAACCGGGTGACGGGGTGGCGGGGTGACAGGTTAACTCGCTTGTTTAAATCGGTAGGTTAAAAATAATTATCGCCAATTAATATACAACAGTGTCTAAGGTTTAATTAAATATGTATATGTAGGGTGGGTGGGTGGTCACTATCCCACCCTCCAATTATTTTACCACAAACAAGAATTTTTAGTGATAATATATGAATTTCGTAAACACGTTTTTTTAATTTAAACTCTTGATGATGATATATTAATTGGAGGGTGGGTTAGAGGCCACCCACCCGCCCTACATTTACGTGAATTACTTAAGATACGAACTCTGTTTTTGTTATAATTTTTAAAAAGTGAAAGGAGTTTCTGTATTGAAAATTAACTAACATAAAACAGTGTCTAAGGTTTAATTAAACATGTATATGTATGGTGGGTGGGTGGCCACTATCCCACCCTCCAATTATTTTACCACAAACAAGAATTTTTGATGATAACTTATGAATATTATAAACACGTTTTCAATTAAAACTCTTGATGATGATATATTGATTGGAGGATGGCATAGAGGCCACCCACCCACCCTACATTTACGTGAACTACTAACGTTACAAACTCTGTTTTTGTTATAATTTAAAAAAAAAAGTGAAAAAAGCTTAAGTATTGAAAATTAATTAACATAAAACAGTGTTTAAGCTTTAATTAAACATATATATGTAGGGTGGGTGGGTGGCCTCTATTCCACCCTCCAATTATTTTACCACATACAAGAATCTTTGATTGAATCATATGAATATTGTAAACATGTTTTCAATTAAAACTCTTGATGATGATATACTGATTGGAGGGTGGGTTAGAGGCAAAAACAGTGTGTAAGGTTTAATTAAATATGTATATGTAGGGTGGGTGGGTGGCCACTATCCTACCCTCCAATTATTTTATCACACACAAGATTTTTTTATAATAACAAATGAATTTTGTAAACACACCTTTTTAATTAAAACTCTTGATGATGTTATGTTAATTGGAGGGTGGGATAGAGGCCACCCACCCACCCTACATTTACGTGAAATACTAAAGTTGCAAACTCTGTTTTATTCGTTGAGTTTGAAAATGTGAAAGAAGCGTGAGTATAAGAAAAATATTAACACAAAACAGTGGTTTAGCTTGCATTAAACATATACAGGGTGACTGACGAAAAACCTTACACTGTATATATATTTTTATTGATTCGCAAGGAGATTTTTTTTCTGAATATAAAATTGTAGACAAATTTATCCATACATCAAACTTAAGTCGAGAAATTGATTTTTTTAATCCTCAATTTCTCGACTTTGGTTTGATGAATGGATAAAATCGTTTACAAATTTAGATTCAGAAAAAACTCAGTACAAAATATATATACAGTGCAATTTGAAAAAAAAAAGTTGATCGTCTTTTGTCAAAAACTGGATGCAAGAAAAAATATCAGTACAGTTCATATTAAAGTCTTTTAAAAATCATTTAATTTGATGTTTTATTTATTCAAATCGGATCAAAAATAAGCGAGATACAGCACCAAAGGTTTTTGGTCAGTCACCCTGTATATTCAATTGATTTTATTCATTTTTTCAATTCAGTTTTCTTAAACAAATTTAATGCAACTGTGATAAAATAGTAGTAACATATATTTATTGACAAATTTTGTACATATTTACATTGGAATAATGAATAATGAATGAGGTATTAATGTTAACTATTTTCAATAATTTTCAATTATTTTCGTTCGTCGAGTTTTAATTAATCGTCAATTGTTTTTAAGGACTGTCACTTGTTTTTTTTTTACAAGTTCCTAATATATTTTTTAGTAATTTTAACTATATTGATCAATATTCAATAGTTTTCATTCGTCAGGATTTAATTGATAATCAATTGTTTTTAGGGATTGCCAACTGTTTTTTGCAAGTTTCTAATATAGTTTTTTTGGTAATTTTAACTAATTCTAAAAATTTCAACTGTTTTCGTTCTTCAATATTTAATTGATCGTCAATTGCTTTTAGAGATTGGTTTTTACAAGTTTCTAATGTATTTTTTAGGAATTTTAACTATTTTGATCAAGTTTCAATAGTTTTCATTCGATTTAATTGACCGTTAATTGTTCTCAGGGAGTGTCAACTGTTTTTTTACAAGTTTCTAATACTTTTTTTTTCTAATTTTAACTATTTTTAATAATCGTCTAATGTTTATGTTCGGCACACTTTAATTGATCGTCAATTGTTTTTAGGAACTGCCAACTGTGTCTTTTACAAGCTTTTAATATATTTTTTGTCAATTTTAAGTGTTTTTATCAAATTTAAATTGTTTTCATTCATTACGATTTAATTGATCGTCGATTGCTCTTAGGGAATGTCAATTGTTTTTTAAGTGCCAATATTTTTCTTCCTGTCGTTCTTTTGTTGACAACTTTTTGTTGATGTTAATTTCCAATTATTTTTAAATAAATTTAAACTCATTTTTTTACTTTTTTGTTTTATTTCGCACTGGTAAACTATTTAGATTAACTCCTTTTTTACTATTTTTATGATTTCATAAAATCAGTTTTCTTAACTAATTATTTTTATGCTTTTAACAATTTTTTTTAAAATTGTTTTCGTTCCTATTTTTTTCAATTGCTTTTAATATTTATTTTGTGTTTTTTGGCTGACTGATTTTGAAAGTTTTCAATTTATTCTTGACGTATTCAATTTTAATTGATTCAACTCATAAAATATTTAAGTGTTCAATTGTTTAATGTAGAGACATTCAATTGTTTAGCACTTATTTCAATATAAATGATTTTTGATAATATTTAACCAATTTTATTGTTCTAAATTAATTCTTTTTTTAGATTTTCAACAGTTATTTTAAGTTACAGTTTTAACTGGTTATTTTGGAATCAATGATTTTAACTTTATTTTTTATTTCTGTTTCGTCAACTGACGATTGTTTTCTTTTCAACATCTAAAATGGCATTCAATTCTTTTAATGCTTTTAGTTGTTTTTTTATAACATTCAATTGTTTTCGTTCGTAATTTTCCATCTGCTTTGATCATTTGTCGATTGTTTTTTCTTTGCAAATTTCCAAAAATTTGTTTTAATCACAATTAATTAGTTGTGATTTTGTAACGATTCTGTAACATTCAAATGTTGTAGAGTTTTTAACGTTTTCAATTATTTTCAAAAGTTTCATTTTATCACATTTATTTTCAGTATAAAGTGTTATTTTTTGATAATTTCCAATTGTTTCCTTTCGGTACATTTGCTGTTGATTCTTTATTGTAAATTTCATTTTTATTAACAAATTTGATTTAATGCAACTGGTTTTAAAATAATTTTTAATTTTACCATTAATATTCAAGTGCTATTATTGATTGTCAATTGTTATTATCTGTGGAAAGTTTAAACTATTTTTACTAATTATCATTGTTTTGGTCCGTTAAGCTTCAATTGATTGTTTTTAGGCATTGTGAACTGTTTTCTTTATATAAATTTCTAATAATTTCAAGCTTTTATTGTAACTATTTATAATAATTTTTAATTGATTTTATTCATCTTCAATTGATTTTACCAACTTTTAATTGTTCCTTTATTTCTAACAATTTCTATTATTTTCTGGAGTGATGTTTAGTCATTTTTTTATATCTCCAATTGTTTTTTAGAATTTCATTCAATTAAAACACTTTTTTTTGGCGTTTCTTAAAAATTTGTTTAAATATATTTTCGTTAGATTATCATTATTTTAATTGTAGTAGTTGCAATTGTTTCTTTTTAGAAATTCAATTGTTTTAGCGCTTTGAAATTTCATTAATTTCATCTGTTCTTTTCTTACTTTATTAAAAACTAACTGAATATTAATTGAATACAATTAACTTAAAATATTCGTGATCATAAGATGTTCTAGCGTACTCTTGACCTACCACAATAAACAGTGCAATGACCAATCGTACTCCTAACCCGCGCATATAAATTGCACGTTGAGGTAGGTCAAGAGTACGCGGGAGTTTAAGCGATGAAAGAGGCGCTAGGTTAACGTATAGTTTATTAGGGTAGGTCAAGAGTACGCTAGGTAAATGGAGGGTATAATTTATTGAGGCTGGATATAAGTGCTTGTGTACTTTTTTTTAATTTCTGCTAATTTAAATAAATTTTAATATCTTTCGAAAATTAACAATTATTTCTACGATTTCTTTTAAATGTTTTTAAGAAATATTTCTTAATTTTTTTTTTTGTTAAGAACTGTTCAATTCAGAATAAAAACTATATTAAAGCTAATTTTAAACTTTTTAATTTGTTTAAAATGAAAATTAGTAAATTCTTTCTTTTTTTGTATAATTTAGACTATTTTAAACAAATTTAAATTGTTTTTTTGACGGTTTTCAATAGTTAATAGGTTTCTCCTTTGTAAAATTTAAGTTTTTTTTAATTTCCAATTTTTTTACAAAGTTTACAAATGATCATTTAAAATAAAATTTAATTAGCTTTTTTGAAAAATATACTTTATTTATTATTAAAAAAAAAAACTTTCAATTGTTTCGCTTCTCACTCTCTTTTTAATAAATTGTTTTTTGTTTATGTTGTAAAATTTTAACTCGTGCAATTCTTTTGTCATAGTTTTCGAGAAAAATATAGGGAAAGTACTATGATGGCCACATCACCATTTTTAAGTTTGAAAATGTGAAAGAAGCGTGAGTATAATAAAAATATTAATACAAAACAGTGTTTTACCTTGAATTAAACATATATAATTAGGGTGGGTGGGTGGCAACTATCCCACCTTCCAATTATTTTACCACAAACAAGAATTTTCAGTGTTAACATATGACTTTTGTAAACACACATTTTCAATTAAAACTTTTGATCATGTTATATTGATTGGAGGGTGGGATAGAGGCCACCCACCCACTCTACATTTACGTGAATTATTCAAGTTATAAACTTTGTTTTTATCTGTTAAGTTTGAAAATATGAAAGAAGCGTGAATATAAGCAAAATATTAACATAAAACAGTGTTTCAATTTGAATTAAATACATATATGTAGGGTGGGTGGGTGGCCACTATCCCACCCTTCAATTATTTTACCACAAACAAGAATTTTTAGTGATAACATATGTATTTTGTAAATACGTTTTTCAATTAAAACTCAAAAATTTTTGATGATAACTTATGAATATTGTAAACACGTTTTCAATTAAAACTCTTGATGATGTTATATTGATTGGTGGGTGGGATAGAGACCACCCACTCACCCTACATTTACGTGAATTACTAACGTTACAATCTCTGTTTTTGTTATAATTTTAGAAACAGTGAAAGGAGCTTCCGTATTGAAAATTAATTAACATAAAACAGTGTCTAAGGTGTAATTAAATATGTATATGTAGGGTGGGTGGGTGGCCACTATCCCACCCTCCAATTATTTTAACACAAACAAGAATTTTTGATGATAACATATGAATTTTGTAAATGTATTTCAATTAAAACTTTTAATGATGTTATATTGATTGGAGGGTGGGATAGAGGCCACCCACCCTACATCTGCGTGAATTACTAAGTTGGAAACTCTGCTTTTGTTTTAAATTTAATAATGTTAAACGTGAGTCAGAGAAAAAAACATAAAATAATGTTTTATTTTTAATTAACCATATATAAAAATACATTCACTAGAAGTCCATAAACTTTTGATGTGCAATTTCGGTGGGACACCCTGTATATGTTGGATAATTATTTCAACGCAAGCAAGAGTTTTTTCAAACTGTACGCATTTATAAAGGTAAAATAAAACAATCATGGTGCACTTAATTAAGAATCATTTATTATTATTGTTTATTTTTATTTGTTTTTTTTAAAGTTTTTTTCATTTTGTAGTTCCTTACATATTAATACCCCTCTGTCTCTGGCGACTCATTTTGTAAAATACATATATAATAAAATATGGGCATCTATATAATAACAACGATCATCACCTAATACTAATTATTCATCATGTATACAATATATTCACCGTGTTGTTTATTTATTTTAATTTTTTTTTCTTTTGAAATTTCAGTACACACCGTTATACACTACTAATATTGATGACAGGTAATAATACCGCTAGTTTACTAAAGCTAAATGACGATGAAAATGCACTGGTGTCTAACAAACGGAATTACCGGAAATAGAATTTCCATAGTCGTAATCAATAGGATAATAATTATTAATATGTTTAATAAATTTAGTTAAATATATATTTAATTTAATAGGACTGTATTTTTGAAATTAAAAAAGAATGGATAATATAGGTTTGTACAAAAATATTTAAAGAAACTATTGTGGTAAAACAAAGTGTTAAGTGTATTTATTTCAAAATGTACCACCAAGTAAACGCAGGCAACATTTAAGAATTATTTAAAGAAATTATTATTTATTTTTGTTTACCAATGCGACTTGATCGAAAAGTTGCAAATAGGTTCTTTTTAGAAGCATTAAAACTTGCAAATTCGAAGATTGAATTAAAATAAATTGAATTGATTAAATTAGTTAATGTAATTGGTCGAAGCGTTTATCCACTTGCTGTTTAAGGTACTTTTTTTTAAATATACATCTAATTTGTTAAAATAATTAGTTGTAAATTTACAAATTATTACGTTAGATTATCTAAAAAAACTAGTGGAAAAAATCTTCGTGTCAAAACGGTCTAGTTGGTAGAGCGTTGGATTTGCAATAATTTTTTTATTATTGATTTCGACTATGGATTAAAGAAGGTGTATTATCAGTACGACTAAACTGTATTATTGGATGTTCATTTTTTTTTTTGGAGAAATTATAAGAATGATAAGGATGAAACACTGATGTCTTCTACATGCTATTAGTGCCGTTCCTCTTTTCGTCGCGTATCACAATTTCAGTTGGGCCCAGTTCTTTGGATATGGAGTTCCGCAGAGAGTTTCTGTCTTCATAGTCCAAAGACTCCTGCGATTAGAAAATTTGTTTAGATACTAATACATTTAATTTGGATAGTTTACCTGTAATATAGCATCTGCGGCCATCAACTCCTTTTTGGATAAGAATTCAACCACAGCCGCGGCGTAACAGTCTCCTAACATATTATTGGTGGTTCGGAAGCGGTCGCTGTAAAACAAAAACAATTCCAATCAGTTTGTTGGCGGTTTGATGGGGGCGGTCGGGATGGCATCGATCTGTTTAGACTTACACAATCCAGTCGACGGCGAACAGCAGTGACACGTCCTGCACGGGGGTGTCAATAGCCGAAAGTACCATGAGAAGTAGCACGAGGGCGGCGCTGGGCACGCTCGCCGAGGAGAAGGACGCCGCCGTCGACGTGAAACTGCAAAATGCATTTTTCATCAGTGTGAACGTCTGTCTGACCTTTTTTTTTCGGCGGCGCTGAAAATTTTTGGCAGGCCGCCAATAACCTTGACATTCACCCCTTGCACCCAGACGGGTGGGAATTCCGCGTTAAATAGAGGAAGAATTTTCAAGGGTGCAAAAGGTCAGATCCATTGTAAAATAAAAAAGAAAATAAATAAGTGATGATGATTCTTAGCTAAAATTATAATGTTCAAGGTCAACTTTTAGTTTTGATGGTTTTAATCAAATAATTTAAGTAACTGAAAAATTGTATTATTTTTATTATTATTAATAATGTTTGTAATTTACCAGACGGTGATGAGCTCCCCGAAGCCGAGCGTGATGCCGTTCATTTGAGCGATGAAGACGGACGCGATCGCCACGAACATGGCGGTCCCGTCCATGTTGATATTGCATCCGATGGGCAGCACGAAGCGCGTTATCCTCGTGTCCACTTTTAGCTCGTCGTTCATCAGTCGGAAGGTGATGGGAAGGGCGGCGGCCGTCGATGCCGTCGCGAACGCCGTGCAGGTACCCTGTATCAATCCCAGATAGAACTTGTACGGATTCTTCTTCAAAAACAACAAATAAATCAGCTGCATTATCACCAGCTGGTAGATGAAGACGCCCAGCACCACCGTCGCTATGAAACACGCGAGGTTCGAAATCACCAGGGCGAGGTCGTTCACCGAGAGAATCTTCCCAGCGATCACGCTGCTGATGCCGAACGGCGTCAGCCACATCACACCCGTCACGAACTTCATCACCACCTCGAACGTCACCGTGAAGAACTCTATAACGACCTTGCTCTTCTCCCCCAGGGTGCCCAGAATGGTTCCGAAGATCAGGCAGAAGAAGACGATGCCCAGTGTGTTGGTTCCCGCCCTAAAAACACACGCTGGTTTACTCAACTCGAGGATTTCGAGGACTCACCTGTAGTTAATCTGCCGCACTAGTTCCGTGTTATCAGTGAAGGATCCATTATCCGCCGTGTAGACGATTACCGAGGTGTTGATGTAAGCCGTGTGTGCCTGCAATCATCCGCACACGTCAACAATAAATCGCTCATTTCAACCAACATTTTCGACGATCACTCGAAATCAAGGAAGCCGAGCATACGTTCATTCAAATGAGGAGAAAAAAGGGTATGTTCAAAAAGTTTAGAAAATATAGGAAAATTTCATACAAGAAGCTTCTACTTTTATATTTTATACATGGTGTCTTAAAAGAAAGCTTATATTAAGTGATTATAAAAAAAATATTAACAATTAGCTTTTTTTAAAAATCTTAACGCCTAGAAAATATTTCCTTTGTTTTATTTGAATATTCAAAATGTATCACGAAGTGAACGCCTCAATCATTAATCATAAGTGCCTAGAAACTTATAATGTTAAGAAGGTAATTAAAAAACAAAACACTAACGATAAAGGGTAACTGTGATATTTATTAATTATTTAATTATTTGAACGAACGTATGCTTAGTCGCTTCTTTGCAATAATGCTTAACATCTGGGTAAGTCTTTAAGATAATGTAATCAAAGTTTATGAAGGGAAACTTGCTAAAATCCAGTCTTTAAAGTCTAGATTGCCACCAGTTATTTGCAGTAGATTCTTGGTTTTGTTCATTTGTAAGGTATTGTAAAAGCGTTTAACATTCTTTAATCCACACATAAACGTACTCATTCTTTTTGAGGATCATCACAAGGTGGTGTAGTTTCTTAGATTAATCCCGTCAATTGCCTTTCTAGTTTCTGCTTTCTTAAGGGATTTTTTGTTAGATATGTAGGATACTTAATTAACCCTTTGACCCTCTTGTCTCGTCGCAAAGCAAGTGTATCGTTCTAGATGCGATGCACCACGAGACACGCTCGTGCTTAATGTAATTTGACTAAATTTATAGACACGAGTCGCACTCGTGATTGTAGGTGAAAGGGTTAAAGTTACTATACGATGTTTGGCTTATTCATTCATTCAATCTCTAGATTCATGCAGACCACCCTTGAAGAAACCTCCGATAAACGGAGACGGGGGGCGCGCGCAAGCGCTATCAGTTATATATCTCAATTTGCTTAGGAATCTCGCTCATTTTTTTGAAAGTGTAGCGTACATTCTTCAGGATAAAATATTAATATACAATTCGGTGTTCAATATCGTTCATTCCTTCATTCTTTTGATGCATCGACCTTTCTTTCTAAGCTACATGTAATCATTGGCTTCTAATAAAACCGTGAGTGTTGCTACAAAGTATTAAAGGCGATAATCCTTCCTCTTTCTGCACTCATTTATGATGGATGTCTTACTACATTAAGTGCATCATTTTCTCTGCTGGATATACACCGGTTTTCTTTTTAAGATTTCCTTCTACAGTTGTCGTCATGCGTTGGACAAAAGAGAACGTGCATTCGCCGTTGAGACCTTGTCTTCCGAACTCGGTTCAATATTCATCCCGCGGATTCCGTTTCTGGCCGAAAATCGATCGTTTCGTGGGTGGACGAATTCAGGGAAAGTGGCAGTGTGGTAAAAAAAGGGCCTGGAGGTCAACGGACTTCCAGAACCCCAGAAAACGTCGAGAGGGTGAGGCTATCGTTTTTGCGCTCTCTCCGGCTGCCCTGGGGATTTTTGATCGCAGTGTGAGACGAATTCTTCACAACGAACTCAAGTTTTATCCCTACAAACTTGCTGTGGTCCAAGAGCTCAATGAACGCGATTTAGTTTCTCGCTAAAATGCATGTGAAGCGCTCCTCAACTCGTGTTTTTTTAGTGATGGGGCCCACTTCCACATTTCCGTAAGCGCAAACAAACAAAACATGCGCTATTGGAGTGGTGCCAATCCCCGTGAACTTCATGAGAAACCACTTCATTGCGAACGTCTTACCGTGTGGTGTGCATTATCGAGAGTTGCGATAATTACGCCTTACTTCTTCGAGGAAGAAAAACACACTGTTACTGTGAATGCAGTTTGCTACAGAAAAATGATTGAGGCATTTCTTCTCCCAAAACTTGAAGAAATGGATCTGGGGGGCGTATGGTTCCAGCACACACAGCGAGAATTTAAATAGAACTTTTGAGGGAACACTTCCACAAGCGCCTAATCTTCTTGAGAGGTGACGTACTGTGACCTGCGCGCTCTCCCGATTTGGCTCCCTATTAATTCTTTTTATGGGGATATCTCAAATCCCCTCCTACCCACTAGGATAACGTCACCTGAAGGAAGAGGAAATCCTGACGTTGGTCGCAAGGCACCCGGATCTGGTGAAATGCCTAACTAAGCGTACAGGGAGTTTGCCCTTTGCAACACCACAACAACATTTGGCAAAGGCAGAAGTGTTTCTATAACGCTACAAGAGGTGTCCTACTGCCGAAGGAAGGCAAACCCTTATCGACTGCCGGGGGCTATGTGCCTGCTGGACGTGAATGGCAAGTTTTTAGAGAGAGTAAGCAGGCACAAGCTGGTTAAGTGGCTGGAAGAGACAGGCGTGCTATTCAGTCAAAAATACGGTTTTCAAATTGACCAACGTTGTCAATATGGGCCCGCTAAGAAGCAGAAGTCACTGCCTTGCGTTAACTATGGAAGTCAGGTATGCCTTTAACTCAATTTCCTGATCTACAATAATAGAAATCCTGGAGAGGAGAGGGGCCCCAGACCATCGATGCGAACTATCTGCACGAACGCGAGATTAAATTGGAAGGGTGCAACTGAATAGAACCCACGGGGTTCAGTTTCGGCCCTACATTGCGTAGGCGTCCTGGAATTAGCAATGCGGCACGGGGTGTATGTCATCGGATTTGCTGATGACAATAATCGTTAGAAGCAGAGAGTTCGAGGAGGTCGCGAGGATGCTGAGGGAGGCGATCAGCAAGTTCTTAGGGTGAATGGCAGAAACACAGCTGCACGTAGTGAATGCTGCTTTCGAGACGTCGCGCGGGCAGCAGACGGATAAATGGCAACATCGTGAACTTGGGCAGATCGAGTAACTAGGGGTCACGATCGAGACAACCCTCTTGTACAGCAGCTATGTTGTGGATGCTACGACACAAGCCACCAGGACTATCTCGGGCTTATTGGCAAACATCGATGGTTCGTCGGAGGGTAAGAGAAGGTTGCTGCTGGGAGTCGGGCGTGCCAAGCTATGAACTACGTATTTAATGTGTAATTATATTTTAATCTATTTTATGAGCTCCTATTAATAATTTGTAAAAACTCCGCGTTAGTGAAACATTCCAAACGAGATAATTTTTCAAAACGTGCAGCTGCCAGTGCAGAATAATAGAAAGGTCCCTTTTCGGCAAATGAAGATCATTACTTGTTCCGGGAATGTCGGTGCCTACGTGACCGGACTAATACCGCGGTACGGAAGAGCATGGCATAAAACAAGGCCCAGACTAACTCTCTTCACCAGTCGTCTGCCTTCAGCAGCGACTGTCAGCTTGGTCGGCTGTTAATAGATGGACCCCTTTTTCGCCTCTAGCTGTTACATGAATTTGGGTAGACCGGCCACTGTTGCCAAACGTCCATATCGGAATCGGCCGCGTGGATCGTAGATGCGATACAAGAAAACCCAAAATTTGTGTGACGTCATGAAAAGGCCATAAAACCCACGCGGGAAACAAAGAACGCCAGCGATTTTGCGAATTACCTCGAATACAACCGTCCCACATGAAATCCACATGCTCCATCTTAAAGCTGAGAGAATTCCCAACAAAATGGTTAAAAACATAAGTTCGATACTTGTGGTACCAGGACAGGAGGAAACGTTTTCTTTCGAGTGGGAATAATGTATGTCGTAAGTTTCTTTTTTTGTATTTTTTTGTAATCATCAATTATTTTTGTAAATATTTCGAATATATATCTCGAAATTGTTTTTATTTGTTAATTTCGAAACTTCTCGTTTCGCGTTGAAAATAAAAGTAGAGTTAGTGCAAGTGATAAACCGGATGTTCAAAGGTAACAGTATTTTCTTATTTAAACATTTAAAGTGTGAGTAAATAGCTAGCCGTTACTAGCTAGTTACGTGCGGGATATTTATTAAATTTCATAAGATTATAACTCGAAAAACTGCCCCATACCGTAACCCAGCGCGTTTTGGTTTCAGAAAGTACTGCAGTTCTACTTCCTTACCAAAGATGATCATGAGGACGTCACCTCAGTGTCATGTTAACAAAGCTGCTGTGTGCCACTCTAGCAAGGCGAAATGCGCAAAGACGCGGAAGAACAGTGATAGGCTACGCTGAGCCCTGATAGATGGAGCCATTCGAGTGTGCAAAGGGTACCGCACGATCTCAATTGAGGCCGCCGAAGTACTAGCCTCGACTGTTCGGGACAGTTAGAAGAAAGCTCAAAGGCAAAAATCATTAACAAGAAAAGGGAAAACTTTCAAAACATCTGCACGAGAGCTGAGGCAGAGGAAGGAAACCCCTGGGAAATGGCCCACCGAATCATAGCAGCGGACAAAGGGAAGATGGAAGCTGGACGGAAACGGAAGATGAGACGCAAATGGAAGTCCTGGAAAAGTATTTCCCCACAGAGGAAGTCGATGAGATACACCGACAAGAGACACCGAACACAGGACAGACAGAACCCTCAATAAGACAACATGAAGTGGTTGCAGTAGCGAGGTCATTGAAACCCAGGAAAGTCTTCGACAGAGATGGGATTCCGATAGCAGCACTAGAAAAGAAAGAGCTTTTCAATGCGTGTTAGATGATGGGAATATACACCGAGTGCTGGAAGCATGCAAGAGTAGTATGGTTGGCGAAGGCAGGAGAGAGATGCGTTAGTGAAGCACATTAAGAAAGAAATAACAGCAAATAAGCACTGCCTGGTGGTCACGATGGACATAGCCAATGCAATCAACATCATCAGGCAGGGAATGACTGACGAAGAATCCAAGAGAGCTGACTGCCCCAGAAGACTGGGAGGAATGGCGAGGAGCTTTCTTGAAAAAAGAACGGTTCACTGTGGCAAGGTAGAACGGAAAGTCGGCAGAGGAAGTCCACAAGGATCCTGTGCCGACCTAACCCTGTGGCTGTCAGGAATAGAAAGATGGTAACACAATGAAAGCTATATACGTAAGAATATGCTGACGATCAGGTGTTGGTAATATCAGACATTCAGACACGACTGTCAAGAAAGTAAAAGAGAAGTTTAAGAAGACGTGGATGTAATCCATGAAATGGATCAGAGAGGCCGGAGTTAAATATTGCAATGAGAAAACAGAGGTGATGTTCATAGGATGGAGGAAAGTAGAGAGGAAACAACGTATAGAGGCTGACGGGGCAGTGATAGAGATACAGAAGAAAATCAAGTGCATGGAACTGACCATCGATGAAGGAATGCGGCGAACCGACCAGGTCAGTACAGGGAAAGATGGCGGAAGCGGCAAACAGGCTGTTTGTAGTGGCAGGGATAACGTGGGGGCATCGCCTCGGATGCTTCACACAATATACAGCGGTGCAATAGCATCAATGCTGCTGTACGGTGCAGAAACCTGGGGAGAAATAGGCGGGAAAAGCAAGATAATTAGGCACCTGAACGCGTCACAAAGAGCATTCCTACTGGCGATAACGCGGGCCTACAGAACTACACACAGTGGCGCTACAGAGGACAGCAGGTATCATGCCGCTAAATATATGAGCAAAGCAAAGATGCATACACAGAGAGAAGGGAAGTGGCAACAGGATACGAAGAGAGGGCGAGTACGGAAGGAATGGTGCAATAAAATATGGCACATGGGATAAAGTCCACGAAAACGAGAGAGTAATATACACTGACGGAGCCGTACGAGACGATTGTGGAGGCTACGTCTGGATAGTGAAAGGCGAGAGAGGAGAATAGACCGAAGCAACAAAGGTCAGAGGTGCAGGGGATGTAACTAACACACAGGTAAAACTGATGGCTATAAGAGAGGCAGTCACTAACATCACACACAGCGCATAAACATCGCAATATTTACAAAAACATATTGAAGGCGCAGGAGGAAGGGAAGGAGATAAAACTATGGTGGACAAAAGGACACGTATATACAGAGGACAATTGAAGGGCAAATAGAGCAGCGGAAGAGGCTACTGCACTAGCCGAAGCGGAAAGAAATATAACGAAATCTAGAGGAATTGCGAGAAAAAGTAAAGAAAGAAGAGATATGCAGGAATGGCAACATCGAAATGGAAGTTGAACCGGTGAACAGAGAAGCAGTGCAGATGTTTACTGAACATGACAGGCTGAAGGCATAGGGACCACAGATTCCGGTTAAGATAGAAACAGCAGAGCACGTATGGTGGAGATGCGAAGCGGAGGTGAGGAAACGGACTAAAGAATATCTCAGGAGAAAGGCACTGGAGTACAGAGTTGGGTGGCCAGTGAAAATAACGACAGAAGTGGACGGTAGAATATGAAAGGAAATTAACAAATTCGCAGAAAAAGTACTTGTAGACGAGAAAGTAGATCAGCAGAAGGTAGAGAGTAACAACGAAGGAGAAAACAGAAAAGAAGAGCAAAGGGTCTTTGGCCCTCGAACATAGTAGCGGAGGCCATGGGACTAGTGTTTTAATAAAATCAATGTTACTACAGTTTAATTGATGAATTCAGTGCAGGACTTTTACATAAAATCTTGCGAGTGTTTTACTGGTTGGAGGGTAGGTTAGAGGCCACCCACCCACCCTACATATACATTCCAATTTAAATTACTAATCGCCTTTTGATTTGCAAGAAATATACTTGCTAAACTGTAATTGTATAGAAAAAACTGGAACATTAAACGACGATTAGTGACGATAATTAAATTGTATATGTAGGGTGGGTGGGTGGCCCCTATCCAACCCTCCAATCAGTAAAACATGCCCGAGGGTTTGATTTAATAATTAAGTTTATATAAACATCATTAATTGAAAGTATTCTTCATAAAATTCTGACGAATGTTTTACTGGTTGGAGGCCAGCATTTACATATAAAATTAAATATCAAGTGTAAATGAGAAAGGCTTCTGGACCAGGGTGCTTATACCAGCGATGGAGCCTTGGATGACGAGGAACCACGACTAGCTGACGTACCACCTGATGTAAATCCTGTCAGATCAGGGGTGCTTTGGCAAGTACATACACAAAATCGGAAAAGTCGCTAGAGAGAAGTGTCCCTGGTGCGGGGGCGAGGTGAACGGCACACGGCATCCCCATTTCGAGTGCCGACGGTGATGGGGGCAGGGGAAGAGCTGAGTAGAGAATTGGGCGGGCTGATCGAGTCAGAAAGACTTGTTCTTTGCATGCTCGAAAACTAACGGGTGTCCAACAATTATTGCAGTCCCGGGTGGCGTTGGAATCAAAAACGTAGGTCAATTCTTACATGTGCCAAATAAATGAACTGACATGTTAATCGTCAAACATAACCTAAATGTGCATTAAAAATGTCAGTTCATTTATTTGCAACATGTAAGAATCGACCAACGTTTTTTATTCCAACGCCACCCGGGACTGCAATAATTGTTGGACACCCGTTAGAAGATCGGAGGGTTAAAAAATCTTGGAAGAAAAAGAGTGAGAAGAATGAAGAGGAAGAGGAAGAACAATAAAGGGCCCAAAAAGGATAGAAGAAGGAGCAGGGGGGTCAACAGGAGAAGTGCGTATTGATGCCACTGGTGTCCTTGTCTAGTCGATTGGTTACTATAAACCAGTCCCACAACGATGGTACCGTGGAAGTTCGTCTTAGATCGTCTGGAACATTCTTTTTAACATCTGAGCCCCCCGCACAAATATACATAGCGGGGACGATGAATGGACCACAGTGGTAACACTGCAGGTGGGATTAAGTCCATCAAAAAATAAATAATAAACGTATGTGCGTCACAACGAATTTTCTTCGTTGAGTAAATGCCGGTTTTATCTTTAAGATTTTCTTCCACCACTTGGTAGACTTAATTGGTGAATTTCTTGAAGGATCTAATCGACGTTCGTTGAATTTTTCTTGCACTTTTCGACGTGTGTTGTATCCAGAATATCATCTTATTGACACTCACTTTAATACAGAAGGATGGTTGCGACCGTTACTATGTGGTAATTCTTGTTAAACACTAAACTAAAGCACTTACTATGTTGTTTTCCTAGTGGTAAAAACATAGTAACTGTTTTAGTTTAGTATTTATCACTTGTACATGCTTAAATGCAATTTATATTATATTTATATCTATATAACCAAAAACAAAATTTTTTTGATTAATACTTTTTTTTTAATTCAAAATTTTTTTATTACTTTACTTATCTAACATTATCTTAAAGACTCTACCCACTGTTTGAAGTTGTTTTTTTTCTTCTATTACATCAATTGACAATTAACGTCGTAATGGATGGAATGAGCTAGGTTACTTGGTTGGTTGTTGGTGCTTTTATTTTTAAATTTAATTTTTAATTTTTAACACTCAAGCGGACCTACCTGCTGGAAAGTTGCTTGAAATATATTATCTGCAACGATGTTTCTAGAAATGAATAAATCAACGAATGTAACGAAAAAACTAAACATAATCATGTTAGTGTTAGTAGGTGTAAGTATGTACGTGTGTCTGTATGTGTGTGTGTGTCTGTGTTTGTAAATGCGTTCGTTAACACTTGCCGTTTCACTTGATCGTCGGCCAATGTTGGGTGTTTTTTTTTTCAGCAACAAAAATAAACGTAATAAAATTAATTCAACACGAGAAACGTCTACTATTATTATTATTCGTCCAAATTTTAGACGTAAAATATTCATTCAAAAAATTAAAAATTATAAATAAGTAAATCTCGATTTCCCGTCTCCAACTGCGCTACGCGGATGAGATCCAAGAAGATCGAAACCGGTCCGTAGGTGTTGTTAACAATATTTAAATATATATTATATAAATTGACACGAATTAAAACAATTACTTCCCATACCAATTATATTAAACTGCGTCTATTAGAAGATTAATTAAAATCTTGGTTTATTAATCTTCTAATTAATACAAAAATGTTTCACCGCGGTTTAAGTGATAATTGAATTCATCGTATTATTAAACTGCGTAATTTCGTTAAATTTATATCTTAAAAATAGTTATATGACATTTTTAAAGAATTCAAAATGGTTGAGTTTATTTATATTTATTATTACATCGATTCTAATTGAAGTATTTACGCCTCGCATCGTCGACTAGAAAAAGGTGGTAACCGCTTGACTTGAGCATGAAGGGTTTTGGCAATGTTTAGAATTTTGTACTAAATAAAATACTTCACATCGCCAAACATAATTTTCGTGCAGCGTTTTTTTGAACATTGAATTTATAATAAACTAAACTATAGTTACAGACTGATTTCAACCTATCCTGGTGCAATTAATGATGGAGAAACATTATTTTTAATAGTTTAACCTGATTTTCTTATATTCTTTAAAGAAATTAATATCATTACCACATAAATTAAGTAAGCAATAAATGCTATCAATAAAAAAAAAACAAGAATGTTACTTAATGTTGAAACAATTGATATTCCAATTAAGATATAATTTTAAATTTTCGGTTGTTGTACCTTATTAAATATATTTAATCCGTAACGTTTGTTATTTTTGGCAACAAGCGTAATCGTAGAAACGGCAAGCGTGGCGTACGCCTCACTGAAATTTCCGACACTCATTCATCTTACGTTTTCAACACGTGTGTGAGTGTGTGCGTGTGTGTGTCTGCATGTACGTGCGTTGGCGTGTAAATATTTTAAATATTTTTTATTTTTCAAAAATAAACAAGTGATCGTGACCGACGAACCTTCCGAGGTCTAGGAGGCTGTCTAGCATGCTGGTGGCGCCGCGGTTTTCGGTGCCGTCGCCGAGGGTCTCCTTGAGGCCGGGGTGGCCCGGATGCACGATGGTGACCAGCGCGACGCCCAGCACCGCGTTCACGATGCTGGTCAGCAGGAAGTAGATGAGCGTCCGCACGGCTATTCGGCCGTTCAGTTTGGCGTTCAGGCTGGCGCTGCCCGCCACCAGGCTGGAGATGATCAGCGGCAGGATGATCAGCTTCAGCAGGCGCATGAACAGCTCGCCGGGATAGGAGATCAGCAGGATCGAGCTAGGGGATAAGTTGCACGGCCTAAGACCAAAACCTGAAATAAACAAGAATATATATTTGCATTAATTTCATACACACGTCAATTCAAAGCCAATTCACTTGATAAATAATAAAATACAAAATTATCCTAACCTAACCTAACCTCACCTAACCTAACTTAACCTCAATCACATTAATAAGAGATGATAGGTGAAAGATGATACATCATAAGTGATATATGATAGGTGATAGATGATAGATGGCATGAGAGATAGATGACAGACGACAGCTGATATGGTAGGTGACAGATGATTTTTGATCGGTTTAAAATTATATATATCAGATGATAGAAGACATGAAAAATAACAGGTAACAACAGTTAGCTAACAAAATTTTAACTAATCGATTATTTCGATTGAAACGTCTTATTAAATAAGGTACGATAGACAAAATGATAAATTAAAGGTGACAGACGTTATGTAACAGATAAAATATGATATTTGATGACAAATTCCAGATATCAAATGGTAGATGTCAGATAGCAACGGTATTACAACAGATAACATATAACAGCAGTTATTACAAAATCAAATCATTTTATAAAATTGGTTATTATGATAATATGACAGTTAATAGATGACAGATGGTGGTTGATATGACAGGTGACATACAGGTGAAAAAGAAATATGTTAGATATCACATAAAATTATGTCAAAAGTCACACGACAAATAACATATGACAACAGTTCGAAGATGAAATATTTTACAAAACGAGATGTGACGACAAGACAAATGAGTTATGACATATGACTGTTGATAAGTGACAGATGAAAATTTACAGATGTCAGGTATTAGATGAAAAAAATCTCAAACAATTACATTATTCTTATAAGAACTTTTTAACAATTAGTTCTAATAGATTACAGATAACAAATGAAATATGACAGGTGACAGATAATAGATATGATAACATTACTCCGATTAAAACTCTTACATAACGTATGATAAAAACAAATGATAGATAATAAATCATTGATGTCATATGATTCATGGATGATAAAGGATAACATATGACTGCAGTGGACTGATCAAATATTTTGACAGATGACAGATTACATGAAAGATAACAGATAATAGAAAATAGATTTAACTCATAATATCGGATAGAAGATAGAATTTATAGAACAGTCTGATTAGTATAGTACTTACATTAAAACGTCTTAAAAAATTGGTTGTTTTAACTAATGTTTTGTATGACAAATCATAAGAAACGAAATGATGATAATAGATAGATAATACAAGATATAAGTTTGATGATAGATTTTATTTTATCCTCTGTCACATTAGTCTTTTGCAATTATTCATGTCATGCCTATAATTGGCATGCCTTATATTATCACCTATCATCTATAATCTGACATCTTTTATCTGTCACCTATCATCTTTGATCTTTCATCTATCATCTATAAATGTATTTATAGATGATGGATAAAAGATGATAGGTGAAAGATAATACATATTAGATGGCAGACGAAAAATGTTATATGTCTTTTGCAATTATTCATCTGCCATGGCTATAATGCCTACAATTGGCATGCTTTATGTTTTCACATATCATCTATTATATAACATCATTTATCTGTCATATACCGTCTATCATCTATAGATATATATCTTTCATCTATCATATTTCATCTACCATTTATAGATGAAAGATGATAGGTAAGTCATCATCATCTATAAATGATAGATGGAAGATGATAGGTGAAAGATGTTAGATATCTTTTGCCTTTATTCATCTGTCATGCATACCTTATGTTTTCACCTATTATTTATTATCTAACATCATCTACCATCTATCATCTATAGATGTATATCATTTATCTATCATCTACCATCTATTATCTATAATGTATTTATAGATTATAGATGATAGGTGCAGTCATCATCATTTATAGATGGAAGATGATACATGATAGATGATAGATGAAAGATGTTAGATGTCTTTTGTCATTATTCATCTGTCATGCCTATAAATGCATGTCTTATGTTATCACCTATCATATATTATCTAACATCTTTTATTTGTCATCTATCATCTTTTACCTATCATCTATAGATGTATATCTTTCATCTATCATCTATAGATGTATATCTTTCAAATTAGGAGTAAAAAGTAAAACTCTTGGAACTTAACAAAAGTTTTACTTCTCCTAATTTGAAAATTTGGTTCCATCAAGACAGTAGCAGAACAAGTATCAATTATGTATATCTTTCATCTATCGTCTATAGATGTATATCAAAGATAAAAGGTATGTATATCTTTCATCTATCATCTATAGATGTATATCAAAGATAATAAGTAAAGTCATCAACATCTATGATGACAGATGAAAGATGATAGGTAAAAGATGATACATGATAGATGGTAGATGACAGATAAAATATGTTAAATGTCTTTTGCCACTATTCATCTGTCATGCCTATAATTAGAATACCTTATGTTTTCACCTATCATCTATTATCTAACATCTTTTATCTATCATTAATCATCTATCATCTACCATCTATTATCTATAGATGTATATCTTTTATCTATACTCTATTATCTATAGATGTATTTATAGATTATAGATGATAAATGAAGTCATCATCATCTATAGATGACAGATAAAAGATAATAGATGAAAGATGATACATGATAGATGACAGATGTTAGATGTCTTTTGCCTTTATTCATCTATCATGCCTATAATTGTCATGCCTTATGTTATCACCTATCATCTATTATCTAACATATTTTACCTATTATCTATCATCTATATATGTATATATTTCATCTAGCATCTATTATCTATAGTTGTATTTATGGATGAAAGATGATAGGTGAAGTTATAATCGTCTATAGATGATAAATGAAAGATGATACATGATAGATGACAGATGAAAGATGTTAAATGTCTTTTGCCATTATTCAACTGTCATGCCTGATGTTATCACCGGTCATTTATAATCTAACATCTTTTATCTGTCATCTATCATTTTCCATCTATGATCTATAGATGTACTAATAGATGATAGATGATAGGTGAAGTCATCATCTATAGATGATATATGATGATGACCTATCATCTGTCATCTCACATCTATCAACTATAGATGTATTTATAGATGATAGATGATAAATGAAAGATAATAGATGATAGATGACAAATAAGGGGTGCTTAATGTTTCTTGCCTTTATTCATCTGTCATACCTAAAATTGGAATGCCTTATGTTACCTATCATCTATTATCTAACATTTTTTATCTGTCATCTATCATCGATCATTTACAGATGTATATCTTTCATCTATCATCTACCATCTATAATCTATATATGTACATTTTTCATCTATCATCTCCTATCTATCATTTATAGATGTCTTTATAGATGATAGATGTTAGGTGAACTCATCATCATCTATAAATGATAGATGAAAGAGGATAGGTGAAGTCATCATCATTTATAGATAAAAGATAATACTTGATAGATGATAGATGACAGGTGAAAGATGTGAGAAGTCTTTTGTCATTATTCATCTGTCAGGTCTATAATTGGCATGTCTTATGTTATCACATCTTCTATTTGTCATCTATCATCTACAGATGTATATATTTCATCTATTATCTATAGATGTATATCTTTCATCTATCATCTATCATCCATAGATGTATTTATAGATGATAGATGATAGATGAAAGATGATAGATGACAAATAAGGGGTGGTTAATGTTTTTTGACTTTATTCATCTGTCATACCTAAAATTGGAATGCCATATGTTATTACCTATCATCTATTATCTAACATCTTTTATCTGTCATCTATCATCGATCATTTACAGATGTATATCTTTCATCTATCATCTACCATCTATAATCTATACAGGGTGAGTTTTTTTCGATGTTCTCTATGGGGATCTCGGAAACTATAAGAGATAGAGAAACGGTTAAATGGGGAAAGAAGTGTAGATTTACGAGACGAATAAAATTCCACTTTCAAAGTTTTCAAAAAAGTCAAGGGTAACTAGATATTTTGAAAAAAGTAAAAAGTGTCAATTTTTTAAAATCAATATATCTCGGTTATTATAACAGATAGAAAAAAACTGTAAAGGACCAAGTTTTAGATAATTTTATGTAGATTAATAAAAAATAATCAGAAAATTTTGTATTTTTTGGTAATGGCGATAAAAATTAAAAAAAATAAAAATTAACTGTGGAGAAAGTGATTACAAGTGTTTTTATTATTACTATTCACGTAACTCAACAATCAATATTATCATCTATTATCTAACATCTTTTATCTGTAATCTATCATTTTCCATCTATCAACTATAGATGTATTTATAGATGATAGATGAAAGATGATACATGATAGATGATATATGACAGATAAAGGATGTTAGATGTTTTTTGCCTTTATTCATCTGACATACCTATAATTATGTTATCACCTATCATCTATTATCTAAAATCTTTTATCTGTCATCTATAATCGATCATTTACAGATGTATATCTTTCATCTATTATCTTTCGTCTATCATCTACCATCAATCATCTATAGATGCATATTTTTCATCTATCATCTCTCATCTATCATCTATAGATGTATTTATAGATGTTAGATGAAATATGAAAGGTGATAGATGATACATCATAGATGATAGATGTTAGATATTAGATGACAGATTAATAATAACAGAAGACAAATGTGCCAGAGGATAAAATATTTAAAATTTTAATCTGAATAAAAAAAAAAAATCACATGCTTGACACCTTTTAGATACCTAATATATTTAAAAGTCCAATGTTATGTTATGACACAAGACAAATAACTGATGACAAATTTGATAGTTTTTTAAAAATTTTATAAATTTTTCAAATATGTATGATTTTCATTTTTTTTTTTGTTCCTAGAATTTCGAAATTTTTTGTGCTTTAATATTTTTTCCCAATAACTTTTTCTAGAATTTAATTTTTTTTACATTTTACACTTGACCAATGATACCGGATGATGGATGATAAATGATAGATGATAGATGATAGATGATAGATGATAGATGTTAGATGATAGATGATAGATGATAGATGATAGATGATAGATGTTAGATGATAGATGATAGATGATAGATGATAGATGATAGATGATAGATGATAGATGATAGATGATAGATGATGGATGATGGATAGTAGATGATATATGATTTTACGATAATTTTGACAGATAAACATGACATTTTAAATACAGATGGTAAAGATGATAGAAGACAAATATGACAATTGACAAACGATAAATGATAGTTCAAAAGCAAACAACAAGTGTATGTACGAGCAAAAGAATTAAATCTGATTCAAACCAGGAAGGATCATGGTGGAACAAATCAATTACAATACGAAGTAATGGGCAATCCTTGGAAATTATCTGTAAACCATGGATCGACAATTAAAGTACCAACAATAAAAGAGCCTTCAGACCTCATTCTGTTACCACATGGCAACGATAACAAGGAAATGCTAAAAAAAAGATGAAGAGGCTGTAGCAACAATATCACCTGGTAACTACAACAACTAGATTAAGTCAAGTGGAAAGTTGCCAATTGCTGCACATTGGATTATGCTGCTACTTTTAGGATTAATCATATTTACAACGGCATCCTTCCGATTGAACCAAGTTCCGGATGGGATACCAGTAGTGCAACTTGGATTTATTTGATTGAAGCAAGGAACATTCCAGATGCAAATTGTATATAACAGGACGGACCACGGATATGACTACCACACGAGTGAATTAAAATATATGGAGGATCAATTATGTAAAGATATCCAAAACCTGCAAAACATCAAGGAGTTTATCGAGAAGTCAAATGCCCCACCAAAGCGAAAAATTGATGAGAATCAAGAGATATTGATTCTGAAACATAACCGCGTAGAAGGAGTCATGTTTACTACACTACAATTGGTAAATGGGACAGAGAAGAAATTGGAGTCACACCTGAGAGGCTTTCAGATGCTACTTATCAGATCGCAGATAATAAATGATACAAATGAATAATTTTCAAATATAATCCAAAACTTTGTTGTTTCCACATGAGATATCACTGTAAATTATATCCGAAACAAAAGTGCAGTTTATGAGGGGAAAACAAACTAAATTGATCTCTCCTTTTTTTTTGCCGAGAACAAATGAACAGTTTATACACTTTATACACATTTAGCGCACTAAACGAGGCAATTAAATTCTTGGCAGTGGAAGCGCGAATTAATCACCATCACCATCATCATCATCACCATCATCTCCTAATAAATATCGAACAGCTCGCTTGCGACCTCCGTCATCCGTTCGCTGGAGGCAACAGGCAATTATGCATCCCTACAAGTGCCCCGCCACCCCCAGCCCTCCCTTCCCCCCGCCTAAGAAGCGAAAGAGCGACGAGGAAAAAAAAATACACGAGGTTTATTAAGGACTCGAGTGGCAATTCAGTTAGGGTTGAGTGCCTTAAGTGTTCACCCCCTCCCCCACCCCTCAACTACTTTTAATTTATAACGCGTGTGAAATATTTCTATTTTTTTTTTTCACATCATACGTCGTTATCCTGTTTGAACGCACGCCAGGAGCAAATTTGTTTGTGAATAATATAATATTAATAGCGAGTGATTGAGAGAGGTTTTTTTTTAATAACGAGTTGGCAATGATTTAACGAACAAAAGAAAAAAAAAATAAGTAGACAAGTATTAATTATTACGGGCAGTTGTTTAGTAATATTTTAGGTTTGATGTTAAATACGAGGAATAGTTGGAAAGTAGTACGCGTTTGCATCGTGCGGAGTGCTGGCGAATAGAGTAGACGCCGGACGTGTGCTAACATGTACATTTGTATTTAAACTATCTGTGTGTTGTTAATGTGAGTGTTTTTTATGTTCAAGAAAGTAAATTTGGCCGCTGATTTGGAAGTTAGATTTCTCAACGCAAGAAATCTACGTCCTTGCGATATTTATAATCAAGTATGGAAAAATATTTAACATCGATATTTACCTAAGATGGTACCGAACGCCACACCCATCAGAGTGCCCAGCAGGAGCAGATTCTCCGACATCCACTTCTTGATTCCTGTCATCTCCGTCTTGTCCGATCGCTCCGTGCACTCGATCTTGACGGTGTTCTCCTCGGGCATTTTGGCGAACAGATACTCTAAAAAAAAAAAAGAAAAAGAAAATTATCACCCTACAATCCTTATTAAAGACATTCATGGTCGAACAGTACGTGTATGTCCGAGGAGAAGTCGTCGAAACAAGTCCATCCTTAAAGTTGGACTGAAACATATATTTTTTTTCCGTTCGCGGTTACGAAACGGAGATGAGCCGTCTTGATCCGATTTGCACACTAAAGGTTCGCGGTGCAAAGGAAAGGAATCGAAGTAAATATAGGTCGTTTATTAATCGAATTACATTCAATACGGAAATTTAAACACTTTTACAGGAAAAAACTAAATACTTTTTCTGTATTGAATTGTTACTTAAATATTTATTTTTTACATTACAGATGAGCGTGTTGAAATGTTAAAATTAAAAATGCATATTTCCATTTACGTCATCTTCAAATCACCCCACCTACCACTCACCCCCCCCCCCGGTTAGCCCGTTTCAATTTCCCCATTTCCAACGGATGACGCACGACTTTTTATTCCATTCCGACGTTTTCCTGCCTTCTTTGGTCACGCGAACGCCTCCTTAAATTTATTTCCCCGTTTACCCGGTTTTATTTTCCGCCGCTGTTTACCCCCGTAAATACAATCCTCCCCTCCCCCGTCAACCCTCAGCAGCTACAACGACGTTCCGCTATTTATAAAATTGCTCCCATTGTCCACACAAGCGGCAAATAATTGCCTATCGTAAACATGTAATAACCTGTCGATAATACGTAATTGAGTTTCGATATTCGCCTGACGGGGCAATTGTTTAATCCCATGGATATTATCTCCTCGCAAATATCAATTAAACCTTACCCAACTGTGACATAAGGAAAATTTACGATAACTTTTTGTATATCTGATGAAACAATTGTTTGAAGCTGTGAAGACTTAATCCTACAAATACTGCCTTCATCAATCACCAATGATTTTAAATATTTTAATGTGTAAATTATTTCAATCAATTGAATTTTCAATCTACAGTAATTTCTAGTTATTGAATTTTCGATGTATCGTAATTTCTAGTTATCCAATTTTCGGTGTGAAGAAATTTCTACTCACTGAATTTTCAATGTACAGTAATTTCTAGACATTTAATTTTCGATGTGAAGAAATTTCTACTTACAGAATTTTCAATGTACAATAATTTCTTGTTATTCAATTTTTGATGTGATGAAATTTCCATTTATATAATTTTCTATGTAAAATAATTTCTAATTATTCAACTTTCGAAGTAAAGAAATTTCTACTTATTGTATTTTCGATGTACAGTAATTTCTAGTTATTCAATTTTCTATGTAAAGAAATTTCCACATATTGAAGTTTCGATTTGTTTTCTATTTCGATGTGAAGAAATTTATACTTATTGAATTTTCGATTTGTAATAATAATTAATTATTCAATTTTCGGTGTGCAGAAATTTCTACTTATAGAATTTTCATTGTACATTAATTTCTAGTTATTCAATTTTTGATGTGATGAAATTTCTATTTATATCATTTTCGATGTAAAATAACTTCTAATTATTAATTTTTTTATGTAAAGAAATTTCTACTTATTGTATTTTCGATGTACAGTAATTTCTAGTTATTCAATTTTTGATGTAAAGAAATTTCTACATATTGAAGTTTCGATTTGTAATTCGATGTGAAGAAATTTCTACTTATTTAATTTTTGATGTATTGTAATATCTAAATATTCAATTTTCGATGTACAGTAATTTCTATTTATAATAATAATAATAATAATTATTGTATTTTCGATGTACATTAACTACTAATTATTCAATTTTCGATGCGATGAAATTTCCACTTATTGATTTTTCGATGTACTGCAATATCTAAATATTCAATTTTCGATGTACAGTAATTTCTAGTTATTCAATTTTTGATGTGATGAAATTTCAACTTATTGAATTTTCGATCTACAGTAATTTCTAATTATTCAATTTTCTATTTGATGGAATTTCTACCTATTGAATTTTCAATGTACAGTAATTTTTAATTATTCAATTTTCGATGTGAAGAAATGTCTACTTATTGAATTTTCGATGTACCGCAATTTCTAACTATTCAATTTTCCATGTGAAGAAATGTCTACTTATTGCATATTCGATGTACAGTAATTTCTAAACATTTAATTTTTGATGTGAAGAAATTTCTACTTATTGAATTTTCAATGTACATTAATTTCTACTTATTTAATTTTTGATGTGTTGAAATTTCTATTTATTTAATTTCCGATGTAGAGTAATTTCTAATTATTCAATTTTTGACGTGAAGAAATTTTTACTTACTGAATTTTCGATGTACATTAACATCTAATTATGCAATTTTCGATGTGATGAAGTTTCTCCTTATTGAACTTTTGATATTCAGTAATTTCCGGTTATGCAATTTTTGCTGTGTTAAAATTTCTATTTATTTACTTTCAGATGTACAATAGTTTTTAATTATTTAATTTTCTGTGTGAAGAAATCTCTATTTATCGAATTTTCGATGTACAGTAATTTCTAATTATTCAATTTTCAATGTGAAGAAATTTCTACTTATTGAATTTTTGATGTACAGTAATTTCTAGTTATTCCATTTTCTATGTGAAGAAATTTCTACTTATTGAATTTTCGATGTAGAGTAATTTCTAGTTATTCAATTTTCGATGTGAAGAAATTTCGACATATTGAACTCTTGTTGTATAGTAATTTCTGATTATTAAATTTTTCTTTTAAAGAAATTTCTACTTATTGAATTTTGAAGATACAGTAATTACTAATTTTCGATGTGATGAAATTTCTACTTATAGAATTTTCGATGTACAGTAATTTCTATTTAAATTTCTACTTATTGAAACTTGAAGGTACAGTAATTTCGAATTATTTAATTTTCAACATGAAGAAAGTTATACATACTTATAGAATTTTCGATGTAAAGTAATTTTTAATTATTTAATTTTCTACATGAAGAAATGTCTACTTATTGAATCTTCTATTTACCGTAATAACTAATTATTCAATTTTCAATGTGATGAAATTTCTATTTACTGGATTTTCGATGTGCAATAATTTCTAGTAATTCAATTTTCGAAGTAAAGAAATTTCTACATAATGAACTTTTGATATATAGTATTTTTTGATTATTAAATTTTCCATTTAAAGAAATTTCTACTTATTGAATTTTCAATGTACAGTAATTTTTAATTATTCAATTTTTCGATGTGAAGAAATTTTTACTTATTGAATTTTCGATGTATCGCAATTTCTAACTATTCAATTTTCCATCTGAAGAAATGTCTACTTATTGCATTTTCGATGTACAGTAATTTCTAAACATTTAATTTTCGATGTGAAGAAATTTCTACTTATTGAATTTTCAATGTACATTAATTTCTACTTATTTAATTTTTGATGTGTTGAAATTTCTATTTATTTAATTTCCGATGTACAGTAATTTCTAATTATTCAATTTTTGACGTGAAGAAATTTTTACTTACTGAATTTTCGATGTACATTAACATCTAATTATGAAATTTTCGATGTGATGAAGTTTCTCCTTATTGAACTTTTGATGTTCAGTAATTTCCGGTTTTGCAATTTTTGCTGTGTTGAAATTACTATTTATTTACTTTCAGATGTACAATAGTTTTAAATTATTCAATTTTCTGTGTGAAGAAATCTCTATTTATTGAATTTTCGATGTACAGTAATTTCTAATTATTCAATTTTCAATGTGAATAAATTTTTACTTATTGAATTTTTGATGTACAGTAATTTCTAGTTATTTAATTTTCAATGTGAAGAAATTTCTACTTATTGAATTTTCAATGTAGAGTAATTTCTAGTTATTCAATTTTCGATGTGAAGAAATTTCGACATATTGAACTCTTGTTGTATAGTAATTTCTGATTATTAAACATTCCATTTATTGAATTTTGAAGATACAATAATTACTAATTTTCGATGTGATGAAATTTCTACTTATAGAATTTTCGATGTACAGTAATTTCTAATTCAATTTATACTTATTGAATTTTGAAGGTACAGTAATTTCGAATTATTCAATTTTCAACATGAAGAAAGTTATACATACTTATAGAATTTTCGATGTAAAGTAATTTTTAATTATTTAATTTTCTACATGAAGAAATTTCTACTTATTGAATCTTCTATTTACCGTAATAACTAATTATTCAATTTTCAATGTGATGAAATTTCTATTTACTGGATTTTCGATGTGCAATAATTTCTAGTAATTCAATTTTCGAAGTAAAGAAATTTCTACATAATGAACTTTTGATGTATAGTATTTTCTGATTATTAAATTTTCCATTTGAAGAAATTTCTACTTATTGAATTTTCAAGGTACAGTAATTTCTAATTATTCAATTTTCCATGTGAAAAAATTTCTACCTCTTGAATTTTCGATGTACAGTAATTTCTAATTATACAATATTCGATGTGATGAAATTTCTATTTACTGAATTTTCGATGTACAGTAACTTCTAATTATTCAATTTTCGATGTAAAGGAATTTCTACTTATTGAATTTTCGATGTACAGTAGTTTTCAATTATTCAATTTTCGATGTGATGAAATTTTTATTTACTGGATTTTCGCTGTACAGTAATTACTAACTAATGTAATGAAATTTCTAACTAAATAAGACAATCAAGAATTTAGAAGATTTTTTTTGAGAAATCATCAAATTGAATTTTCGATGCAAATAAATTTCGATTTATGAATTTTTCGATGTGACGAATTAAAAAATTAAAACTGTTTTTATTCTCGATTTTTTGAACAATTGCAACTAAAACTAAATTTATTGGCCAACAAATATTTATGAAATATTTTGCAAATGTAAAGAAACATTTCAACATTTTGAAATTATTGAATTTTTCATGTAAGAAAAGGAAGAATTTAGAACAATTTGTTTGCCACAAATTATTCCTTCAAATTGAATTTTCGTGGCAAAGAAATTTCGATTTATTAACTTTTCGACGTGATGAAACCAAAAAATTAAAACTGTGTTTATTCTCGATTTTTTGAACGATTGCAATGAAAACTAAATTTATTGGCCAACAAATATTTATGAAATATTTTGCAAGTGTAAAAAACATTTCTATATATTGACTTATCAAAGTAAAGAAATTTTTAATTATTGATTTTGTCATGTAACAAAATGAAGAATCTAAATCTTTCTGTATGAAGAAATTTCTACTTATTGAATTTTCGATGTACAGTAATTTCTAATTAGTAAATATTCTATATGAAAAAAATTCTAACTGTTGAATTTTCAATGTATATTAATTTCTAGTTCTTCAATTTTCGATGTAAAGAAATTTCGACTTATTAAATTTTCGATATACAGTAATTTCTAATTATTCTATTTTCTGTATGAAGAAATTTTTACTTATTGAATTTTCGATGTACAGTAATTTCTATTTATACAATTTTCGATGTGATGAAATTTCGAATTATTGAATTTTTCATCTAAGAAAAATTGAAGAATTCACAACAAGCTTTTTTCTGAAATTATTTCTACAAATTAATTTTCGGTGCAAAAAATTTGATTTATTGACTTTTCGATGTGATCAAATAAAAAATTAAAACTATTTTTATTCCCGTTTCTTTTTTGAACAATTGCAATTAAAAATAAATTTATTGACCAACAAATATTTATAATATATTTTGCGAATATAAAAAGAACATTTATACATATCGACTTATCGACGCAAGGAAATTTCTAATAATTGAATTTTTCATGTAAAAAATTGAAGAATCTAAAACAATTTTTGTTTTTTAAAAATTATTTGTACAAATTGAATTTTCGATTTATTAACTTTTCGATGCGACGAAATGAAAAAATTAAAACTTTTCTTATTCTCGTTTTTTTTTTTGAAACAATTGCAATTAAAAATAAATTTATTTGTCAATAAATATTGATGAAATATTTTGCTAATAATTCATATAAACAATTTGACATTTCGTTATAAAAAAATTTCTAAGTATTGAATTTTTGATATGGCGAAATAATAAAAAATAAAAAATAAAATATTGGCAAATATTTATAAAAAAAAATCTACATATTGACTTATCGACGCAATGAAATTTCTAATTATTGAATTTTTCATGTAAGGTAATAAAGAATCTAAAACAAATTTGTTTCCGGAAATTATTTCTATAAATTGAAATTTCGATGCAAAGAAATTTCTGTTAATTAACTTTTCGATGTGACGAAATGAAAAAATTAAAACTGTCTTTATTCTCATTTTTTTTTGAACAATTGCAATTAAAACTAAATTTATTTGCCAATAAATATTGATGAAATATTTTGCTAATAATTCCTATAAGCAATTTGACTTTTCGATAAAAAGAAATTTCTACGTATTGAATCTTCGATGTGACGAAATAATAAAAAATAAAATATTGGCAAATATTTATGAAATATTTTGCAAATGTAAAAAAAACTACATATAGATTTATCGGCGCAAAAGAAATTTCTAATTATTGAATGTTTCATGTAAGAAAATGAAGAATCTAAAACAATTTTGTTTCCTGAAATTATTTCTACAAATTGAATTTTCGATGCAAAGAAATTTCGATTTATTAACTTTTCAATGTAATGAAATAAAAAATTAAAACTGAGAAATGTTTAGTAGTAATATTATATTTAAAAGTTATAATTTAATAAATACACATTGAATTTTCGTTACAGAGAAATTTTTACTAATTGAATTTTCGATGCAGAGAAATTTCTAATTATTAAATTTTCGATACGACAAAATTAAATAAACAAAACTAATTTTTATTTTCAGTTATTGAGTAATTGCAAATAGAAATGAATTTGTTGACAAATAAACAAATAAAAACTAAAACAATTGAAAATTTTTGAAATATTTGGGTAATAAAAAATATTTTTTATATTTTTAGAAAAAGATAATCCTATAAAATTTTAAATCTCTGTTTTTAGAGAAATTACACTTAAAAGTTTCTATTGAATCAATTAAAAATGACTTCTACGCATTGACTTTTCGATGTAATGAAATTTCTAATTATTGATTTTTCGATGTGACGAAAATTATATTCAAAACAGTTTTTATTCGAAAGTTTTTGAGCATTTCTAAGTAAACATGAATTGATTGGTTCACTAAAACTAAAACAATTGAAACATTACCAAATATTTAGCTAATTTAACAATATTTTAAAATTTTTAAGTGCAAAAAATTAGATATTTTGAAAAAAAATGTTTTTACTATATAGAATAAATTTAAATTAAATTAATTGATAAATACAAAACAAATATTTTTACTTACTCACTTTTGGATGTAACGAAATTTTTAATTATTGATTTTTTAATCTAACACAATTAAAAATCTAGTTTTTTTTTGAGAAATTTTATTTAAAAGTTATAACTTAATAAATATACATTATTTCTATAAATTGGATTTTCGATGCAGAGACATTTTTAATTATTGAATTTTCGATACGACGAAAATAAAATTTTAAACAGTTGTTTTTTTTTTCTCAATGGTTTGAACAATTGCAAATAAAAATGAACTAAACTAAAATAAATTAAAATTTATGAAATATTTGGCATAAATATATTTGTATATTTTTGGATGCAAAGAACAAAATCCATATATTTTTTTAAAGAATTACATTTAAAAGTTATTATTTAATGGAGATAAATTATTTCGACAAATTGACTCTTCGATGCGAAGACATTTCTAAACATTGAATTTTCGATGTGACGAAATAAAAAAAGTAAAACTGTTTGTGTTTTCATTTTTTAAGCAGTTGTAATTAAAAATTAATTAATTAATCAACAAAAATTTACTGATGAAAATTTATGAAATATTTGCCAAATATAAAATTATTTATATATTTTTAGACGCAAAGAAAATTAAAGCTCTTGAAAAGAAATAGAAAATCCCATTGCTGTCGAAATTGTTCGTATGTTTCTGTTTCATCTTTTATGAATTGTATTTGTAAAGCAAATTTGATAAAGTACTTATAAATACATAAATAATTAATTAAACAGGATTAGTTTATATTGAATTAATTATTACATATAAACATATTTATACATATTGACTTTTCGATGTAATGAAATTTTTAATTATTGATTTTTCCATGTGACAAAATTCGAAATCTGAAGATTTTTTGAGAAATTACATTTATAAGTTATTTTTAACGAATATAAACTATTTCTACAAACATAATTTTCGATGAAAAGAGTTTTCTAATTATTGAATTTTTAATTTTTGTATCAATTAAATAAAAAAATTGTAGGCAATAAAAATATTTTTTGTTAATGGAACATTTTAACTTATTAACAAATTTATTATAAAAAAAAATATGTCTAGATATTGACATTTCGACAGAAAAAAATTAAAGATGCAACGAATTGAAAGTACAGAGCTGTTTTTTCTGTAATTTTTTAAATAAATACTTTAACAAGGTACTTATTTGACAAAAAATGAAAAAGAAGAAAATTAATGCAGATTGAGTTTGAATTAAAATATTTTCTAAATTTGTCTTATCAAAAAAAAGTCAACTCTTATCTAAATATAATATTTTCTTCCAAGTTTTTTTAGTTTAGCGTATTCTTGACCTATATCATTAAATAATTGATTGAGTTCAGCGTACTCCTAACCTAACACAATCAAATGTAAATTGACCTAGCGGTGCCTGACCTACCTCAAATAACTATGCATTAACCTAGCGTACATTGACCCTATCCCATAAAACCATTGCACCTTCTAGCGTTCTCTTGACCTATCGCAACAAATAGTTTATTGATAAAGGTCAAGGCTACGCTGGATTAATGTTTAGTTTGTTGAGGTAGGTCAAGAGTACGCTGTAATATTTATTATTGCTAAGTTAGTAGTACGCTGGTGTAAACAATTATTTAAACCAAACCTACCAATGATTAATATTATAACATTTTATTATTACAGAAAAAATAGACACTTTCATCTCCACCAAACTTGGTTATGTTAAAATCATTAAAAGATAATGTTGATTGATGAGTTACGTGAAAATGATCCAATAATACAAGTTATTTTACATTAAAAGATAGTTAAAACAACTGCCATAAATTGGGGTTCAAAACTTACTTAATTTTTTATTTTTACTCATCGGTAACCAACATTGTCCATTTCGTTGTGTTTCGTTCGCGAGAAAATACACGTTTTCACGTTCGCTCTTCTTCACGCTTCACCGGAGGCACTCGAATTAATTAAAACGGGCAATTAACCCCCTCGGTTACCTCCTAAGCAGTCTAAGTCCTAATTACGCCCCTGCCGTTATTGCGTTTCCGCCGGAGGGCATTTTTCTCGCTCCTCTGCTCCACAAGGGCCATCCCTCCCTTAACCGCGCAGCGATTTTATCGATTTAGTCAGCCACAGGTTCAGTCGCCAACCATCAATTATTATCCGTCTTAAGGAAATAATCACGGTGCCACCGCGTACCCCCTTCTCGATATCTGACCTTTCAAACTTTCAAAGCGCTTTCATTCTTGGCGCAAAACTAATTTTAGACATAACCTATAACTGCTGTCAAGATTAAAACAATTGATAGATGGAGAGAACTAAGTTTGGTTATTGACAAAACAGCTAAAAAAATTAGAATGTGTTTAATTATCAAATCAAAGCTTGAGGAAAATATCAAGGCTGATTTGAATTAGATTTGATCTTCAATTGATTTTTGTGGTTGAAAAGTTCAAAAAATAAGGAAAAGGGAATGTAATATGTTTCATTATCAAAACAAAGCTTGAAGAAAAGATCAAGGTAGCTATGAATTAGATTTTATAAGTATAAGTATTTTGTTATATATGTTATACATTTTTGTAAATTGTAAATAAAACACGATAACTTTGTATAACTTGAAATTTTTTTTATTGTGAGTAGTTTCGACAAATTTAGCTTGCCATTACCAAAAACATAGTAAAGCATTTTGTTTTAGATATTTATTATCTTTTCTTATTTTTAAATTCACGCACATTACTTTAAGTAAAGCTTTCGCTCATATTATCTAATTTTTATTTTTGTTTCAGGCAAAATAATTGACAGCTGTCAATTGTAATAAATCGGACGACGCTATGAACGAGATGAGAATTCTTTTTTTTTTGTAGGTCGAGCCGTTCGTTCGGCAGAGTGTATTTATAATTCCCTTCACACCCGGTTTTCACGTGACATTAGTCGAGCGAACGAACGCCTGCGAATAATCGATGGACTCTTCAGGGGGACACCAACAAAAAATAAAAAAAATAAAAAAAATGAAAACATCACTTATGCACAAAAGTAAATGTCAGTTTGTCAATCAATCAAGTCGGACAAGATCTTTCAAGGGAACAGTTTGTGTTCATGTTTGATTACTGTATACATATAGAAGCACTTTAAAAACCGATAGAGATTTTATTCTTTTTTCGGAAAAAGCTTTTGGTAATAATTTTTCCACAGAAAGTAGATGATTTTTTTGTTTAATAGGTTATTTTATATAGCAAAGTTTCAAATATGTTGAAAAATTTTACAAAAAAAATTCTTGAAAGATTTTGGATGTTATTTGGATGACCTTAAATAATTTTGAATGACCGTCGAATGATCTACCACTCAACACCACCGTTTAATGACCTTCAGCGAACGTTAGATTACATAAAATGCCATCGATTGGTCAACGGATGACCTTAAATGACCTTGAATGACCATTGTATAATTTTAATTGTTCATAAGATCATTCTATGGTCGTTGGATAATCTTAAATAACCTTGAATGATCGTTGGATAGTTTTAAACGATCGTTAAATGATCTTAAATAATCTTGATTGATCACAAAATGATCGTTGAAAGATTTTCAATAATTTCAAGTGACCAATTAAAATCCTTGAATGACCCGCGAAGGATCTATCCTTTGCTGTTGTTGAATGATGAAACGGCCTTAAGATGATCTTCACTGACCGCTAGATTACATTAAATGCCATTGATTGATCGTTGAATAACCTTAAACGACCTTGAAAGTTCATCACATAATTTTGATCATTCTAATTAATCTTGAATGAACGTTGCATAATCTTAAATGTCCTTGAATGACTGTCAAATAACATTGAACTGTCGTTTAAATAATCTTGAAAGATCACAAGATAATTTTTAATGATCGTTGGAAGATTTTAAATAATATTGAATGATCTTTTGGATAACCTTGAATAACCATCGAATGATCTATCATTTGCTGTTGTTGAATGATGAAAGGGCCTTCTTCACTGACCGCTAGATTACTTTAAATCTACCATTGATTGAGTTGAAACGAGGACATATGATTACAGACGATTGCAGACAAGGGCAGATGAAGAAAAACGAGGACAGACGATTATAGTCGATGACATACGATAACAGTCGATGACAGAAGTGCACACACGATGACAGACGATAACAGACAAGGTCAGACAAAGACAGACGATAATAGTCGATAATAATTAATGACATACTATAATAGACGATGACAAACGATGACAGACGAGAACAGACTATGACAGATGATAAGATAGGCGATGACATATGTTAACAGATGATGACAAAAAAAGACAAATGATGACAGATAAAAACACACGAGGACATACGACGACAGACGATAATAATCGATGACATAATATAACAGACGAAGACATACAATGTTAGACGAGAACAGATGATGGCAGACGAGGACATTTGATAACTGATGAGGACATATAGTGACAGAGGGCAGAAGAATAGAAAATCAAACGAGGACATATGATTACAGACAATTGCAGACGAGGACAGATGAAGGCGAACGAGGACAGACGATGACATACGATAACAAACGATGACAAACGACGATAGCTGACGACATATGATGACAAATGAGGACAGAAGGTGACAGACGATAATAGACGATGACAGATGAGAACAAATGACAGATGATGCGAAAAAATTACAGACGAGAATAGACAAGGATAAGGACATAGGAAACAGGACAGTGAACAGAAGTTAGAGGACAAAGAAGAGAAGTCAATAGACAAAGAACAGATGACAGTTCGCTGAATGACCTTAAGGTTCATTACATAATTTTGAATGTTTATATGATCACTCTAATTAATATTGAAAGAACATTGGATAATCTTAGATAACCTTGAGTGACTATCAGATAACTTTAATCTTGAAAAATCACAAGATAATGATCGCTGAAAGATCTTAAATAATTTTGAATGACCCTTTGAAAATCTTGAATGACCGTTGAATGATTATAATCTTTTGCTGCTATTAAATGATGAAACGGCATTTAAATGATCTTTACTGTCCGCTAGATTACATCAAATGCCATTGATTGGTCGTTGAATGACATTAAATGACTTTGAATAACCTTAATGTTAATTACATAATCTTGAATGATTTATGATCACTCTAATTAGTCTTGAATGAAGGCTGGATAATCTTAAATAGCCTTGAATGACTGTTAGATAATTTTAAATGATCGTTTAATAATCTTGATAGATCACAAGACGACTTTGAATGATTGTTGAAATATTTTAAAGAACTTTGAATGTGGTACTGGATAACCTTGAATGACCGTCGAATGATCTACCTTTAGATGCTGTTGGATGTTCTTGAATGGCCGTTAGATTACATCAAATGCAATTGATCAGTCTTCGGATCACTTTAAACGACCTTGAATAATCACAAGCTTTATTTTATAATTTTAAATATTCATATAATCACTCTAATTGATCTTGAATGACAATGGATAATCCTAAATAACTTTAAGTGGTCGTTAGATAAGTTTGAATGATCTTAAATAATCTTGAAAGAACACAAGATGATTTTGAATGATTGTTAGGTGATCTTAAATAATGTTGAATAACATTTGTTCTTCAATAACCGTTCGAAAACCTTGACTGCTGATGACATCAAATATCATTGAATATTCGTTTAATTCCCTTAAATAACCAAGAACCACCAATATAATCTTGAATGCTCAATAGATTACTTAAACTGATCTTAATTGATCGTTGAATATCCTTAAATGACCTTGATGATTTTAAACTATTATCGAATAACTTTTTAAAAATCTTTAAAGAAAGACATATGATTAAAATTATTGCCAGATGACGTTAAAGAACCTCGAATGACCAAAAAAAGACCTCGAAAGATCATTAGATTATTTTAAATAACTTTTAACAATCGTTAAATGACCTAGAATGACTATTAGATAACTTAAAATGATCATCTTATATGACTAAATTGACCGTCGGATAACATTAAAGAATATTGAATGAAAGGCTTTGAACGATCATTAGATTATTCTAAATAACTTTTAACGATCGTTAAATGACCTTAAATAAGCTTGAATGGCCATTAATTAACCTTTAAATGGGATTGATGACTAAATAAAATATAGAATGATCATTAGATGACCATTAATGATCTTGAATGAACGTTGGATGACCTTAAATACATTTGAAACACTGTTGGATAATTTTAAATTATCGTTGGATGATAAATTAGGTATTTATGATTTGATGACCTTAAATTAATGCTGGATGACCTATAGTTTTGAATAGTGATTGGATAATTTTAAATAACATAAATGACCTTTGGGTTACCTTAAAGAACTATTAATTATCATTAAAAGACCTTGAAAGATCATTAGATTATTCTAAATAATTTTTAACGATCTTTTATGATCTTAAATTATATTTCATTCAACCATTGTTGAATAACCTTGAATTAAAGTGGAACGACCTTGAATTACAGTTTGATTTAATAAACGACATTTAATGACCTTAAATTGGCTTTCAAATAAAAATTAATGATCTATGACCTTAAACAACTTTGACCATCATTCAATAAACTTAAATTGTTTTAAAGTCTCTTGAATAAATTTGTTAACAAAATAAAAATAAATGATAAGATCATTAATTGATTGCCTTAAATATCCTGGCCTCTAAACTGGCTGTTGGATGACCTTGAATCATCATTTGATTTAGCAAAATTATCTTAAATAATTTTTAATTGTCATTTGATTAAGGTCATCAATTTTTCATCATTATTTAATGACCTTCAATGATCATTATACGGTCTTGAATGAAATTGATAAAATAAAAATAAAAATCATGATCTTGGGTGACCTTGAATAACAAAGTTATAAAGTGTCTTATTTAAATTCGTTCGTTAGAAGAGTTCAAAATGAATGTAGGATAACCAATAGACGACCTTGAATAATGTTCAGGTTTTTGGATGACTTAAATAATAAAAACTGACTGTTAAGTTACTCTGATGACCTTAAACAACTTTCAATGACCTTTAAAAGACCTTGGTACATCTTTGGATTACATTAAACCATTAAACAACTTTTAACGATCATTAAGTGACTTTAAATAACCTTCAATGATCATCGTTTAATAGCTTTGGCAGATTATTTTATGACCTTGACTGGAATTGTTGATACATAGAGAGAAATTATTGTACTTAAATCTATAATGAATAAAAAGAAAACATTATAGTGATTATAAGATGACCTTGAATAAACTAATTTGAACGTTGAATGACCTTGAGTGACCGTTGCCTAACTTTGAATAATGACTTTAAAAAAACAAAAATACCTTTGGATAAGTGTCAATTACCATTAGATGTCCTTAAATAACCTTCTTGTAGGATTATTAGATATCTTAAATAGCTTTTAGTTTAAATACATTTTATAGATCGTTTAAGGAACTTAAATGACCTTAAACGTCCTCATTTAATGACCTTAAATTAACCTCTAAATTCTGTCAAAAATCGTTAGATTATTTTAAAAATTATTCAGTTTTTATTGGCATAGAATGTAATAACTAATTTTTAATTTTTACCGTTAGATGACCTTAAAATAACCTTGAATGACCATTATTTAGTAACCTTGAATTGGCGTTGTTTGACGAACGAATGGAATTGTTGGCAAAATAAAAAAAAAAATAGAATAATCATCAGATGACCTTAGATGACCTTGTTTGATGATTGCATGAAATGGCCTTTAGATTACCATTAGATGACCTTGAGTGAAGATTAGATTGTCGAATATTTTAAATGATCAAAAACAACTCAATTGAATTAAATTGTCGTCACAATTGATTATCTTAAATGAATTTTAATGATTCTCAGTTGGCCTTAAATAACCATAATTCAAAAATTTAAAGAACACTTTATGACGGATGAATAGAGAAAAATTAATGTACTTCAGTTCATATTTTTTTCTAAGTTAGAAACAAAACGATAACACTGAAACCTGAATTGAGCTCTAGATGACCTCAAATGATCATAAATGTATATTTTATGACCTAGAATGGAATTAGTTGATAAATAGAGAAAAAAATAATGTTCTTTAATCTACATTTTCTCTAAATTAGAAATTTGCAGATAACCCTCAAATGACCATAAATGACCTTGAGTGGAATTTTTGATAAATAGGGAAAAATTAATTTACTTTAATCCATATTTTTTTAAATTAGAAACAAAACAACAACACTAAAATCTTAACTGAGTTTTAGATGACCTCAAATGATCATAAATAAATATTTTATGACCTTGAGTGAAATTGTTGATAAATACAAAAAATTAATGTACTTTAATCCATATTTTTTTCTAAATTATAAACAAATCGACCACACTAAAACCTGGATTGAGCTTTAGAGGACCTCAAATGAACATACATGAATATTTTATGACCTTAAAGAAATTGTCGATAAATAGAATGAAAGATAAATAATATTTTCAATTAAAAACAAACAAGTGTTGATCTTTGGATCCCCTTTGAATGACCTTGAGTGAACATTTTATGACTTACTGTTACTTGTTTTAATTATAAAATGTTAATTTATCCTAAATAACGTTTAATAATGGTTAGATGACCTTGAATAATCTTGAATGATCATTTATAACTTTATTGGAATTGTTGACAAAAAGAAAAAAATGGATGTGCTTAAATCTATAAATTTTTCAGCTAAAAAATTTGTTGAAATAATATGCCTTCAAGCGTTTGACGAATAATAAATTATGTAATTGGCTTAAAAATCAATATACTCAATATCCAAGATTAAACAATTGCTTTAAAACAACCGCTACCTAACAACCAAAAATAAACTGACTATTTCCTGAAAATGAATCGAAGGAGTTAAATGCTTTTAATTGATTCTTAAACATTTTTTTAATAGTTTTTGCGTTCAAAAGGGAAAGCTGAAAAGAGTCGATTTACGTAATAAACGCTATAAGTGCGGTGTGGCTATTTCGGTCCGACCTTGAACTTGCGGGGAAATATGGAAATAGAGCGATTCGTGCCGGAGACGTCGTCGTCGTCGTCGCCGTCGTCGCATTAGCTCCATTAGATGGAGTAAACAAATTCGACCTTGAACTTTTGTTTTCGACGTTTGACCCTTATATTAATCATACGGGTCGATTGATTGGGTGGGCAACAGATGGAATTGACGAGACGGTAAAACCAAAAATTGCGTTTAAATAAAATGAATGTAAATGTTTAAGCTTGTTTAAATCCGTAGTAAGAGTCTTCAAATAAATGTTGATGAGGTGTGAATAGTTCGAAACCAATCCTTAGCTTGGATAAAATATGTTTACTTTACCTATATAAAATATATAGGATATTTTTGCCAATTGCTAATAAACTATTAGAGTTACATGAAATTTATATTACAAATAATTGTAGAGAATTCAAAAGTGAACAAATTATTAAGAATACCTTTTTTGCGTATACCTCATAGTTTTCGAATAAAATATAGGGGAAGTACTATCACCATTTTTATAAGTGTTTTAATCTAAGGTTTATATTATTGTTGATTTGGCTTAAGAAACTCGAAAGAAAATAAACGTACAATCATCTTAAAAATATTTAATACTATTTAATTAACACAAACAGAACAACACCTTTTATTTATTATTTACGTGACCTTATTATTCGTCCCGGTTTAAATGTTTTGATTACCTAACAATAATTGCGTGTTTATAAATTCTAATGCCATTTCGCAAAGTGCTTACCCTACACGACGAATTCAATCCGGTCCGATCGGACGAGCCGGTAAATCACGTACATACGAGGCACAGCTATAAATTATTCGGTATCTAAAGTGGAACTCGTGCTCGCGTGACTGGAAATTTCCTCGATTCGCAATGAATGTGTTTTTTTTTTTACTTCCACTTCGGTCTTAATATAAACGAAGTGAATAATTCATATTCCATTCGGTGTATATAAATAAATCCTATTAATCAAAAGCTATTTATAAAATACGTAATGATGTAATCTTATACATACTAAATATAAATATTTTATAATGGTAATATGAAAATATAATAGTATATTACATAACGAGAGTTGTAAGTCATATATTACGTACGAGTGGAAAAAGTTGCGCACGAGCCGTTAGGCGAGTGCAGTAATTCCACGAGTACGTAAGTGACTTACACCTCGAGTTGTGTACTATACTTTTTCTACTCCCATTCATTATAATTTAGAATACTTTGCAATATTGAGGTTATGTTTCACTATTACAACACTTCGCAGCATTGAATACATGGCCATAAGTATTTCTTACTTATTTCGCCAAAACAGGCTAATAACACATTTTCCGAGAGAGACTGAACATTATTATTCATACGCCAATCCATGAATTTACCGTAAACCACTTTGTAACACGCTTTGGATTTTTCCGGGAGAAAATCCGCTGCGGTATGTTCTGCTAGTTGCCTAATTTCTGGTGGAGTTCCAACAATTTCTTCTGTGGAGTAACTTTCACTCATTTTAACAATGAATAAATGAATTATTTATAATAATTAAACTAAAATAACGTCAATGTAATGTGTATTCAACAACGATAAATGTCAAATTCATTTGTCAAGGCTACTTGATTGGAGTTTTGTAATAATAATCGTTACGTAATATATTACGTGCTAGTTTTTTCTTCATTACGTGCATGTATCATAATGCCATGGTTACTAATCAACAAACGATTGCGTTATTGCCTACTTACTACTATGGGAGTAGAAAAATATAATTATATGGTTTTAAAAAAATGTTTTTGTAAATATTTTACAAATTTATTAATAACATATTTTAGTAAATAAGCATATAATATAGGTTTTATTTCCAAGAAACCCTTGTTTATGATGTAGGAATTGGAGGGTGGGATAGAGGCCACCCACCCACCCTACATATGTTTTTAACATTAATTACAAACCCTCCTTTGTGATTAAAAAAAACATCCATCAAAGATTTGAGTTTAATTTTAAAACCATAATCAGTGTTGTAATTTTAATTCCTATGTATATGTAGGGTGGGTGGGTGGCCTCTATCCCACCCTCTAACCAATAACTCCACACGCGAGTTTTAATAAATAATTTTTAATGTCTACAGCTTTTCATGCTTTATTCATTTCGTAAATTTTATCGTTAGTATAGTTTTTATTTCCCAGAAACCCTCGATTATGATATAGAAATTGGAGGGTGGAATAGTGGCCACCCACCCACCCTACATATGTTTTTAACATTAATTACAAACATTCTTTTGTGATTTAAATAAAACATCCATCAAGGATTTGAATTTAATTTTGAGTCCATAATCAGTGTTGTATTTTTAATTCCTATGTATATGTAGGGTGGGTGGGTGGCCTCTATCCCACCCTCCAATAAATAAATTTTAATGTCTACAGCCATTTGTGCTTTATTTATTGCGTACATTTTATCTTTAGCGTAGTTTTTATTTCCCAAAAACCCTTGTTTATGATATAGAAATTGAAGGGTGAGATAGAGGCCACCCACCCACCCTACATATGTTTTTTAACATTAATTACAAACAGTCGTTTGTAATAAATTAAATATCCATCAAAGATTTGAATTTAATTTTGAATCCATAATCGGTGTAGGGTGGGTGGGTGACCTCTAACCCAATCAAAATCTTTTTTAATTTTGACAGTTGTCATTTCATTGTTTTGACGTATGACATTAGATATATCTGACGGATGAAATTTTTGTTTTACTAACGTATTTTTCTTACTATTCAACTACATTTACGAAAGTAATCAAAAACCATAATTTTGACAGTTGTTATTTCAAGTTTTTGAACAACAATTGATATATTTTTCTTTTAGTATTTTTCTTTTTATTCAACAAAATTTACAACAGTAATAAAAATCTATATTTTTGACAATTATTATTTCAGGTTTTTGACATATGACATTTTCATAATTGACATTCGATATATTTGACAGTTGACATTTTTGTGTTTCTAAAGTATTTCTCTCCTAATTCCACATCATTTACAACAGTAATCAAAAACTATATTTTTGGCAGTTGTTATTTCTAGTTTTTGACATGTGACATTTTCATAACCGACATTAAATATTTTCAATGGTTGATAATTTGTTTTTTTTAGTATTTTTCTTTTTATTCAACAAAATTTTTAACAGTAATTAAAATCCATAATTTTTGACAGTTGATATTTTAGGTTTTTGACATATGACATTTTCATAATTGACAGTTGAGATTCTTATTTTTCAAAGTAATTTTCTTTTTATTCAACATTATTTACAACCATAATCAAAATTTATATATGTATTTGACAGTAGTTATTTCAGGTTTTTGACGTATGACATTTTCATAATTGACATTCGATATATTTGACAGTTAACATTTTTGTTTTTCTTTTTATTCCACATCATTTACAACAGTAATCAAAACTATATTTTTGACCTTTGTTATTTCAAGTTTTTGACATGTGACATTCTCATAACTGATATTAAATATTTTCAATAGTTGATATTTTTGTTTTTTTTTTTAGTATTTTTCTTTTCATTCAACAAAATTTTTAACAGTAATTAAAGTCTATAATTTTTGACAGTTGATATTTTAGGTTTTTGATGTATGACATTTTCATAATTGACAGTTGTGATTATTTATTTTTTAAAGTAATTTACTTTTTATTCAACATTATTTACAACCGTAATAAAAATTTATATATTTGACAGTTTTTATTTCAAATTTTTGACGTATGACATTTTCATAATTCACATTCGATATATTTGACAGTTGACATTTTTGTTTTTCTAAAGTATTTTTCATTTTATTCAACGACATTTATAAATGTACTTAAAATCTATAATTTTGACAGTTGTTAGATCACGTTTTTGACATATGATATTTTATATTTGACATTAGATATATACTACAGTTGAAGATTTTGTATTTCTAAAGTATTTTTCTTTTTATTCAACAACATAGATATTTTTGTTTATGCATTAAAAATATTTGACAGTTAACATTTTTGGATTTTCAAGTATTTTTCTGTTTATCTGTACATTAACAACAGTAATCAAAATTTATTTTTTGACAGTTTTTTTTGTAGTATTTTTCTTTCAATTTTTAACAGTAATAAAAAGCTTAATTTTTTGTTTTTGTCGCACAACATTTTTTTAAATTGACATTAGATATTTTTGACAGTTGACACTTTTGGTTAATTTAGAATTTTACTCTTTATTCAACAGCATTTCTTACAGTAATAAAAATCTATATTTTTGATAGTTGTATTTTTCTTTTTATTCCACAACATCTACAACAGTAATCAAATTCTATTTGTTTTTGACACGTGTCATTTTCATAACTGACGTTAAATATTTTCAACAGTTGATATTTTTGTTTTTTTAGTATTTTTCTTTTTATTCAACAAAAATTTTAACAGTCATTAAAGTCTATAATTTTAGACAGTTGATATTTTAGGTTTTTGACATATGACATTTTCATAATTGACAATTGAGATTCTTATTTTTTAAAGTAATTTTCTTTTTATTTAACAACATTTACAACAGTAATCAAAATTTATACATTTGACAGTTGTTATTTCAAGTTTTTGACATGTGACATCTTCATAATTGTCATTAAAAAAATTGACAGTTGACATTTTTTGTTTTTTAAAGTATTTTTATCTTTATTCAACAACATAGATATGTTTGATAGTTGAGACTTTTGTTTTTGCATTATAAATATTTGACAGTTGACATTTTTGGTTTCATAAGTATTTTTCTGATTATTTAACATTTACAACAGCAATCAAAATCTATAATTTTGACAGTTTTTTTGTAGTATTTTAGAAAAAGTATTAAATTGACATTAGATATTTTTGACAGTCGACACTTGGTTAATTTAGCATTTTACTTTATTTCCAACAGCATTTTGACAGTTGTTATTTAATGTTTTTGACACGTGACATTTTCAACAGTTGACATTTTTGTTTTTTTCTTTTTGTTCAACAATTTTTTAACAGTAATCAAAATTTATCATTTTTACACTTATCGTTTTAGGATTTATGACAAATGACAATTTCATAATTGACATTAGATATATTTGACAGTTGGGATATTCATTTTTCTAAAATATTTTTATTTTTATTCCATAATATTTACTACAGTAATCAAAATCTATATCTAATTTTGACAGTTGACATTTTAGGTTTTTGACATATCACATTTTCATAATTGACATTAGATATATTTGACAGTTGAGATTTTTATTATTTTAAAAGTATTTTTTTTTATTTCAACAACATTTACAATAGTAACCCAAATCTATAACTTTGATGGTTGTTATTATACGTCTTTGACATATGACATTTTCATAATATTGACATTATCTTTTTGACAATTGTAATTTTTAATTTTTTTATTAAATAGCATTAACAACAGTAATTAAAATCTATAATTTAGACAGTTGATATGTCAGGTTTTTGACATATGACATTTTCATAATTGACATTACATATATTTGACAGTTGATATTTTTGTTTTTCTAAATTATTTTTCTTTTTATTCAACCATTTTAATAATTGAACATTTTTTAACAAAAATCTCAACTGCCAAAAATACTTATGTTGTTGAATAAAAAGGAAACTACTTTAAAAAAATCAAAAACGTCAACTGTTAAAAATATCTAACGTCAATTATGAAAATCTCAAAATCCTGAAATAACGATTTTGACATATGACATTTTCACAATTGACGTTAGATATTTTTAACAGTTGACTTATTTTGTTTTTTTTAAAGTAGTTTCCTTTTTATTCAACAACATAGATATTTTTGACAATTGACATTTTTGTTTTGACATTAGAAGTATTTGACAGTTGGTATTTTTGTTTTTTAAGTATTTTTTTGTTTACTAAAGAACATTTACAACAGTAATCATTATTTTTTTATTCTTTCAGGTTTCTGACAAATGACATTTTTATAATTGACAGTTGACATTTTTGTTGTTTTTAAAGTATTTTATTTTTATTCACACAATATTTATAAAAGTAATTAGAATGTTTAATTTTTTAGAGTTGTTATATCTCGTTTTTGACAGATCATGTTTTTATATTTGGCATAAGATAGTTTTGACTGTTGACATTTTTGCATTTTTTAAATATTTTCATTTTTATTCAACAGCATTTTTCAACGTGACATTTTTAAGAGTAATAAAAATTTGTAATTTAGACAGCGTTGATATTTTTGACAGTTGACATTTTGTTTATTTTTTGTAGTCCTTTTACTGGACAATATTTTTTAAACATACAATTCTCAACATAAATCAAAATATTAAAAAAAAACAAAATGTCAACTCAAAAAATATCTGTCATTTGTGGAAATATCGGGTGTCAAAAATTGAATAATCTACTGTTAGATTTTAAATTTTTTGAGTTGACATTTTGGTTTTTTTATTGTCTATAATTTCAACAGTAGTTATTTTAGGTTTTTGACAGCTGATATATTTATAATTGTTATTGTCAGCTGACATTTTTGTTTATTTTTACTAATTGTGTTGATATTTTTGACAGATGACAATTTATTTTTTAAATATACAGTTTTAAACAGTAATCAAAGTCTATAATTTTTTTACAGTGGTTATTTCATTTTTTCACTGATTACATTTTCATAAGTGACGTACATTTTTCACACTTGACATTTTTTAGTGTTTTGTATTTTGACAGCTGTTTTTTCAAGTTCTTGACAGCTGATAATTTTATTATTGTCACTAGGTATTTTTGACAGTTGACAATTTATTTATGTAGTGTTGTAATTTTAATATATATAGAATGGGTGGGTGGCCTGTAACCACCCTCCAATCAATAAAACCACGCGCAAGTTTCAATAAATAAGTATTAATGTCTACAGCTTTTCATACTTTATTCATTGCGTAATTTTATGTTTAGTATAATTTTTATTTCCCAAAAGACCCTTGTTTATGATATAGAAATTGGAGGGTGGGATAGAGGCCACCCACCCACCCTACATATGGTTTTAACATTAATTACAAACAATCGTTTGTGATTTTAAAAAAACATCCATCAAGGATTTGAATTTAATTTTGAATCAATAATCAGTGTTGTATTTTTAATTTCTATGAATATGTAGGGTGGGTGGGTGGCCTCTATCCCACCCTCCAATCAGTAATACCACGCGCGGGTTTCAATAAATAAATTTTAATGTATACAGCCGCTCGTGCTTTATTTATTAGGTAAATTATATCTTTAATATAGTTTATATTTCCCTAGAAACCCTTGTTTATGATATAGCCACTGGAGGGTGGGATAGAGGCCACCCACCCACCCTACATATGTTTTTAACAATAATTACAAACAATCGTTTGTGATTTAAAAAAAACATCCATCAAGGATTTGAATTTAATTTTGAGTCTATAATCAGTGTTATATTTTTAGTTCATTTGCATATGTAGGGTGGGTGGGTGGCCTCTATCCCACCCTTCAATCAGTAATACCACGCGCGAGTTTCAATAAATAAATTTTAATGTCTACAGCCGTTCGTACTTTATTAATTACGTAAATTTTATCTTTAGTATAGTTTTTATTTATCAAAAACCCTTGCTTATAATATAGCAATTGGAGGGTGGGATAGAGGCCACCCACCCGCCCTACATATGTTTTTAACATTAATTACAAACAATCGTTTGTGATTTTAAAAAAACATCCATCAAGGATTTGAATTTAATTTTGAGTCTATAATCAGTGTTATATTTTTAGTTCCTTTGCATATGTAGGGTGGGTGGGTGGCCTCTAACCCACCCTCCAATCAGTAACACCACTCTCGAGTTTCAATAAATTTTAATGTCTACAACCAGTCGTGCTTTATTAATTACGTAAATTTTATCTTTAGTATAATTTCTATTTCGAAAAACCCTTGTTTATAATATAGCAACTGAAGGGTGGGATAGAGGCCACCCGCCCACCCTACATATGTTTTTAACAATAATTACAAACACTCGTTTGTGATTAAAAGAAAACATCCATCAAAAATTTGATTATAATTTTTGGCACTTTAGGCAGTGTTGCAGTTTAAATATCTATATATATGTAGGGTGGGTGGGTGGCCTCTATCCCACCCTCCAATCTGTAAAACACACTCGTACGTTTCCTTAAAAATATTTGATCATAAACCATCTCTAATATACTTTTATAATCCCTAAAATATGTGCCTATTTAGAATGCATCTCCACTCAAAATCTCGTTTCTCGCAGCTTTAAAATTACGATAATTCAATGATCTTCATTTGGGGAAACAAAATTAAATAAATAGGATAGAAAAAAATAGTGTAGGAAGCTGTCAAGTGAAGAAAAAATGGAAGGAAAGCCAAAGAAACGTAACGAGGGAATGTAAAGGGAAAAATGATTTCATTATTATAAAAATGGGTAAGGGTAAGATAAGAGAGGAACAAAAACAGAAGATAAGATAAAAGAGATTAAAGGCAACAGAATGGTTACAATAAGAAAAGAAATATGAAGGTAACAGGCAGACAAATAGATTTAATCTATTGTTCAATAAAATAAATAAAATCTTCAATTAGGTTTCATTCAGATTTTAGTCAAAGATTTGAACGTTTTACAGATTGAAGGGTGGGATAGAGCCAACCACCCACCCTACATATGTTTTTAAACATTACGTACAAATCCTCGCTTGTAATTAAAGAAAAACATTCACCAAAAATTTGATTATAATTTTTGGTACTTTAGACAGTGTTGTAGTTTAAATAACAATATTTTTGTAGGGTGGGTGGGTGGCCTCTATCCCACCCTCCAATCAGTAAAACATACGCGAAGGTTTCCTTAAAAATATTTGATCATAAACCGTCTCTACTATATTTTTAGAAGCCCTAAAATATATAACTATTTAGAATGCTAGAATTGTTAGTATCTTCACACAATATTTTGTTTCTGGAATCTTTAAAGTTATGACAATTCAATAATCTTTTTGGAGTAGAAAATACAATATATGAGATAGAAGAAGAGACCGCGAAAAGCTGTCAAGTAAAGAAAAATTGGAAGGAAAGCTAGAGAAACAATGAGGAAAATGTATAGAGAAAAGTGGTTTTATTATTATAAAAATGGATAAGGGTAAGGTAAGCCAGTAAAATGGATACAATAAGATGAGAGACCAGACGATCTGAAGAGGAGAGATGAAGGACTAAACCTTACGTCTGTATTTGTGACGATTAATGATTTAGTCTATTTTTATAACAAAAACTGACTTAATGAAACAATTACTCTCCTTATTGAACAATGAGATATATTAAACTATTCAAAAAGAAAATAGTTTGTTAAAATTAAAGTAGCTACTTTTGCATACATTTATTTTTAACAGGACGTTATAGATATGTCAATTGTAATGTTTAAATATACCAGAAATTAAATGTTTAATTGTGGATGCGTTTACTTTGTGGTACACCTTAAATATAATGAAGAAGACACGATTATTTTGTTTTACCACTTTAAACAGAGTGGTGAAACAAAGTAATTACTTTAAATAAAGTGGTAAAACAAAGTAATCGTGTCTCCTTCTTCATTATAGCAGAAATTTTAATATGGTTGATTAATTTCTCACTTAAACCGTGATGAAACATTTTTGGATTATCTTGATTGATTAAAAACATTTCGTTTTGTTTCACTAATTGGTGTAATAGTGAAACTAAGTGTTCTATAAATTTTAAATTTATGGATTTCCATTTTTTTGCAGTTATTATGTGATGGCCTATTATGTATGGCTTCGGTTTCGATTTGTTCACCTTTTAGGTCTTTAATGTTAATAAGTGTGATAAAGAAATGTGTCGGTATTTACCAGAAAAACGTGAAGAATCTTCCATAGCACGTGATAATCAAAGGGAAACCCGAGTTCTGTGATGGCCCCCGTTTTAGGGTAGTTTCCGGTCGGCGGCAGTACGGAACCCGTCGTAGGGGCTTATCGCGCGCGTCACTTGTTAATCCCGTTGTCTCGCCGCCGCCTCCGCACCAGACACCCGGACAGTGACAACGGAAGCGAAACGTCGTCCTCGACGGTGTCCGTCTTCTTCCTCCTCCTCGTGCGTACGTAGTGTATGTGTTTGCTTACGTTCTGTGTCTTCTGTATGTGTGTGTGTCTGTGTGTGTGTGTATGGGTTTTTTTGGTGTGGATGGCGGGAGGACGGCTGGTTGCGAACTGGCGGCTCTCGCGGCGGCGACCCGTTCGCGATATTATCGACCACCGGCTGCGCCGCCGCCGCCGCCACCACCATCCGGAGCGAGCGTCCCCGTCGTCGTCTTCGCCGTCGTCGGGGATGCAACCCGACGATCGATCCGGGCAAAGGGGCCCGAATTCAATTCACGACCGTACTCCTCCTCATTACATAATCATCGCCCCCTCTTCACCCTCCCCTTGCTCCACCGCCCCCTCGACTAAATGCAATCGGCCCGTTGTCCGCGCCTTTGTGCGGGGCGTTTCGTTTCCGGTGTTTCCGGCGCGTCGAAAATTCGCCGGCGTCGCGGCGTGCATCTCTCTGACCTCAACCTCGAAATTGTAACACTGACCTACCCAATGCGATTCCACTGGATGGGTGTGTTTGTATGTGGGTGCGTGTGTATGCGTTCGAATGTGCGTCACGAAATTTTAACCATTAATATGTTTATATTACCGAAAAACAAACACTTTGCGTTTATTATACAAATTTCGTACAAAATAAATTTGTAATCCATTTTATTTTAATAATTCTGATGGGTCTAGGTGTTCTTCACATTTTCTTCCAATTTTGAAGTGTATTATGAGTAGGAAAGATGCTGAAGACATTAAACAAGTATTCGCTACAGTTTTTTTGGTATAGTTATAAACGTTAGTTTAAGCCAGTCTTTTCGAATTATACCTGTTCTTATATCTAATTAAATAACTTTACTTTCATTTATTAGGTAGTCCTGAAAACTGAGAATGCGTGTATAACTTTAGATTTTAATATCTCAGTCCCTTCTTGCTCTTCCGGCACTGTGATATCTACTGTAATGTCTGCAGGTTTCCCACATTTTCCAGATTTCTGTTTCATTCAAAAACAATTTACTATTTCGATCTACTAGTGTCTTCCTTTTGTAATTTGAAAGTTCGTTTTTATTTTGCTCATTAATGGATTATGGTCTGAGCCAATATCATCACGTATAATATTTTTTATAGCATTGCAAAACCGGTTTATAATTAGTAAATAGTCTATTTGGTTCTTGATTGGTTGTCCATGTATATAATCTACTGTTGAGTAGTTTAAACCAGGTGTTGGGTTAGATCTTTTCGGTATTTTGGGAGAGTTCATGGAGACTATCGCCTCTTTAGTTGGATTCACCTAAACAAAAGTTTCCAACTAGATCACCTATTCTGCCGTGACCTATTTTATTTAAAGACTTCAGCACTTTTCCAAAATTGTCGTAACAATTTTCGGCTTCGTCGTCATATTTTTTATCTCCCGTTGGAGCATAGATTTGAATTATGTTTCACCTGTTTGAGCAAAATTCTATCTGATATCGGTATGAAGTTGATAACAAATATGTTATAATAGGTAATACCTAATATATTTATGCCAAGTCTTTACATTTCCTGATACAGGTTGTCTAGTTTGCCAGCTTGGTACAGACTTCTACATTCCATGTATCAATTATTAATTGAGCTTTCACCACTTTGAGCTGAGAGATTCTTCGCACCCCTTGCCACCCATTCTGGGAACAGTAGCTCTTCGCTGCCTACCACTCTGGGTCAGATGCTGCTATGCTAGTTTTAGTTCACTTCTTGGTACCACCCATATATATGAAACATCCCCTAATTAAACAAAGTTTATTTGATTTTATTTAAGGTTATTATTATTAGGTAAAGAATTGATCAACACTTGTTTTTTTTCAAGTATTGATCAATTCTTTCTCTAATATTTCATAATGTTTCACCAAGAGATAAGTGAGAAAGTTATTCAAGAAATATCTATTATTAGTTGTCGGTTCCATTCACGTCAATAATCAATAGCAAACTTCAACAATTCATATCATGTACTTTTTTATTTACAATTTAAATACTTATGGTTTCATACACAAGCAGTTTTGTACATAGTTAAAAGTCTATTAAGTTAAAATGTACTAAACTCATTTTCTGTTTTTCGCTAGTTTTTAAATGAAAAATTCAGTAATTATTTTTGTGAAATGTCAATTGCAAATTTAAAACTACCAACTACTAAATGTGAAATAACAACTTTCACTTGTTTAATTGATATATAACTATCGTTTGTAAACTTATTACTTATCTGATGTCATTTTGAATTATCAATTACGGATTATCAAGTGGTAAAATCAGTAAGCTAAGATAATCCCAAATCTTCTCGTTGTGTTTCTCTCAGAGAGGGCCTAGAAATAAACAGGGCTATAAGAGCAAAAAATCAAATTGTCAACGACAACGAGGAGATTTGGGATTCCCCAATCTTAAAATCCCTTATTAGCTGATTATATATAAACATGTCCGTTTCTTTTATATATCACTCTTTATAATGCCTTAAAAAGCGAACAGAGAAAAATTGTGAAACAAACTTAGTGTAATTTAATTTAAACCTCCAATTATTTTAACAAAACAAGTTTTTTAATTAAAACCCTTGATGATGTTCGATTGGAGGATGAGTTAGAGGTCACCTACCCACCCTGCATTAGCATAAATTATTAAACTCAAACTCTGTTTTAGTTATAAGTTCCAAAAGTAAGGAATTCGTTAGTATTATAGAATAATTTATATATATATATATATATATATATCAGTGTTTTAGCTTTAATTAAACATATATAAGTAGGTCACTAATCCACCCACCAATTATTTCAACACACAAGAACTTTTCATAATAATATATGATTTTTTAATTAAAACCCTTGGCTACATTATATTGATTGAAGGGTGGTTTGGAGGCCAGCGTTATATTTATATAGATTACTAAAGGTACAAACTCTGTTTTAAGTTTAAACAGGTGAAAAAAACATAAATATCAGAAAAAATTAATTAAAACTTTCTAAGTATTTAGTTATTTGAAGAATTTTAAATAAATTTCCTTTAGTTACAATTTATATATCAAATTTTCGATGCATTCAGCTTTCCATAGATTTAAATTTTATTTTTACAAAATATTCTGTACATAGTTGTATAAAATGTACAAAAGGGTTTTATTATTACTATTATTAAAAATTGTTTATACGCAGTTTTTGATACATTTAATTTTCAATTGATTAATCTTTCTATCTAATCAAAGAATTATCTGTTTACCTAATTTTTTAAACAAAAATCGCTTTTATATTTATGTTTATATTAATTTTTTAATTTTTCAAGAAATCACTCTCTTGTGTAATTAAAATCTGTAGCAATTTTAAATAAATTTCATTCAATTAAAATTTATACCCATCAAAATTTCTAAATATAAAATTTTTGATTCGTAAAAATTAAAAAGTTCGTTAGAGAAATTTCTGTATACATAAAATGTTCGATATTATTGTATATAAAAGTTAAATAATTCGAAAATTATAACCAACTTCTCTGATTGTTTTAATAAGTTCCGTTGTTACTATTTCTAAGACAGATAATTTTCTATATATAGCGTTTTCTTTCAAGAGAATTTTCTAACGTTTAATTCCCTATCGATTTATTGTTCTTTTTAATTTACGACGTGTAGATTTTTCTATTTTGCAATGTTGTATATTTAGTTTTTATATTTATGTTTATGCTTATATCAGCCTCTGAAAACTAATTTTTCTCAAATTTTAAATACATTTATTTTAACTGAACTTTATATATATATATAGGGTGTCTCGTTAATGTGGGGAAATGGCTGGGGTTAAAATATGATGATTTAACACAACTTATCTATATCCAAAAATTTACTGTTAAGCCGGAATTTGGAATAACTTGAATGATATATTACATTATGGTAGTTATTAATAATAAATTTCATTCAAATCGAATAAATCGTTCAGTTGTTATAAACAAAAGAAATAAAATTTTCTGGAATTTTGAAGACAAATTCCAGCTTAACCGTAAACTTTTGGATATAGATATGTTGAGTTAAATCATCATATTTTGACCCCAGGATTCTGTGGTCCAGCTATTTCCCCACATGAACGGGACATCCTGTATGTATTAATTTTTCTAAATATAAAATTTTCCATACATTATTTTTAAAATATTTAAAAAAAAAAGTTCGATGGCTAAATATTTCATATATTCATTATAACCAACTTCTCTAATTGTTTAAATAAATGAAGTCGTTTTTATTCCTAAACAATTAAATAACAAATAACATGCAACATTCCTTTTATTGAATTTTTTTGTACATTAAATTAATTCCAATGAAGGAAATTATCCGAATTTTCTAAATAAAAAGTTTTCGGTGCATAGAATTGTCTGTTATTACTTGTGTGCAATTTTTCATACCTTTAAATTTCCATTTTCTGACAATGAAAGATATTTCTTGTTTACTGAATTTTCTAAATATTTTTTTTGGTATTTAGTTTTATAAATTATATAAAGAGAATTGTTGCGACGGTTGCTACATGGTAATCCATACACTGAAGTTGCAAGTTACATTTCACTTCCTTCACAGTATATAAAAAAATAAAAAGTTAATCAAAGCAATTTTCAATACATTAGTTTTTTTGTATAATCAATTTATCTCCACTGCGATTCCTGTATATATTTTACACATTCATTTACGGATAAACTTTTTCATTTAATTTTTATCATTTGCCTTCAAATCTAGGGTTTTTGTCTGTTGAGAAAATTGAAGATTATTATAATAATCTAGTCAGTAGATGCAATTTTGAATAAATTCAAAATTTTACAATGTGTTGGTTCTTTGAAGTCATAGCTTTGAGATATATCTTGAACCAGTAACTTTATCAAATGACAGTTTTATTTACTATCTGATAGAGTTCATGATTAAAAATTTTACATTTTTCAAATATCATATTGTTGTGTTGCATTTTCATTTATCGTTACAATCTTAAAATTTTATCTTTTTTTATAATAAATTTTATGTGAATAGTGATTCGTATAAATTATAATTTTCAAATTAATTTAATTTAAGAAAATTTATAAACATCTTAATAATTTTAAAATCAATTTAATTCGACTTTAATTATCTGCACAGAATAAATTTGTTTGCTACATTTAAGTACTTTTCTATTCAGTTAATTTTCTAAATTATTCCGGCCAACGTAATCTTGACTTAACACAATAAACTGTACACAGACCCGGCGGACTCATAACCTACCTCAAATAACTATTCATTAACCTAGTGTGCATATAAAACCATTGCACTGTGTAGCGTACTCTTGACCTACCATAACAAATAGTTTCTTAATAAAGGTCAAGGCCACACTAGGTTAGTGTATAGTTTGTTGAGATAGGTCAAGAGTACGCTGTAATATTTAGAACTACGTTAGATTAAGCTTCTATCAATAAACTATTAAACAAACAACACATATAAATGGTCTTCCAATAGGGATATCCGAACTTTGACAGTCTATAGCGGTCATATTGTTGAAGCTACACATGTCGAGTTGGCTGTTATTTGTTCACTTTCTTTTGCGAAATAACCATGGATGGATATAGCGTTCAACAACACGTACAAATGATGAAATTATTTTATCTAAATGGGTGTTCTTTTCGGGTAACGTTCCGTACGGTAACCAAGAGGACTATTCGCAGTGTGGTTGAGTAAACAATGAACCAACGCCAGTACGACGACGAAACACATCGCCGCTGTTCGTGAGAGTTTGCAGGAGAATTCGAAGCAGTCGATTTCGCATCGGTCACAAAAATTCAGCCTTTTGCAGACCACAACTTGACGAATTTGGCGTCGTGACTTGGGCCTGAACCCGTACAAAATTCAACCGACTCAGCAGCTGCAGGTAAATGACCATAGACAAATAGACAACGACGTGTGTTCATTAGAAAATCATCTTAAGCGATAAGGTCCATTTCTGGATGAATGGGTACGTCAACAAACAAAATCAGCGAATTTGGGACGATACCAATCCACATGAGATCCAAGAGCGTCCAATCCATCCCAAAAAAGTCACTGTTTGGTGTGGATTTTGGACTGAAGGAGTCATCTATGCATATTTCTTTTTGATAACGACGTTGGCCAGGCCATTACCGCCAACGACAAGAGCTATATGTCAATGATTATCAACTTCTTTTTGCCTAAACTGGATGACATGAATACCAAAGACATGTGGTTTCAACAGGATGGCGCTACATGCCACACATCTCATGCCATATTGAACATTCTGCACGAGCGATTAGGAACATGGTCATCTTACGTGGAGGTGATGTGAACTGGCCACCAAGATTGTCCGACAACATTTCCATATATGAAGTTTTTTTATTGTAAATTAATTAATGCAATTATAAATTAATATATATATATATATATATATATATATATATATATATATATATACATCTTTATTGACAAATATGTACAACAAAATTTAACATTTAAATAATAAATAATTGATGAGGTGTTATTATTGTTTATTGTTTATTATTTGCTTTGTTTCTCTTCTAAAATTAATCTAAAATACATACTATTATAAATATTATTACTGTAATTTAAATTGAAGAGACCCAGGCGGAGTATGTTAATATGTCAAATGGCTATCGATCAGAGGTCTTTCTGCCTTGATTTGTCCAGTCATATGGCGTCAGTCTTTAATGAGTAGATGCATGAAATGATGAAATGAAATCATAAATGGTAGAATGTGGGTTTTTTTAATTTAGGGGTTAGATTTGGGTTTCTAGGAAGACAGTATAGGGATAATATGTGAAAGTTGAAAGGATTTTTGGAGAATTTTTCTGATAGGAATCGAAGGCGTTCTTGAATGGGAATAACTAAGGTAGTATCATAAAGGAGCTGATTAGATGAATTATATAAAGGATTGAGAGGATGACGGAGTTTTTTTAGGGTACGAAGGGAATTATATAATTAATTAATGCATTGACTATGGAGGCTTCAACTTCGTTATACATTTTAATCACAAATTAAACACAATAATTACTTTGTTTTGTATAACAGTTATTTATTTAAACGGTGACCAATGGTTTTAATACATTCACGTATCATTTTCATGTAATTATTGTGTTTAATTTGTAATTAATTAATGTGCAATTGTAAATTAATTAATGCAATTAGTATCTCTTGTGAATTTAAATATAAACTTAAAAGTCACTAAATAGAGTTAATTTTGATACCTTGCCATTATTTTGGGATAGGGATAGTTAACTGAAATCAATTTGTTTTTAATTTTATTGTAATTCTAATTTTATTTTAGATATTAAAATTAGATCAAATCTTATCATTGTCAATAAAATTATTAAAGTGTCTTAATCTCTACAGGCGTAACACTTTGAGAATAAGAAACTTGATTGAACAACAACATTATAGCATCGAATTCACATTTATTTTACTTAAGCAGGACTGTAAATAACGTGTATAAAATATTACAAATAAATGCATTATTATTTGAAAAAAAACATGGTTTTCTACATGGTATTTTCTATTTTGTTAAATTTATACTGATTTTCTCTATGTCCTTATTATTAAGTTTTATTTTCTTTTAATCTTTTATCTTATATAAACTTTTCTCAGATGTTTTTATATATTGTTTTAAGTAAAATTGAATAAAAAAACAATTAATTTTTCTTTCAACCGAATTTTCTGATTATTGAGTTTTTAATATACTGAATTTTCGAAGAATAGATTTCTGAATACGTATTATAAATTCTAGTATTGACATGTTCAATATATTCAAATTAAAATTTCTGTCTACAACAAAATTTTTAATTATCTGTGAGTTTTTTTATATGTTCTTGGAATCCATAAGAGATAGAAAAACGGTTAAATGGGGTAAAGAAGTGTAGTTTTAAGAGACGAATAAAATTAAACTTTCAAGGTTTTCAAAAAAGTCAAGTTATTTTGAAAAAAAGTAAAAAGTTTCAATTTTATCAAATCTAAAAATACGAAAACATTTCGTGAATCTACAAGAATGATAAAAATTATAAATTTGTTTTGCAGTCTTAGTAAGACTCATTGTTGTAGATTCACGAAATGTTTTCGTATTTTTAAAGTTATTATTTCTTAAATCAATATATCTCGGTTATTATGACAGATAGGAAAAACTGCAAAAGAGAAAGTGGTAGGTAATTTTATGCAGATTGTGAATTGTTTAGAAAGATTTAATTTTCTACAAGTTAAACGTTTTTTTTTTCAAAGAAAAAATAAAATTTCCGCACTTCGAATTTTCTGAATAAGAAATTTTCGATGCGTAGAATATTCTTTTTTCGCAATCTTGAATTTAGATACATTTAATTTTGTATTGATTAATCATTTATTTCTTCTAATAAGACAAAGATTTGTACAATTGTACAATTCATTAATATTCCAAATAATAAATTTCGGTGTTTTTGAAATTTAAATTTTAGCAATTTTAAACTGAAGTTTATACGCACAAAAATTTTTAAATATACACTTTTCGTTGTGTAGAAATTTATAAAAAGTTCTTTGGAACAATCCTTTTTGACGCATTAATCTACTTTCTGTAGATTAAAGTATTTCTTTTTATAAAATTTTCTGTATACATAATTTTTGATTTTTTGGTTCATAATTCGAAAATTGTAACCAACTTTTGTACTTGTTAAAATAAAAAATAAATTAGTTGTTGTTACTTCTATTACTATTAACTTTTTGTGGGTTACGATTTCTTTGCAGACAATTTTCTGTGCATAGACTTTTCTAAATATTTATTTTATTAATACTCCAGCATTTTTAAAGAATTAAAGAATAGTTATATACAATTTTCGATACATTTAATTTTCAATTGAACAATGTTTCCTTTTAAGGAAATACTTTTTTTGTATGATTCGTAGAATTTTCTGTTTTACAATTTTAAATATGTTAATATAGTTTATGTTTATTACTTCATTAGTTTCTAAATTTTTCAATTAGATTAAAATTTTGGTATAAAACTGCAGTAATTTTGAATGAACTTCCACCAATTAAACTGTATATTCATCACAGTTTCTAAACACAAAATTTTCAATGCGTATAAATTTAAAAAAAGTTCATTGGAAGAATTTTCGTTATATTTAGCTCTCTGTAGAGTATTTTCTACGAAAAAATCTGTACATATAATTTTTGGTGTATGTAAAACTTGCATAACTAGATAAAAAATTATAATCAATTTCGCTAATTATTTAACTTTATTTCGCTGTTGTTATTTCCAACATAATTATTTGTTTTGTGTTTTCTGCGTTTTCTTTTAAGGGAATTTTTTGTACAATAAATTTTCTAGATATCCATATTTCTATGTCTAGAAATTTCAACGTATTTACAATGGTTATACATAATTTTCGATACATTTAATTCTCTATGAATTTATCTTTTCTTCTAACTGAATTTTCTAAGTAATAAATTTTCGGTGAGTGGAATTTTATGTTTTGCAATTTTGAATATATTTATATTTATGTCGCTGTAATTATATTTATGTTTCGATTAAAGTTAAACTTTCCAAACATTTATATTTTTCAAATTCAATTTTTTTAATAAAAAAGTTTACATGGGAGAAATTTTCTATGCATTTAATTTGCGTTTTAGTATGTTTAGTAAATTCCCTAGGTGAACTAAATGATCGTGATCAATTGAGAATAACGTAAAACATAAAATAAAGTATTGAACCCGTTGAGAAAATCGGCTGTCGTATAAATTTAAACGCCTTGGCCCAGCACTTGAACATGTGCGAAGTTCCTTGCCAGAAATTTAATTTCAAGGAAAACGTACCGAGGATTCAATACACCAAGGTAATGTATTTGAAATAACACTAAAAAATGTCAGTACTGCAAAAAATTATGAAAAATGGAAAATCCTATAATTATTTTCAAAAGCAAAATTATGTTACTACTTTCTAGCCATGTTCGTTTTGACCTACCTACCTATTGACAACGAAATATACAATTATTATTAAGCCTATAAAATGTTTCGTTATGAGGACTATTTTTTTAAGTTGGGTTAATAAAGTTTTATAATAAGAAAAGTGAAGTAAATCGATTTTATTCACATATTTTTCCTCATTTAAAATTGTCTTATTTAAATGTTTACCTCTGAATTTCTTCTTGGTTTTTAGTTTTTCTATAAACAAACATCTTATAATTAATGAACCAACAGTATAAATTATTTTATGGATTTTGAATTATATTTATAAAGTAATTCTGATAAAGTGCCAATAATGTGTTACTTTCTATATTATTTATTTATTTATATAAATTATACAGAAAGGAACATGTCGACTAAATGACTAACAAATAATGGAAAATTTATTTAAGAAACTTCATACATTTTGTATATACTTCCAAAATCCCAATAATATTTTATTTCATTTTTTTAAAACTATTTAACAATTCATTTAAAAATGTTAAACTTTTCACAACTTTTTCGATTGATGGTTTTCTAAATGTAATGTTTTTTAAGGCTATTTTTATTCTAATTTCAATTTTAAACTTTTCTACACTATGCCTACGGCTGCAATTTCATATCTTTTTACTTTTGGTTTCGTTTTTGCAATTGAAATCTTTACGTGTTATAAACCTCAACATCAACCTAAAATACTAAAAACATCGACAACACTTCGCTGATGAAATCCAATGTTAGAGTTAGAAACCGGTCCATAGTAGTCGATAAGAAAGAAAATAATAATTAAACGAAAATTCGTCATGCTATTAAAGATAAATGAATAACAGGTGACCAATCAGTATATAATTAGACACCCTGTGAAATCTCTAATTTTGGACCGCAACTTGTGAATGCGTAAAATGGACGGAATGTTGATACGAAAACAAGAAGTGCATGTGCTGATGTTTATCAACATATTCACAAAAATAGGTCTTACTAAGATCTTGTTTTCCTTCATTGCGTTTCAGATAATTATTTAAGTTTATTACACACAAATATTTATAATTGATTCTTGGAAAGTAAATTTGACTCAAAAACAAAAACAAACATGTAAGTTACATATTTGTTTTTAACTTCAGACCCTTACCAACTTATTTTTATATATTTAATAACACTTTTTACCTATTAATCAAAACAATCCAAACAATACTTACTTAAACTCTTCATATCAAAAAAACCTAAAAACGAATCGCCGATAATTATTTCTACTGAGCTGCTTAATCTGCAACCGACGACACTCGACTGTTGTCCAAGCTGGCCAACATCACCGCGTGACGACCGTCGCGCGTCAAGCGAACCAACGAACGAACGAAAAAAAAAAATCATTTGACAGTTTCCCAGCGCCGCCAACCGATTAATTACCTCGATTGGAGCAATTCCGCTCATTAAAGTTTCAACGCTCCAAAGTTAATAAGAGAGACGCGATTTAAGTAAGTTCAATCGGATCGCCGTCATCGAAGGCACTTAGCGATTGGAAGTGAAGCCTCAAGGTCGCATGACGCCTGAAAAATTAAATACAATCCCAATAATAGAACTTGATTATTGATAAGTAAAAAAATTAAGTGAACAGAAAGATAATGATTGAAATTAGCATAAAAATAACCTTAATAAAGTAAAAACATTATCAAATGATAAAAAGTTATGGCTTCCAGCATTCAACACATTAATATCGTAGGTTCAAACACTTTTTACTTTCCCTATATGAAATATAGAAGAAATATTGTCTTCGTGATTTTTTTTATATAGTCTAGTTGTAAATAATAATAATTTTCTCACTTATATCTTGGTGAAACATTATGAAATATCAATTCCTAGTTGTAAAGCTCTTATCCTATTTATACCTTAAAATACAATTAAAACAATAATTGCAACATCTAATAATACAAATAATTTGCTTGTCGATATTATTTATTATTAAATGAAAACATCCACAATAAAAAATGTAAAGCTATTTTAAATAGCTCTAACAGTTAAGTTAAAATATGACCTTTTATTCTCACATCAACATTTTAATTAATTAAGACCATAAATATGATTAAACCACCACAATCAAATTAACCGATAGCTTCCAACAAGATGGTGCACACATAAAATTGAGTTTTTTACGGCGCTTCGACAGCCATTAAATCTTATTTAACATTATGAGGATTTAAATCATTTTCTCAATAAATTATCTCTATAAATAATTGTTGATTTATCGCACGGATTTAATTTATAATGCGTGGGTGAAAATGTTGTGTTAGGTTATGGTATTTTATGATCGCTTCGAGTGTTTTGGCAGAGTCCATCCACCTGATTTATGCGAAATATCTGGAGCCAACTCTCGATTTTCGCACTTTTGGCGGAATCCCGTCCAAATTCACTTTTGGTCGTAGTCACAATAAGCACGTTTTTTTTTTATGGAAGAAAAAGGGGGCGATGTCGTCTTTTTTTTCTTGTAAGTTGAAAACATGCGTATTATTATTAATTTGAAAATACATTTCTTGACTAAAAAAAAAAAATGTTATAAAAGAAACAAAAAAATTAATGAATTTCACAAAATGTATAAAATAGATTTACAGTTGTTGAATTTTTAATGCAAAAAATCAATAACCAGAAGTTTCTGTGTGGAGAAGATTCAATAACCAGAAATTTCTATCCATAGAAAATTAAATAAGTACAAATTTCCATCCATCAAAAATTCATACGCATGAAAATCTTAACAAATAGAATTTTCTATGCATAGATAATTTCATAACTAGAAATTTCTATCTATAAAAAAAGAAACTAGTATTAGAAATTCCCATCCATCGAAAATTCGTAAGTATCGAAATTTTAATAACTAGAAATTTCTATGTATCGCAATTTTAATCATTAGAAAATTATGATGGAACCAAAACAGAAATTAATGAATTCTACACAAAGTGCGAATTTTTTTTGTAGCTATCAACTTTTAAGTGCAAAAAAAAATCAATTACTAAAAGTTTCTCCACGTAGAAAATTCAGTAACAAATTAAATAAGTAGAAAATCGTATCCATCAAAAAATTCTGCGCATCGAAAATTTATTAACTAGAAATTTCTGTACATCGAAAAAGTCTTAACTAAAAATTTCTACAAACAAAAAATGCAGTCAGAAAAATCAATAACTAAAAAAACTCCTACCCGTGATAAATTAAGTAACTAACATTTGTACGCATCGAACATTTTATAATTAGAAATTTCTATACATGGAATATTAATTAACTAGAAATTTCTGCGCATCGAAAATTCGGTAATTAGAAATTTCTAAAAAAAAATCCTTCAAAAATTTAATAATAAAAAATTCTATTCATCAAAAATTAAATAATTAAATATTATAGACATTTTTATTAATTCAATTTTTTGTTATAGAAATTTCTAGGTGTTAAAATTTCGATAGATCGAATATAAATTTCCACATATTTAATTTAATTTATAGATATTACTTACTTTCATTGCATTTTCCACGTAGAGAAATTTCCAGTCATTGATTTTTCTACACAGATAGACTTTATGGTTTATGGTTTCACACTGTTGACTTTAATTATCGAATATTTAATATATTATTAGAAGATTCAAGCGTTTCTTTCTGGTTATTATAAAATTTTCAATGTAATGAAATTAAAAATTAGCAACTATTTATAAGTGCTGAGAAATATTATTAAAAAAAGTAATTCTTGGTAATTCAACAAATTTATAAATGGTGTTTTTTCGATGTAAAGAAATATCTAATTATTGAATTTTATTTATATAAAAATTAATTATTACTATTGGTTTGGTTTTATAATTTTAATGGAATTATATTTAAAAATTAAACCAACTAATAGAGAAGTATTTCTAAAGATTAATTTTCTATGCATAGAAATTTTTATTTGTCGAAAGTAACGAAATTATACAAGCAGAATGTGTGTAGAATTACATTGCAAGAATTTATTCGATTACAAAAATTGTTAATATATTTTTGTTAGTTTTGATGTTTGACATTTAATTAAATTGAAATTTATCAAAATTTAAAGGTTTTTTCAAAGAAATTTTTAGTAGCATGTTGTGTTTAAAAAAAAAATAGCAAAAAAAAACAATTTTCGATATATTTTTTTAAGATCTAAAACTATATACTTTATTATTTTAAACGAAAAAATAAAATAATATTTCATTATTATTTTATTTTCAATGTAAAGAATTTTCTATATATTGAGTTTTATATGTAATGTAAATTTTTAAGGATTTTACTATTTTACCGTTATATAGTTATAACATTTTCAATGTAATGAATAAAAATTTAGAATATTTTGAGAAATAACAATAAAAAAAATTCTACCAACCTTTTGGAAAATTTTATAAATCTGTAAAAAGAACATTCTTAAAATAAGAAATTGAAATCAGTTTTCATCTATCATTTATTATTTGTCATAGATTATTCGTCATCTGTAATCTATCATCTGTCATCTATCATATACCATCTGCCATCTGTTATTTATCGATTGTGATCTGTCATTTATCAATTGTCATCTGCCATCTGTTATTTGACATCTGTCATTTGTCATCCGTCACAAAGGTCAAGATCCAAATATATTTTTGTTTATTGAAAAGTAATCTGAAAGTCAGTCTAAAATCTATCTTTTAAGTTTCTAGAAACTTCAAAATATTTCTTTCAAATTTTAATACCATTGAAGGAAATTTTAGAAATTTGTAAAAAATACTTAACATATTATTTATCATTCGTCACGTGTCATTTGTCATCTATTATCTGTCATTTATCATCCCCATCTGTCATTTGTCATATGTCATTTGTCATTTGTCATCTGTCATCTGTCATTTGTCATTGTTTATTGAAAAGTAATCTGAAAGTTCGTCTAAAATCTATCTTTTAAGTTTCTAGAAACTTCAAAATATTTCTTTCAAATTTTAATACCATTGAAGGAAATTTTAGAAATTTGTAAAAAATACTTAACATATTATTTGTCATTCGTCACGTGTAATTTGTCACCTGTTAGTTATTTGTCATTCGTCATCTATTATCTGTCATTTATCATCCCCATCTGTCATTTGTCATCGTCATTTGTCATTTGTCATCTGTCATTTGTCATTTGTCATCTGTCATTTGTCATCTGTCATCTGTCATCTGTCATTTGTCATCTGTCATCTGTAATTTGTCACCTGCCATCTGTTAACTTCTATTAATTTGTATTACTGTTATTATTTATTATCTGTCATTTCTTAGATGTTATTTATCAACACTATTTTGTCATCTATTGCTTGTCAAATACCATTTTCATGAAGTATTTGCCATCTGTTATTCGTCACGAAAACCAAATATATTTTTGGTTGTTTTTGTTGGTGCGAAATCTAAAATTTAGAAGAAAAAAAGCCCTTAAATATCAATTTATTTTATTTTATATTGAAGATTCTAGAAGATATTTTTCAAGATATTTCTTACAAATTAATACCTTTGAGAAAAATTTTAGAAATTTGAAGAAAAAAATGCTTAAAATTTTTAAAAAAATATGAATTCGAAATCAGTTTTCATTTATTTCATTTATTGTTTGTCATTTGTCTTTTATAATTTATCATTTGAATTCGTCATCTGTTATCTGTCATTGGCCAACTGTCAGTTGTCATCCGTCATTTGTCATCTGTCATTTGTCATCTGTCATTTGTCATCTGTCATTTGTCATTTGTCATTTGTCATCTGACATTTGTCATCTGACATTTGTCATCTGACATTTGTCATCTGACATTTGTCATCTGTCATTTGTCATCTGACATTTGTTATCAGTCATTTGACATCTGCCATTATTCATCTGTTACTTGAAAAAACTTCTGTTAATTTGTATTACTATTATTATTATTTATTATCTGTCATTTCTTATATGTTCTTTATCATATATCTTTTATTAACTCTTTTCACGAGTTATTTGCCATCTGTCATATGTCACGAAGGCCAAGATCCATATTTTGTTTGTTTGTTTGAAAATAATCTGAATTCGAGAAATTATCGTGTACCTTTTAGAATCCCAAGATTTTTCTTACTAATTTAGAAATTAGAAATTTGTAAAAAAAATGCTTAAAATTTAAAAAAATATTAAATGGAAATTTGTCATTTGTCATCTGCAATTTTTCGGTTGTCATCTGTTATTTTATATTTATCGTTTGTTTTTTTATTATCGGCCATCTTTTGTTTATCATTTGTCACATGTCATTTATCATCCGTCTGTCATTTGTCAGTTGTTATCTTTTAGTTGCTATTTCTTATCTATTATCTTTATTTACCATCTGCTATCTGTTATTTATAATTGTCATTTGTAAGTTGTCATCTGTCATTTTTTATCTGCCATCTTTTATTATCTGTGATCTGTTATTTACCATTTGGGATCTGTTATCTGTCATTTGTCATCTGTCAGTTGTCATATTTTAGTTGTCATCTGTCTGTTTCTAAATATTAATTTTCGATATACTGAAACATCTAATTATTGAATTTTCAATGCAACCAAATTTAAATTATTTATTTTAAAAAGTAATTTATTTTGAAACAAAGTGTTTAGTTTTATTTATTAATATAATAATTGGACTGGTTTATAAAATTTGATCAAAAATTTGGTAAATGTAAAATAATAATAATAATAATAATAATAATAAAAAATAAAATGTAACTAGGTACTGAATTTTCGATGTAAGGAATTTTTAAATTTTCAAAAATTAAATTAGTTAATAATAATTCATTTGAGATGATAACAAAAAGTAAAAATAAGCGAATGTATTTTCGATACATAAAAAAATATATAAACTCATATATATCTGTCACTTTTTTCCGGTAATTTGTCCTCTTTTATCTATCATCTATCATATGTCGTCAATCATCCATCATCTATCATATGTCGTCAATCATCTATCATCTATCATCTATCATCTATCATCTATCATCTATCATCTATCATCTACCATCTATCATCTATCATCTATCATCTATCATCTATCATCTATCATCTATCATCTATCATCTATCATCTATCATCTATCATCTATCATCTATCATCTATCATCTATCATCTATCATCTATCATCTATCATCTATCATCTATCATCTATCATCTATCATCTATCATCTATCATCTATCATCTATCATCTATCATCTATCATCTATCATCTATCATCTATCATCTATCATCTATCATCTATCATCTATCATCTATCATCTATCATCTATCATCTATCATCTATCATCTATCATCTATCATCTATCATCTATCATCTATCATCTATCATCTATCATCTATCATCTATCATCTATCATCTATCATCTATCATCTATCATCTATCATCTATCATCTATCATCTATCATCTATCATCTATCATCTATCATCTATCATCTATCATCTATCATCTATCATCTATCATCTATAATCTATCATCTATCATCTATCATCTATCATCTATCATCTACCATCTATCATCTATCATTTATCATCAATAATTAATAATCAATCATCTATCATATGTCAATTGCCATCTGCTATCTATTATCTATCATGTGTCATCTGTCAGCTTTCATTTATCATCTGTCATTAGTTATCTGCTTGTTTTGACACTAAAAGAAAATTAAAGAATTTTTTAATTAGCTTTCATCTGTCATTTGTAACCTATTATGTATCATTTATTATTTATTAAGCGTTATCTGTCATTAGTCATTTATCATGTATCATTCGTCATTTGTTTTCTATTATCTATCATCTGTCATCTATCATAAATCATCTATCATCAATATCTATCGCCATCTATCATTTAGCATGTGTCAGCTATCATATTTCATTTACCATCTGTCAATTTGTTGTGTTTTTCTTTTGTCATCTGTCATTAATCATCTGATAGTTGTAAAAAATTATATCAATTTTTATAAATATTATTACTATTATTAAATGCTTAAAATTCTTGATATATGAAATGGACATCAGTTCTCATCTGTCAATTATTATTTATTATCTGTCATATTTTATCTATAATTTGTCATGTATTACCTGTCGTTTTTCTGTCCCCATCTATCATTTGTCATTTACCATCCGCCATCTGTCATTGATCATTCGTTATCTATCATCTGTCAGTTGTCATGTGTTCGTTGTCTGCTGCCAGTTGTCATTTTTTAGTTGTCATCTGCTATTTGTCATCTATCATCTGCCATCTGTCATTGGCATCTATTATGTATTATTTATTAATCGTCACCTGTCATTTGCCATCTATCATTTGTCATCTGTCATCTGCCATTTGTAATTTGTCATTTGCACCTGTCATTTATCATTTGTCATTTGTCATCTGCCAGTCGTTTGTCATCTACCATTTATTATGTCATGCATCGCTTATCATTTGTTATGACCAAATATAATTCCGATTGAAATTAGTGACAATCATCCGGGAATTTAAAAAGAATCTGATAGAATGTTTGTAATTTCTAGAAAAAAAGTTAATACAAAATTCTTAACAATTTTTTATGGCGATTCTAGAATCCTGAAAATATTCTTTAATTTTGGAAAAAAAAATTCTTGAAAAAATAACAAGAAAACACGTCCTATAAATGGCAGTAACATTGCTGGAAAATCTACAAATTTAGAAGAAAAATTGCCTACAAATTTTAGTACCCTAGAAGAAAATTCTAGAAATTTATTTGAAAAAATATACAAAAATTCTAGAAATAATTCTGCAGGAAAATTCAATAAAATATCGAAGAACGCTGAAAGGAGATTGCTTGAAATATAAGAATTTTTTAATTAGCTCTCTTCTGTCATTTGTCAAACGTCATTTTTCATTTGTCATATATTATATATCATTTATGTCATCGGTCATTTGTCAGTTGTCACCTGTCATTTGTCATCTTTTATCTGTCATTTATCATCTGCCATTTGTCATTTATCATGTCATGTGTCGCTTGTCATATGTCATTTGTACATTTTTCATGTATTATTTGTCATCTGTCACGACCAAAATTCAGACAAATTGACAAGAAATCGAGAAATTGTGGAAAATTCTCCAGATATGGTAGAAAATTTTATGGAAATTCAACAAATCGGTTGCCATCTGCCATTTCTCATCTCCCATCTGTCTTTTGTCATCGCGTCGTCATTTGTTATTATACATTTCTTCCTTGTCATATGTCATTTTTCATGAGTTATTTGCCATCTGTCATTCGTCACGAAGGCCAAGATCCAAATATATTTCTGTTTGTCTGAAAGTTCTAAAATTTAAAAAAAAACCTTAAAAAAAACACAGATTTTTTCGTTTAAGTTCTAGAATCCTTAAGATATTTCTTACAAATTCTAATACCCCTGAGAAAAATTTTAGCAATCTATACAAAAAGATACTAAAAATTCTTGATATATGAAATGGACATCAGTTCTAATCTGTCAATTATTATTTATCATCTATTATCTGCCATTTGTCTGTCGTCATCTATCATTTGTCATTTATCATCTGCCATCTGTCATTAATGATCTATCATATGTCAGTTGTCATGTATTAGTTAGATAGGGCTAAAGGAAATATTCGATGTCATCTGCCAGTTGTCAGTTTTTAGCTGTCATCTGTTATTTGTCATCTATCATGTGTGTCATCTGGAATCTATTATGTATTATTTATTAAGCGCCATCTGTCGTGTATCATCTGTCAACTGCCATCTGTCATTTATCATTTGTCATTTGTCATTTGTCATTTGTCATTTGTCATTTGTCATCTGCCATCTGTCACCTGTCGATTGGTATCTTGTCATGACCAAATATAATTCCGAGTGATAAAACATGAAATTGGCAAAACCGTTTCATTCAGAAATTTAAAAATAATTAAAAACAGGAAAATGTTTGTAATTTCTAAAAAAAAAGTAAACCACTAAAATTTAAAGAATTTATTTACGATGATTGTAGAATCCTAAAAATATTTCGTTAAATTCGGAAAAGAAATTTCTGGAAAGTTAGGAAAAAATTACAAATCAAAAAAACGAGAAATGGTGGAAAATTCTCTATAAATGGTAGAAACGTTGCTGGAAAATCTAGAAATCTAGAAAAAAAATTGCCTATAAATTTTAGAACACTAAGAAAACTCTAGAAAATTATTTGAAAAAAATTTACAAAATTCTAGAAATAAGGAAGAAATTTTGCTGGAACATTCAAAATAACTTTCCAAACATATATATTAATTTTTTAATCAGCTTTCATCTGTCATCTGCCATGTATAATTTATTATCTGTCATTTCTCATGCAACATTTATGATGTGTCATTTGTCACCTGTCACTTGTCACATGTCATTTGTTACATGAAGGCCACGATCAAATATATTTCAGTTTGATATTGGTGGAAAAACTGTATCAATCATCCAGGAAATTTCAAAAAATCAGAAAGAAAAATGTTTTGTAAATTCTAAAATCTTAAAATTTAAATTTAACAAAATCACGAGAAAAATTTATTCAAGATTTTAGAATTCTATATTACAATTACAATTTGAAAGGGAAATTTCGAAAAAAATTTGGATGAAATAAAGAAAGAAATAGTGAATGGAAAAAATCTACCTTCAAAAAATTCCCAAGAAATGAATGTTAAAATATAAAAAAGATTTTGCTAGAAAATTGGAGAATCCATTGAAATATTAATAATTTTGTAATAAGGTGTAATAAATTAACTAACAATTAGAAGAATAAAAAAATATGTCGATTCGATGCAACAAAAGTTCTAATTATTAGATTTTTTACATAACGATTAGATTTTCAAATGAATTTATTGTCAAGCAAAAACGAAAAGTACTTTTTGTAGTATCTAATTAAAGAAGCATTCACTATACAAAAGATATTAATAGCAACGAAAAAATCAACACGTATACGTAATAACATAACTTAATTTCCATCCAGTTGGCATTATGTGTGCATTTTTCCGCCACTTTCCAATTAAGAGACTTAATTTTAGACGGCAACCAAACGTGCGGATCATTGTGTGGCGTAAGTGAGAGGTGACCTCGCGAATACAAAAACGGATTGGAAAATTAATCTTAAATTTAGAAAAAAAAATCATCTTGCGACAGACTGTCAAAAGTTTCTAGAAGTGTCGATGATGGGAAAGTTAATCGATTCGAAATTACCAAAAGCGAAAATTGGCGAGCGTCGCGACGTCGCTACCGTCCGACCATGTGCTCGCACCACGCCCAAAAATAGAGTATGTACATACGTTAATGCTCGTGTCGCCGTTATGTAATCAACGGATTTTCAGACTCATTAATAAATAATAATAATAGAACGCGAAAAACTAGACGAGATGGACGTGTGCAAATTTCTAATTATAATAAGCTTATATTCAATATTTAAAAAATAATACAATACTTCTATAAAATCATTTTTGTTTGTAATCTAATAACATTAAATATATTAATTTTATCTTGGTTGTTTATCAAAAACTACAATGAGATAAATTTTTGATTAGAAATAATATTCCTCTCTAACTATGGAAACTGTTGGTAAAGTTATTAAAGTTAGATACTATTAAGTATTTAAGTATTGTAAATTTTGTATAAGTAATATTTTTCCCTACAGATTCAGATTATAATTATCCTTTTATCAGGTAGAAATGTTAGTAATTGTAGGAACTTTAAGTGCTTTTTTGCTAATACATAACTTATTTATTCACCTCCCTAGAGGAGTGACACGTTACTTAACTTAATTCGATGGATTTAACCGTAAAAACAAAACTTTAAAATTATTAATCGTAACAGTTCTGTGCAAATGATTGAGGTTATGTTCTATTTGTAAAGCTAAACCATTAATAATAAACGTGGTTTTAATTTTAATCATTGATTTAATTTGATACGTTCAAACGTAATTAAATAACAATCGTTAATCGTAAATATAATACCGTTTATAAGAGTTTAAAGCAAATAATTGAGGTTATGTTCGATTTGTGAAGTAAAAACAATGAAATATTCGCTTTTTCCTGAAAGTAATTAATTCAATTTAATGAAGTAATAAATATGGATTTTGTGTTAATCACGATGGAATACCGGAGGAAAAACGTCTAGGAAACTCTCACGCGTATGTCATAAATTTGAAACAAAAAAAACTACAATGAAAACATATAATCCTGCTGTGCAAAACAAGCATGGATTTTAAATTTCTATAATTACTTGTGATTTTCTTAAGAGTCGTTAAAATATATTAATATTATATAATTAAGTCTGGGTGTATAACATCAACAGACCGGTTTCGGCCTATTTATATCTCACCACTGTATCGTTACAATAGATGAGGTGTTTTTAGTAAATCTGTTTCAAATTGATGATAATAATAATTATATCACATTCCACCGCACAGATGAGATTCATGTTGATATAAACCGGTCAGTGATTATACACTCGAGTAATAAATGTTTTAGTTATTATCATCTGAATTATCAATATTCATTAATTAATAGCATTATGACCTAAATAATAGATACATTGACGTTTAGCATGTTTATACAAATCAATCTTTAAATCTTGAAATGCAACCAACATTTGGATCATGTTGACCTTTACGATGGTTAATGACCTTTAGTTTATGATCATCTACATAATGGTCACAGTGACTTACAAAATGTTCAATATAATCAATCTTGAAAATTTGAGGATGTCCTCAATGATGATTAAGCTCACCTAATGACCTTCAATTTATGGTTACCTACATAATGGTCACAGTGACATACAAAATGCTCAATATAATCAACCTTGAATACTTGAGGATGACCTAAATGATGGTTAAGCAGATCCAATGCCCTTCAGTTTGTGGTCACTTTCAAAATGGTCACAGTGACATACAAAATTTTAAATAATATAATCAACCGTGAAAACTTGATGATGACCTAAATGATGGTTACGCTGACCTAATTACCTTCAGTTTATGTTCATCATCAAAATGGTCACGGTGACATATAACATGTTCAATATACCAAACCTTGAAAACTTGAGAAAGACCCAAATGAAGATTACGCTAACCTAATGACCATCAGTTTATGGTCACCTACATAATGGTCACAGCGACAAAAAATATTTAATATATTCAACCTTCAAAACTTGATGATGACCTCAATGATGTTTAGGCTAACCTAATTACCTTAAGTTTATGGTCACTTACATAATGGTCATAGTGACATTCAAACCATTAAATTCAATCAACCTTGAAAACTTGATGATAACTTCTATGATGACTATATTAACCTACTTCTTTTTATGACCTTCAGTTTATGGTCACCTACATAACGGTCGCAGTGATATACAAAATCTTCAATATAATCAACCTAAAAAATTGGATAATGACCTAAATAGTGATTACGCTAACCTAATGACCTTCAGTTTATGGTCACTTACATAATGATCACAATGACATACAAAATGTTGAATCTAAGCAACCTTAAAAACCCCATGATAACCTCTATTAAGTTTATCCTAACCTAATTCTGTTTATTACCTTCAGTTTATGGTCACATTATGTAGATTCAATCTAATTAACCTTGAAAACTTGATGATGATCTAAATGGTGGTCAAGCTGACTTATTGACCTTTAGTCAATCTTATAATAACCTACATATTGATCATGATGACCTATTCAGTTTATGGTGAACTCCGCCCGTTATTCTTTCGTATAAACTTTTATGTATGTTTTTTGTAATTTAAAGAAGAGCAAAGATGTAATAAATAAATAAATAAATGACATACAAAATGTTTAATCTAAGAAACCTTGACAAATTAGTGATAACGTCTATTATGTGAATGCTAACCTAATTCTGTTTATGACCTTCAGTTTATGGTCACATTGTGTTGATTCAATCTTATTAACATTGAAAACTTGAGGATGACGTAAATGGTTGTTACGTTAACCTAATGACCTTTAGTCAATCTTATAATAACCTACATATGGATCATGATGACCTATGATACGATGATCACGCTGACCTAATGACCTTAATAATGGTCACATCGGCGGACGAAAGTGTTTAAAAAAGTCACCCTTCAAATCTTTAAAATCAATTTCATAAAATTGTACGTATGCATCCTTATGACCAATACGATGGTACGGATGACCTAATGACCTTTGATTGATAGACAAATACATAATAGTCACACGGACGTACAAAACGTTTAAACAAACCACCCAATCTTATATTAACCTACATATGGATCATGATGACCTATGATACCCTAGTTACGCTGACCTAATGACGTTTAATTTATGGTCACCTACATAATAGTCACACTGACAAACAAAATGTTTAAACAAATCATTTCTAAGTATTGAAAATCAATCTTATAAAAACGTACTTATGGATCCTGATGATCTCTACGATGGTTACGCTGACCTAATGACCTTTAGTTCTTGGTCACCTGCATAATAGTCACACCGACGTACAAAATGTTTAATTAAACCATTCAATCTTATAATAACCTACATATGGATCATGATGACCTGTGATACGATGGTTACGCTGACCTAATGACCTTCAATTTATGGTCATCTGAATAATGGTCGCACTGACGAACAAAATGTTTAAAAATCACTCTTTAAATCTTGAAAATCAGTCTTATCAAAACGTACTTATGAATTATGACGGTTACGATGACCTAATGACCTTTAGTTGATGGTCACCTACATAATAGTCACAATGCCGTATAAAATGTTAAAAAACCATTCAATGTTATAAGAACCTATATATGGATCATAATGACCTATGATTCGATGGTTGCGCTGACCCAATGACCTTCAATTTATGGTCACCTACATAATGGTCGCACGAACAAAATGTTAAAAAAAATCACCCTTTAAATCTTGAAATTCAGTCTTATCAAAACGTACATCTAGATTATGATAATGATTATGATGACCTAATGACCTTTAGTTGATGGTCACCTACATGGTAGTCACAATGACGTATAAAAGGTTAAAACAAACCATTCAATATTATAATTACCTAAATATGGATCATAATGACCTATGATTCGATGGTTACGCTGGCCTAATGACCTTCAATTTATGCTCACCTACATAATGGTCGCACTGACGAACAAAATGTTTAAAAAATCACTCTTTAAATCTTGAAATTCAGTCTTTTCAAAACATACATCTAGATTATGATAATGGTTACGATGACCTAATGACCTTTAGTTAATGGTCACCTACATGGTAGTCACAATGACGTATAAAATGTTAAAACAAACCATTCAATGTTATAATAACCTACATATAGATCATAATGACCTATGATTCAATGGTTACGCTGACCCAATGACCTTCAATTTATGTTCACCTACATAATGGTCGCACTGACGAACAAAATGTGTAAAAAAATTACTCTTTAAATCTTGAAATTCAGTCTTATCAAAACGTACATCTAGATTATGATAATAGTTACGATGGCCTAATGACCTTCAGTTGATGGTCACCTACATAATAGTCACAATGACGTATAAAATGTTAAAACAAACCATTCTATGTTATAATAACCTACATATGGATCATAATGACCTATGATTCAATTGTTACGCTGGCCTAATGACCTTCAATTTATGGTCATCTACATAATGGTCGCACTGACGAACAAAATGTTTAAAAAATCACCCTTTAAATCTTGAAATTCAGTCTTGTCAAAACGTACATCTAGATTATGACAATGGTTACGATGACCTAATGACCTTTAGTTGATGGTTACCCACATAGCAGTCACAATGGCGTATAAATTGTTAAAACAAACCATTCAATGTTATAATAACCTACATATGGATCATAATGACCTATGATTCGATGGTTACGCTGACCCAATGACCTTCAATTTATGGTTATCTACATAATGGTCGCACTGACGAACAAAATGTTTAAAAAATCACCCTTTAAATCTTGAAATTCAGTCTTGTCAAAACGTACGTCTAGATTATGATAATGGTTACGATGACCTAATGACCTTTAATTGATGGTCACCTACATAGCAGTCACAATGACGAATAAAATGTTAAAACAAACCATTCAATGTTATAATAACCTACATATGGATCATAATGACCTATGATTCGATGGTTACGCTGACCCAATGACCTTCAATTTATGGTTATCTACATAATGGTCGCACTGACGAACAAAATGTTTAAAAAATCACCCTTTAAATCTTGAAATTCAGTCTTGTCAAAACGTACGTCTAGATTATGATAATGGTTACGATGACCTAATGACCTTTAGTTGATGGTCACCTACATGGTAGTCTCAATGACGTTTAAAATGTTAAAATAATGACCTATGATTTGATGGTTACGCTGGCCTAATGACCTTCAATTTATGGTCATCTACATAATAGTCACACTGACGAACAAAATGTTTAAACAAATCATTCTTTAAATCTTCAAAATGTATCTTATAAAAACTCACATATACATTCTCATGACCTCTATGATGGTTATGTTGATTTACTGACCCTTTATTTTTGGTCACCTACGTAATGGTCACAGTGACATTCAAACTGTTAAATCTAATCAACTTTGAAAACTTGATGATAACCTTTGTGATGTTTACAACAACCTAATTCTGTTTATGACCTTCAATTTATGGTCATTTTTATAATGGCCACAGTGTCAAAACGTTATATCTAATCAACCTTGAAATCGTGATTATGACCTAAATGATGGTTACACTAACCTAATGACCTTCAGTTTATGGTCCCCTACATAATGGTCACAGTGACATATAAAATATTCAATATAATCAACCTTAAAAACTTCAGGATGACCTAAATAATAGTTACGCTAATCTAATGACCTTCAGTTTATCGTTACCTACATAATGGTCACAGTGACATATAAAATATTCAATATAATCAACCTTGAAAACTTGCTGATGACCTCAATGATTATTAAGCTAACCTAATGACCTTCAGTTTATCGTTACCTACACAATGGTCACAGTGACATACAAAATGTTCAAACTAATCAACCTTGAAAACTTGATGATGACCTCAGTGATGGTTACGCTAATCTAATGACCTTCAGTTTATGGTTACATACATAATAGTCACACTTTTGCACGCCACTTTTAAACAAATCACTCTTATTATTAGTCAAGCTGATGACCTTCAATTAATGGTCACCTACAAAATGGTTACAGTGACATACAAAATGTAAAATCTAATCAACCTTGAAAACTCGATGTCCCAAATGATGATTACGCTAACCTAATGATCTTCAGACCTACAAATTGGACATTCAGAATGTTCAAACTAATCAATCTTGAAAACTTGATGATGACCTTAATGATGGTTCCGCTAGCCTAATGACCTTCAGTTTATGATCACCTACATAATGGTCACACTAATGTACGAAATCTTTAAACAAATCACTCTTTAAATATAGAAAATCAATCTTATGATTACGTACATATGGATCATGATGACCTCCAGTTTATGGTCACCTGAAAATCTTGATGATGACCTCAATGATGGTTATGCTAACCTAATGACCTTCAGTTTATGGTCACCTGCAAAATGGTCATAGTGACATGAAAAATGTTCAACCCAATCATCCTTGAAAACTTGATGATGAACTCAATGATGGTTACAACCTTGAAAACTTAATTATGACCTCAATGAACGCCAATCTAATGACCTTCAGTTTATGGTCACCTATAAAATGATCAAATTTAGAACAAAATGTTCAATGCTATCAACTTGCTGATGACCTCAATAGTGATTAAGCTAACCTAATGACCTTCAGTTTAAGGTCACCTTCAAAATGATCACATTGACGTACAAAATGTTCAATCTAATCAACCTTGAAAACTTGATGATGTCCTAAATGGTGGTTACGCTAATTAAATGACCTTCAGTTTATGGTCACTTACATAATGGTCACATTTAAATAAAAAATGTTCAATATAATCAACCTTGAAAACTTGAGGATGACCTAAATGATAGTTACGCTAACCTAATGACCTTCAGTTTATGGTCACTTACATAATGGTCACAGTAACATAATATTGAACATTATTATCAACCTTGAAAACATGATGATGACCTCAATGATGATTAAGCTAACATATTGACATTCAGTTCTTCGTCACCTACGTAATGGGCACAGTAACATTCAAAATGTTCAACATAATCAACTTTGAAAACTTGATGATGACCTCTATGATAGTTACGCTAACCGAATGACCTTCAGTTTATGGTCACCTAGATAATGGTCACAGTAACATACAAAATGCTCAATATAATAAACCTTGAAAACTTGCAGATTACCTCAATGGTAAGGTCACAGTGACATACAAAATGTTCAATCTAATCCTTGAAAACTTTATGGTCACCTACAAAATGATCATATTGACGTACAAAATGTAAAATCCAATCAACCTTGAAAACTTGATGATGACCTCAATAATGATTACGCTAACCTAATGACCTTTAGTTTATGGTCACCTAATTAATGATCACACTGATGTTCAAAATACTAAACAAATTACTGTTACGATAACTTACATAAGAATCATGATGACCTCTACGATGGTTAGACTGACCTAATGACTTTAAGTTAATGATCACCTTCATAATGGTCAAAATATTTTAAATTAATCAACCTAGAAAACTTCAAAAGTGATAACCTACACATGGATGATGACCTCTTAGTTGGTTACGCTGACCCAATGACCTTCAGTTCATGGCCATTTGTAGAATTGTCACATTGACATATAAATTATTTAAACAAATTAATCTTAAAACTTGAAATCAATTTTCTGAAAACAATAACAATAACATATAGATTATGATGATAATTAAGATGGCCTAATGACCTTAAGTTCATAGCTACTAATTCAGACTTAAAATGTTAAAATCAATTTGCTAAAAACACATATGATTATGATTATTTATTATTAATCATACTTGCTTAAAAAAACTGTAGTTATTACAAAATACATTAAAAAAACATACAAATAAAATTTTGACAAAAAGTTGAAGGGCGGTGTTCATCTTGTAAAATGTTCTTCCACTCAAACACATGGATGTCCATTCCTCCACTAATTCATAAAACTGAGAATTAAGTTTCTAAGGTACTTTTTATGCATTAAAATGTTTGTATTTCCCAATTTTTTTCGGATATGTTTACGAATATTTGTCACTTGATTTTGATGATAATTAGGAATAATAAAATGTTTAGAAAATTAATTAATCAAAACATTCATTTTCTAGAAACGTTTATTTTTTTAATTTTTTTTTAGAAAACTCACTCTACAGGAAAATTATTACCAAACAATTTAAAAAAATAGGAAATTCCCCACACAAAAAATCATTATGTTGAAAAATTTTAATATTTAGGAAATCAGTTGCATAAAGAGTACAAAAAAATGTATTACTATAAAAATTCGATAATTAGAAAATTCGCTCAATTTGATTATAGAATGTTTAGAAAATTGGTAGCAAAGAAAATTCATTATACAAAATATTAAATTTTTAGAAATTTCGCTGTAGTGCATTTTTTTATCGAAAAAATTGAATTTTTTTGGAAATTCGATGCATAGAAAATACAATTTTTTATTTTTTTTTAGAAAATTATATGAAATTTCCTTTATTCTTTTTTGTTTAAATAAATCTGCGATTATTTTTTTTTATTTGAACTATTTTTTTTTTAAGTTTTTCGACGATTTTGTAATACATTTTCAATTCGTTTGCTTTTTTTGTAAAACTCTTTTCAAACTAAATTTATAAATGGTTTTTCGAAAGTCTCAACATTTTATTTACAAATAATTAAAGCAGATGCATAGAAAATACGGTTTTTAATTTTATATGGAAATAAATTGGATAATTTTAAATAAAGCCTGATTTTTTTAAAATTATTTAATTTAATTGTTTTTTTTTTAGTAAAATTCGTTTTTTATGAAACATTTATTTATATTTCAAAAATGTAAAATGTTAATTGTTCCAAGTTGTGCAGAAATTTTTCAATTTCTTTAGAAAGATTTTCAATTGTAGTTTGATTAAAATTATAAACGAAATTAAAAAAATCAGTTGTCTTTTATTACCTAATTCCTGTTGTTTTCCCCTTATTCAATTGTTTCCTCTTTCTTACTCAGAAATTTTCCTTTATTCTTACTTGTTTAAATAAATCTACGATTATTTATTGTTATTTGAACTATTTTTTAAAACTTTTCGACTGTTTTGTAATAAATTTTTAATTCGTTTACTTTTTTTAGTAAAACTCTTTTCAAACAAAATTTATATATGTTTTAGAAAGTCTCAACACAATTATTTACAATTTTTTGTTTATAATTATCAACCATATCGTTTTTACTTATTTTTTCATAGAATTTCAAATGTATTAAACAGATTTTCGATTGTTTTTTTAGTTAAATTATTACTAAGGAAAAAAAAATCTAAATTTTTTTAACAGTTTCGTTTAAATTATTTTTCTTTACGTAAAAGTTTAACTTTTTATGAATGCATTTTTTTCTTAAAAATATTTAACAGTTTCTGAAAATGATGGTTGCGACCGTTACTATGTAGCAGTAGTAGTTCATTTTTAAAAAGGTAAATGAAAATAATTTCGACGTTATCTTTTTAATAGTATCTTTTAAATTGCTTACCAGATTTTCGATTGATTTTTATATAAAATTTTAACATTTCAAATACTAATTGTATAGATTTTTCAGTTAATCCTGAAGATACTTTTTTAAATTAAATTAAAATTAAAATGTTAAAAACAAGCCGATTTAAATTATATGTAAAAATTTGCATCAGAAAAAAATTATTATAATTTCGCATCTTCTTTTTCAAAGCTTAGAAATAAATAAAAAACAATTGCCGCACGTTTGAATATGTGTAAATCGATTGTAGATGATGAAAAATGTAAAGTATTAAAAGAACCCTATTTAAAATACGAGTATGTAAAAAAAAATTCATCAGATGAAAATGATTGTAATTTTGCAGCTTCTCTGTAAAAGCTTCTAAATAAATATAAAAACAATTGCTACATGCTTGAATATTGGTAAAATCCTCAGAATCGATTGTAGATGATGGAAAAATTAAAATGTTAAAACAAACCGATTTAAAATAAATGTAAAAATTTGCATCAGAAAAAAAATGATTCTAATTTCGCAGCTTTTCTTTCAAAGTTTAGAAATAAATATAAAAACAATTGCCGCACGATTGAATATTGTATGTAAATTTACTATAAATTGATTGTAGATGATGAAAAATTTAATGTATTAAAATAACCCTATGTAAAATATGTAAAAATGTTCATCAGATGAAAATTATTGTAATTTTGCAGATTTTCTTTAAAAGCTTATAAATAAATATAAGAACAATTGCTATTTGCTTGAATATTTGTAAAAATACTCAGAATCGATTGTAGATGAGGGACAAGTTAAAGTATCAACACAACCCTATTTAAAATATGTAAAAAAATTGCAACTCTTTTAAGATTAGAATTAGAAAAACGAACAGAAAGTTTGTATTTATTTTTTATTAATTCCAATTGGTGAAATTTCAGCTGTTTTTATTTTATTAGTATTTATCACTTTTTTAAATGCTTTTCTTTCATCAAGTCAGCTGTTTTCTTGCATGGTTCGTAATTACTTCAATTAATTTTCAATTGATTTTTTCAAACTTCAGAAACTTGATGTTTGTAGAAAATTCGTTGCGCAGGAAATACTGCTATTGATAAAATTCAATGCTTAGAAAATTTACTACATAGAAAATACATTTTTCAAGAAAAGCACATAAATAAAAAAACCGTTTTTCTAAAACAAACAATCACCGAAACAATTGAAAATCTTCAAACAAAACGATTCATTAAGGACATATAAAGAAAATTAAAATTGCTGGACAAATGATTTATAAATCAAATTTGAAAAAACATTTGCTAAAAATAATAAAAAAATTATTGTAAATGATTTTAAAAATCATGTAGGGTGGGTGGGTGTCCTCTAACCCATCCTCCAAACAGTAAAACATAAGCGAGGGTTTTAATTAAAAGATGTAAAATATAAATAAACACAAAATAGAGACAAATTTTTCAAATAATATTTGATTATGTTTTACTAATTGGAGGGTGGGATAGAGGCCACCCACCCACCCTACATATACATACTGATCGTCTTGCGGTTTGGAGTTAAATTAATCACAAAACTTTCTGAATAAAAAAGAAATTCAAAAGGTAAAATTTTTTAAATGAGTAAATTAATAAAAATTTTATGCATGATGGGTGGACAGACATTAAATCTAAATTAGATAATATTAGCTATAGAAAATCATTTATATTTAAACATAAATTTTGTTTTTTAAAATTTTTTATTACATAAAGAGTTTGACGGCTTTTAGCAGCGAAATCATCAACGATTGGCAATTATTATTATCATGTATATGTAGGGCGGGTGGGTGGCCTCTATCCCACCCTCCAATCATAAGCATAAGCGAGGGTTTTAATTAAAAGTTGTAAAATATAAAGAAACACAAAATAATTGCAATTTTTAGAGATTTGTTCATACAAATTTTTCAAATAATTTTTGATAATGTTTTACTGATTGGAGGGTGGGATAGAGGCCCCCACCCACCCTACATATACTTAAAAATTTCAATTACTGATCGCCTCTCGGTTTGGAGTAAAATTAATTACAAAACGTTTTGAATAAGATAAAAATTCAAAAGGTAAAATTTTTGAGTGAGAAAATTAATAAAACTTTTATGCATGATGAGTGGGCAGACTTTAAATCTTAATTAGATAAGATTAACTATAGGTCATTGATATTTAAACTTAAATTTAGATTTTGTTTTATTTTTTATTACATAAAGGGTTTGACTGATTGTAGCAGCAAAATCATCAACGATTAGCAATTAAAGTTATCATGTATATGTAGGGTGGGTGGGTGGCCTCTATCCCACCCTCCAATCAGTAAAACCTAAGCGAGGGTTTTAATTAAAAGTTTTAAAATGTAAAGAAACATAAAAAATGGCGATGTGACCATAATAGTAATTTTCTAAAATTTATCTCGAAAACTATGAGGTTAATTTTTGTTCTGTCGGAAAACACTTGTGAAAATACAGAAAAATGTCAACAAGATTAAATGTTTAGTACAATAAAAACAGTTGTAAATCATTTTAAAGCTATGTTAAATGAAGTCAATTGAAATGTTAAATTTTTCGATGTTTATGATTTTGAGAACTTACAAATTGAAAACTGGTGGATTAACACACGTACGCACGCACACGCGCACACGCAAATTTATCTGGCCCGGCGTACGTCAGCACTGGCAAAAGGGATTGGAACAATTGGCCACAATCACTTTTTTCATCGATAGAAAACGGTGATCGATTCGAATTCGTCCGCGGCATTCGGTGTACTGGACGTGTTTCAAATTCAAACACACACTGCCAGATAATTAGCGACCGCAAATTTGCACAAGAGCAATTATTATTATTGTAAAAAAAAAACAAAACAAAACAACCGCATTGTCATAATCCGTGCTCATGTACATATTACAACTGATGAATAATTCTCTTTACAAAAATTTGTTGTTAACGTGAATGCTTCAATGTTATTAGGTAATTATTTACACAAGGTACGTGAGAATTTTTTTAAGTTAAAATTTTCAACCGAAACATCAGTGATGATGAAAAAATAACAATTGTTTAAATAACATTAAAAACAAAGAATATAGTGGTATAAAAAGTTAATTATTTGAAAATGTACCACGCAAAAAGAATATTAATATTAATCGTTAGATTTTTTAAGTGGATACTAAAGCTATATAAATAAATAATATTTTTTAATTCCATAAAATTACCCCATGTAATTTAAACGAAAACACTTTTTTAACTTTAATAGAAGTAGAAACCTCAAGAATCAACAATATACCATCTAAATTACTTTAATCTTAATAAATGTATAAAAATTTAACAATTTTATTGGTCGATAACCAATGAACACTATTTTCAATAAAGATGTTTCTCTATCAATTTTATTGAGATTAAAACAATTAGGAATTGTTTTAATAATGTAATCAATTTTACAACAAAAAAAAACTTCTTGTGACTGTGTCTACCAATTCTGACAATCAATGGGCCCCCAGGCCGTCTGCCAGAAACAGTTCGGGGCCACGGTCACACACACACACACACTCACACACAGCCTTTATTGGTTCGAGAGGGAAAACTTCCGGCACCAATTTGACATCCGTTGCTTATTTTACTGCATCGTGTTCGCACTCACCTCAACGTTCTAAGGGCGAAATCCAAAAAAAAAATAATTTCTTATCCCTCAGCAAACACTAGGTACTATCTGGGACGCGTAATAGGTCGCACCACCCGCGCATTTTTTCTTCGATGGTGATGGCGGTGGTGGTTGTGGTGGTGTTTCCGCACGGACTGGTGTGACGGAAGTGTTCTCCCAGCATGAAACCGAGTTGTTTTGGCAGCGGTCGACTTTTCTTTTTAATTTTTTTGTTTTCGAATGATTTATTTGTGCGATTACGGACGTGCACAGTTCGCGAATATTGGCAATGTACTAAACGCGGGCCGGTTAACCGGCCACCTATTACATACCGCCTGCCGAAAGGTTGCGCGGTGTTAAATTTAAAAGGAATGTACTTTGACGTGCTCGGGACCCGAATTTTCCCAAAGGAAACTTTTCACGCGGTGTCAAGGTCGAATAAATATTAATACTGCTAATGCCAAACGTTTTCATTTGGTGTTATTAATTAAAATTGTACTCTTATCTGATCATTCAATTCATCTTATCTGTCATCTGTCATCTATCATCTGTCAATTGTCAATTGTCAACTGTTTAAACAATCTGCCATCTGTCATTCAATTTGTCATCTGTCATGCCATTTTTTATATGTCATTTGGTAACTGTATTATTGGATTTGATGGAAAATTCTGGAACACCTAATAACAGAATAGTGACAGATTTTCATTTGCTTTTACAACAATACATCAAAATTCAACGAAAGGTTTTCCAGAAATATCATTAAAACTAATCGGGTGTTAGTGTTGGCCACTATTGCTGAATTTGATGGAAAATTCTGGAAAAACTAATAACAGTCTAGTGTCAGTTAGTCATTTGTTTAATAGCTGTGAGTGTTTTGAATGCTTTTGCATCAATACATCAAAATCCAACGGAAAGTTTACCTAAAAATTCATGAAAACTAGTCGGGTGTTATTATTGGCCACTATTATTGAATTTGATGGAAAATTCCGGAAACACTAATAACAGCCTAGTGTCGTTTGTCATTTGTTTAATAGCTATGAGTGTTTTTAATGCTTTTGCATCAATACATCAAAATCCAACGAAAAATTTTCCTGAAAATTCATGAAAACTAGTCGGGTATTAGTGTTAGCTACTATTATTGAATTTGGTGGAAAATTCCGGAAAAACTAATGACAGTAGAGTGTCAGATTGTCATTTGTTTAATAGCTGTGTGTGTTTTGAATGCTTTTGCATTAATACATCAACATCCAACAAAAGGTTTTCCTGAAAATTCATGAAAACTAGTTGGGTGTTAGTATTGGCTACTATTGTTGAATTTGATGGAAAATTCCGGAAACACTAATAACAGTCTAGTGTTAGTTTGTCATTTGTTTAATAGCTGTGTGTGTTTTGAATGCTTTTGCATCAATACATCAAAATCCAAAGAAAGGTTTTCCTGAAAATTCATGAAAACTAGTCGGGTGTTAGTGTTAGCTACTATTATTGAATTTGGTGGAAAATTCCGGAAAATCTAATGACAGTATAGTGTCACATTGTCATTTGTTTCATAGCTGTGAGTGTTTTGAATGCTTTTACATCAATACATCAAAATCCAACGGAAGGTTTTCCTGAAAATTCATGAAAACTAGTCGGGTGTTAGTGTTAGCTACTATTATTGAATTTGGTGGAAAATTCCGGAAAAACTAATGACAGTAGAGTGTCAGATTGTCATTTGTTTAATAGCTGTGTGTGTTTTGAATGCTTTTGCATTAATACATCAAAATCCAACAAAAGGTTTTCCTGAAAATTCATGAAAACTAGTTGGATGTTAGTATTGGCTACTATTGTTGAATTTGATGGAAAATTCCGGAAACACTAATAACAGTCTAGTGTTAGTTTGTCATTTGTTTAATAGCTGTGAGTGTATTGAATGCTTTAGCATCAATACATCAAAATCCAACGAAAGGTTTTCCTGAAAATTCATGAAAACTAGTCGGGTGTTAGTGTTAGCTACTATTATTGAATTTGGTGGAAAATTCCGGAAAAACTAATGACAGTCTAGTGTCAGTTTGTCATTTGTTTAATAGCTGTGTGTGTTTTGAATGCTTTAGCATCAATACATCAATATCCAATGGAAGGTTTTCCTGAAAATTCATGAAAACTAGTCGGGTGTTAGTGTTGGCCACTATTGTTGAATTTGATGGAAAATTCTGGAACAACTAAGAACAGTATAGTGTTGTCATTTGTTTTATAGCTGTATTTTGAATGCTTTTACAAAAATACATCAAAATCGAATGAAAGGTTTTCCTAAAGATTCATGAAAACTAATCGGATGTTAACCACTATCTGTCATTTGCTATCTGACATCTGTCATCAGTCATTTGTTATTTACACAATGTGACATCTGTTATATGGCATTTGTTATATGCCATCTGTAATCACTATGAATAGTCTCAAATCTGTAAAATTACTAAGTATTCTAAAAACTTCAAAGAAACTATAATTTTTACATATTTCAAATATCCTGTAGATTTAAAAAATAAAACCTAAAAAGTCAAATTTTAATTTAGAAGATTTTTCAACGAATGTTGATTACGTTGTCATCTGCCATCTGTAGGCTATCATAAAAACTCATATATGCTATATTTTTTATCTACCATCTGCCATCTGTCATTTATAATCTGTCATCCAGCATGAGTCAATTGTTATTCGCACAACATGACATCTGTCATCTGTCATATGCCATTTGTTATAATTCATCTGGGAACTGTCATCTGTAATCTGTCACAAAGAAATGTTGTTTTTAACGAATGTTCTTATCTGCCATCTGTCATCAGTCATCTGTTATGAGTGGTCTGTTATCTAGACGATCTGTCTATTTATTATATGTCATCTTGTAACTATCATTTGTCGCTATAAAAATTCTAAAAATTGTTATCAAATATACTATAAACTCATATATGCTATAATTTTTATCTGCCATCTGTCATCTAGCATGAGTCATTATGTCATCTGCCATCTGTCATTTGTTATATGTCATCTGTTAATTATCGTCTATAATCTGCCACTATGAATAATTGTTTTTAACGAATGTTGACATTCTGTCATCTACCATCAGTCATCTGTTATATGGTCTGTCTACCATCTGTCATTTGTTATCTTTCATCAGTTATCTGTTGTCTAAACAATCCGTCTATTTGTTATTTTGTCATCTTGTAACTATCATCTATCACTATACAAATTGTTATCAATTATTCTAAAAACTCATTTACGCTATTATTTATTATCTGTCATCTAGCATAAGTTATTAGTTAATTGCATAATTTTCATCTGTCATATGTTTTTTGTTAAATGTCATTTTGTAACTGTCATCTATAAACATCTATAACCTGTCACTATGAATAGTTGTTTGTTTTCAACGAATGTTGTCATCTGCTAAACAATCAGTCTATTTGTTATATGTCATCTGTCACTATAAATTCTAAATATTTTCTATAAACTCATATATGATATAATTTTTATCTGCTGTCTACCATCTGTCATCAGTCATCACTCTATTTTTTAGAGGAACCATATACTTTTATGTCACCTTGTAACTATCATGTGTCACTAAAAATAATGTTATTAATTATTCTAAAAACTCATATATGCTATAATTTATTATCTGTCATCTGTGATCAGTCATTTGTTGTTTACACAATATTTCATCTGTCATTTGTCATTTGTTATGTCATCTGATAATTGCCATCTAAACTCTGTCACTATGAATAGTTATTGATAACTTTGTCATCAGTCATCTGTTGTCTATAAAAATTCTAAAAATTGTTATCAAAAAGAAACTCATATATAATAATAATAATAATAAACGTCTTTATTTGCTCAAAATGCTATAATTTTTTATCTGCCATCTGTCATCAGTCATCTGTTGTTTGCACAATATTTCATACGTCATCTGTCATTTGTCATATGTCATCTGTCATATGTAATATGTCATCTGTCATATGTCATATGTCATATGTCATCTGTAATATGTCATCTGTCATATGTCATATGTCATCTGTAATATTTCATCTGTCATCTATCATATGTCATCTGTCATATTTGCTCAAAATGCTATAATTTTTTTATCTGCCATCTGTCATCAGTCATCTGTTGTTTACACAATATTTCATACGTCATCTGTCATTTCTCATATGTCATCTGTCACATGTCATCTGTAATATGTCATTTGTCATATGTCATATGTCATATGTCATATGTCATATGTCATATGTCATATGTCATATGTCATCTGTCATATGTCATATGTCATCTGTCATATGTCATATGTCATCTGTCATATGTCATCTGTTATATGTCATCTGTCATATGTCATCTATCATATGTCATCTGTCATATGTCATCTGTTACATGTCGTCTGGTAACTGTCATCTGTAATCTGTCACTATGAATAGTCTTAACACTGTTAAGTTACTAAATATTCTAGAAACTTCAAAGATAATATTTAAATTTCAATTATTTTCAACGAATGTTGATTACCTTCTGACATCTGCCATCTATCATCAGTTATCTATTAGCTGGGCCGTCTATCATCTGTTTTTTTTTTAATCAAATATTCTAAAAACTCATATAGGTTATAATTTTTTATCTGTCATCTGCCATCTTTCATCTGTCATTTGTAATCAGTCATTTGTTGTTTACACAATATGTCATCTGTCATGTATTTATTATCTGTCTTCTGCCATCTGTCACCTATCATATAGCATAAATCATCTGTTATTTGTACAATATGTCATCTGTCATCTGTGATTTGTTATAAATTATCTATTAACTGTAATTTGTAATCAGTCACCATCAATAGTCTAAAAACTGTAAAGTTAATAAATATTCTAAAAATTTCAAAAAATGTTTTGTTGATTAAAAAAAACCGAAAATTACAAATTTTAATTTAATTTTTAGTAACTCAGAAGATTTAAATTTCATCTGTTATCTAGACCATCTGTTATTTGTCATCTGTCATCAGTGATACGTTGCCTCAACTGTCACTAGAAAAATTCTAAAAATTGTTATCGATTATCCAAAAAACTCGTGTATGCTATATTTTTTATCTGTCATCTGTCATCTGCCATCTGCCATCTGCCATCTGTCATCTATCATCTATTATCTGTCATCTACCATGACTAATTTGAAATTGCGCAATATGTTATCTGTCATATGCCCTTTGTTTTATGTCATCTTGTAACTGTCGTCTATAATCTGTCACTATTAATACTTTTTCAACGAATGTCCTCATCTGCCGTCTGTCATCAGTTAGCTGTTATCTGGGCCATTTATCATCTGACATCTGTCATCAATCATCTGTTGTTTGCACAATATGTCATCTGACATATGTTAGTTGTTATATGTCATCTGTCTATCATCTGTCATTTAGCATGAGTTAATTGTTGTTTGCATAATATATCATTTGTTATATGTCAGCTGTAAACTGTCATCTCTAATCTGTCACTATGAATAGTTGATTTCGACAAATGTTGTCATCTGCCATCTGTCATCAGTCATCTGTTATCTGGGCCGTCTATCATCTGTCATTTTTCATCTATCATCACTTATCTGTTGTCTAGACGATCTGTCTATTTGTTGTTTACACAATATGTCATTTGTCATCTGTCATTTGTTATATATCATCTGGTAATTGTCATCTGCAATCTGTCACTAAGAATAGTCTAAAAACTGTACAGTTACTGAGTATACTAAAAACTTCTGTAGATTAAAAAAATTGCTTAATTTCCAATTTTTAATTGTAATTTCTTAGAAGGTTTAAATTTTAATAGTTTTCAACGAATGTTGACTACCTTATGTCATCTGTCATTTATTATCTGGGTCGTCTTTCATCTGTCATTCCTCATCTGTCATCAGTCATCTATTATCTAGACGATCCGTCTATTTGTTATATGCCATCTTGAAACTATCATCTGTCATTATAAATTCTAAATATTGTTATAAAATATTCTATAAACTTTTATATGCTATTATTTTTTATCTACCTTCTGTCATCCAGCATAAGTCATTTGTTGTTTACACAATATGTAGTCTGTCATATGTCATCTATAATCCGTTACTATGAATAGTTGTTTTCAACGAATGTTGATTACCTCGTTATCTGCCATCTGTCATCAGATATATACTATGATTTTTTATCTGTCAGCTACCAGCTGTTATCTATCATTTGTCATTAGTTATCTGTTGTTTACATAATATTCAATCTGTCATCTATTTATTATCTGTCATCTGCCATTTTTCATTAATCATATAGCATAAGTCATCTCTTGTTTACACAATGTCACTATGAATAGTCTAAAAACTATAAAGTTACTAAATATTCTAGAAACTTCAAAGATACTTTAATTTTTAACTATTCCAAATATTCTGTAGACATTAAAAGAAATCCTAAAACTTCGTATTTTGATTTAAGTTTTTAGCAACTCAAACGATCTAAATTTTAATTGTTTTCAATTAATCTTGATTGTCATCTGTTATCTGGACCATATATATCATCTATTATTTGTTATCTGTCATCATCTGTCCATTTGTAATATAATATGTCATCTTAAAATATCAACTTTCACTATAAAAATTCTAGAAATTGTTTTCAAACATGAGTTTTCTAAAAACTCATATATGGGATAATTTATTATCTATGTCATTTGTTATATGTCATCTTGTAACGGTCCTCTGTAACCTAAAATGTAAATAGTCTAAAAACTGTAAAAGGTACTTTAATTTTTAAATATTTTGTAGATTTTTAAAAAAATCCTAAAATGTAAAATTCTTATTTTGCTTCTTAGTAACTCAAATGATTTAATTTTTTCAATTGTTTTCAACAAATGTTGATTGAATTCTGTCATCTGCTATCTGTTACCTGGACCATATATCATCTGTTATTTTTTGTCTGTCATCATCTGTCCATTTGTAACTGTCACTATAAAAATTCTAGTCATTAATTAATAAATTATTCAAAAAACTCATATATGGTATAATTTATTATCTGTCATCTGCCTTCTGTCATCTGTCACCTGTCATTAGTCATCTGTTGTTTACTCAATATGTCATCTGTCATATGTCATTTGTTATATGTCGTCTGGTAACTTTCATCTGTAATCTATAAATATGAATAGTCAAAAAACTGTTACTAAGTATTCTTGAAACTTCAAAGATACTTTAATTTCTTGATTCGGTCATCCTAAGTGCCGCTCTACTCGAAAGGAGGAGCAAACACATCGAGTGTAGAATATTAGAATCTTACGTGGCCTTCGATGTTTGCTAACAGCAGTGACATCGTATTTCGGGTATCCATAAATAATGATTCTAAAAATGGTATATAACATGTAATAATAAATTATCTATCTTCCTTCATTATCCCAAATACATCAATAATAGGAAATAAATAATAAATATATGTTTTTCAAAAATAATATATTATATTAGGCAACACAATATACTTCTATAAAGATTTGACTAATTCTTGAATGTTGTCGGCGTTTACTTGACGGTACGTCTTGATTAAAAATAATTACACTTTTCATTAAAATAGTGGTAAAACCAAGTGGAAAGTGTTTAGTCTGTATAAACATAAACTAACCAAATTAAAGTGAAAATATTATCTAAAACATATAAAAATTTTGGATGGAAGAAGCTTGACGGAGTTCAATTCATTCACTCAAATCCTTGATTCTGTTGAAAGTGAGAGCACATAAATTTTCTCTATTATTCACCTTAATTAAGGCCGGTTTACTATATTTTTCATGATGGAATTTTAACTAATACAATTTTTATTTATAGCAATCTAAACATTTCTAAGTAACCAAACTTCACCTGTTGAATAACAGATGTCGCAACGTGATTTAAAAATCCGTTTCATAATGTCCGCGCTTTCGATAACCAAATCAGCTGTTCTAACGACCAGCTCGCGGCATTTCTTAAAGTACGTCGTACCAATTATTTATCAACGTTATTCCCCCTATTCATCGACGCCACACACGAATGCACCCGCCGACAAGACCATGTCGTGGCAAGAATGTAAAGAGAAATACCTCTCCATGAGCGTAGAGAATAAGAGGAAGGAATACCGGTGCGGCGAGGACTTTTACACACTTAAAGATATAGCCACCTGGCCTGAGTATGCCAAGGCTTCCGAAGGGAAATTGGCGAAGAGGATTGATGCACTGCCTGGTGTGCAGATCGATGCGAGCTTGAACGAGACCTTAGCTCAGAAAGTCAGCCTGTTTCGTGGGGATATTACAACTCTTGAAGTAAGTGAAATAAGTAAAGTATAAAATAATAAAGACTATAGTAATATTTGATCGATTTTTTACTTTTAATTAAAGAAATAATAATAATAAAATAAATATGAGAAGGGAGTTACCATGGTTTCTCGAAATAATTGAATTTTTTATTTTATTGAAAAACATTTTTTAACTATTTACTGAAAATTGATTATTGAAAATATATAGTTCTTCTTGAATCTTGGAGGCTTTCACTTTGTGGTACATGTTCAATAACTTTAATTAAAAAAAAAAACAGTTAAAAACAAGTGAAAAGTGTTATACAAAAGTCAATTGTTTTCTTTGTTTTAAAATATAATTTTTGTGAGGTTATAAAAGTCGACCAGTTTTAATGCATATGCTTTTTAGGTTGATGCGATTGTAAATGCGGCAAACAAATCACTTCGTGGTGGAATGGGTGTTGACGGTGCCATCCACAGGGGTGCAGGTCCTCTACTGTTGAAAGAAAATATAACTCTAAACGGATGCAATGTGGGTGAAGCGAAGATAACAGGAGGTTATAAATTACCTGCAAAATGTAAGACGATAATTTAAAAAAATCTGAGATAAACAATTCTATGAAGTACACAACGATAACAAATATTTTATCTAATATATAATAATTTTTTTTTATCTATGACTTATAGATGTGATTGCTACTGTCGGCCCCCAAGGTGAAAAACCCGACCTTCTCAAACAGTGTTACAAAAACTCGATGGAATTGTTGCTCTCGAAGGGTTTACGGACCATAGCGTTCCCGTGCATCTCGACTGGTGTATACGGATATCCGCTAGTGCCCGCAGCGCATGTTGCCATCGGTCAGGTGCGATCCCAGCTGGAAAAGAACGTCGATAAGGTGGACAGGGTGGTGTTCTGCCTCTTCTCAGAGGAAGACGAAAAAGTCTATCAAGGTGTCATGCAGTCGTATTTCCCCACGAAATAAACAGCCATCTTTCCATACATCGAAAAAATTGTATAATATAAAAAAAAGTTAGGTTAGTTTGTTGTTTTTGTATCAGTAATAAACGATTTTTTAGTACTTTTAAATATTTGCTTTTTTAAAATATAAATTCTCAACCCAGAAAAAACTTTTTAAGTGAATTCAATAAAAAAAAAAATTATATTAATTTTTAGTGTTTGAAGAATATTTATTATCATTCTCACCTCACAAAGTACTTTGATTAAATACATTTTTTGTTTTTTTTTTATATTTTGTGTAAAAATTGCACAAAATACTATTATATTTAATTCCAATATATTTTTTTTATAAAATATAAAATATTTTTTGGGGACTCCTCGTATAACAAAAGCAAGCGTGTTTCCGGTAATTGATAATGGTATTTTAACTATCACCATTTCATTCAATTGCGTGCGTGCGAAAAGGATGGATAATGAAAATCGTTTCGTTGATGATCGAAAATTGTAAAAGCGCACGCGCGTCAGTTGATTTTCAACAAATGCCGGCAGTGGGGGTGACGGTTTTCTGTAGATAGCTGCGGACCGAAGAAAGCAATAGTACCTCTAGATAACGAACATTTCACGAATTTCCGACTGTCGTTTTATATGTGATAACACGCGGGGGCCCTCCGCGACAGTGTATCCAGTGCGGGAAGTAGTTCGCGGCCGCAGGGGACGCGATGGCATCCGACGAGGAGCTGGACGAGTCCTTCGCCGGTGAGTGTTTGTTGTTTTGCTAATTATAACAATCCACCAGGATGTATAGCCACCGAGGCGTACGCCCCTCGTTGCATGATGGTGAAAAGGGGGCCCTGCATTGGAGTTTGGAGCGTACGCCTAGTTTTCGGCGTCCCGGCCAGCGGGACGCAGAGGGGAGGCCGGGTTTTCATTATTTTCGCGGGAGCGCGGGGCGAGCGGGGTCCTGACCCTTAACAAAATGGAGGACATCAAACAAAAGATATTGGCGGCTCGCGAATATCCCGTGTCACCTGTCTTCACAGCCGCCTCCGGGGGCGTCCGATTTCCGCAATTTCCCTCCAAAACAAACAACACTGACCACTGTCCACATGTACACCAGACCTAACCTTCACTTTCACAAAGTTTCTAATTTTCTTGGAAAAACTAACTGCACAACTTTGATAATTATGGAATTCACCATTTTATAATCAAACCAGTAACAAATAGTATTTAAATTATCATTTTTATATAAGTACTTAATAAAACAATAAGTTCTTATGACTGTATGTAGGAGAGGTATTTGTAGTTTTATTAACTCATAATTAGTGCATTAATTAGGTTTTAAGTATGATACATTAACCTGTTTCTTCAAATAACAAAAAAAGCATAACAAACATTCCACTGTTATTTTAAAACAAAACAGAATTACAAGTATATGTACTTTGTTTATGTCACATAATCGATGTTTGTTTTTGGGTTTCGTGAAGAGTATATCAATATAAATACCACTGTTGTATCCTTTCTTCATGCTTTAGTTCTCAAAATATATATCTAACCATAGCAAATAATGTGTGAATGAAGAAAAGATACAATAGTGTTATTTATAACGGTTGTCCAACAATTATTGCAGTCCCGGGTGGCGTTGAAATCAAAAACGTAGGTCAATTCTTTCATGTGCTAAATAAATGAACTGATATTTTAATTGTCAAACATAACTTAAATGTGTATTAAAAATGTCAGTTCATTTATTTGCAACATGTAAGAATCGACCTACGTTTTTTATTCCAACGCCACCCGGGCATGCAATAATTGTTGGACACCCGTTATATATGTCATATACTTGATTCATTTTCTGTGATAGATGTTTCTACGTAGTTATTTTAAACTATAATCACAAAAATCAATAGTGTGTGACGTAAACAAAGTCTATTTGTATTTTTAAAGTTGTCAACAAATGTATCACATAGTGAAAAATCATAATTATATACAGAAAACAAATTAAATTTTATAATACATTAATAAAAGAATGTAGCAAGTATTTGATTGTTAAAGTGTTTATTTTATGTTATATCTTGAAAGTGATAAAATGTAATTTTAATTATAAGTGAACTATACCAAATTTTACTTATTAAATCATTTTTTTTTTAAGGCGAGGAAGATGCCACTGAAGAAGCAGGAACCGAACAGGTAGATAACTCTCCTGAATCGGATGAAGCACCACCTAAACCTGAAGTAAGTGTTTTTTTTTTAAAACATTTCTTAATTCGCCTAGAATTTGTTTTTGTTTATTACACTAGTTTTTTTTAACATATTTTTTCTTGTTTTAGGAGGATGATGATGATTACGAGCCTGAAGATGGACGTAAGAAGAAGAAGGGGAAAAAGAGGAAGGCCCGCAGCGAGGAGAAGAAGGGGAAGAAAAAGAAGAAGAAGAAAAAGAACGATAGTGGTGATGTAAGCCAATATACATAATTTTTATGTTTGAAATTTTATTTCGTAAATAACATAACCTCAAATATTTAAAAAAAATATTTTAGCTTACATAACTTGGCTGGTTTAACCACTTGCTGCATATGCGGGCACATGACACCACTTTTAAAAATAATTGTGCGGGAAGGAGTTAAATAAAAACATAACAGTTCAGATAAGATTATTAATAAAAATATTAATAAAACTAACTTTTCCAATGCAATTAAAATGACTTTAAGCTATGGACTAAATAAAACAATGCTGTTTTTATTCATCCATTATTTTAATTATTTATTTATTTGTTCATTCATTTATTTATAATTTTTAATGTTAAATGTTGCAACATATTAGCTTTACCACGCAGATTATTGGTTTATTTACTTTTAATTTTTCTTACTATACATTATAATTTTTATGGGTCAATATTTTGCAGAAGTAAATATCAGAAAATAATCAACTGCAAATAATATTCCCTATGAATGAAGAAAAGTTGGTTCGAGGGATTATGAATTAACTTTACAATAAACCATTTTCATCCCAAACCATAACAATATTGAATAATTTCTTGCTTTCAGGAGAGTGATTTTGGCGGTGAAGATGATAATGCGGGTGATTCGGACTACGGCGGCAGCAGCAAGAAAGGAAGGAAGTCTAGAGGTTCGGCCAAGCACTCGGCACCTGCTACACCTGTGCAGGAATCTTCTGGAAGTGGAGGAGGTTAGTATTTAATAAAAAAAATAAAGAGAACACCTTTTATAAAATATATAATATTAAAAAACCAGTACATATGGTAAAATATATGTTATGTTAATTGATGACTTTAATGAATGAATTAAAACACTTACTTTAGTTGAAACTGTTAACGGTGGAGGCTTCTACTTCGTTATACATCATTATTCAGAAATAATGTACATTTAAACTTTGTACAACAGGGACTTTATAAAGTGACTATGACAACTTCTTGTTTGAAAATGACAAAATTGTCATTGTCACTTAAATAAAGTCCCTGTTATACAAAGTTTAAAACTTACTTCACTTCACTATTTTAGTGAAATAAGAAATATAACTGTGTTTAATTAATCAGACAGTAAACTTCACATAATTTTTTTTATATCTAAGATATTTAACATAATTGCATTGTCTAGACAAGTAGATTATTTATTGTTTCCACCCCCTTTTTTTTCTAATTAAATTATTTAATTTATTTCTTTTTGCAGCTGGAATGCCCACTATCGAGGAAGTTTGCTCAACGTTCGGCCTAACAGATGTCGACCTGGAATACTCAGAACAGGACTTTGCCAACTTGACGACTTACAAACTGTTCCAGCAGCACGTTCGGCCGCTCCTGGCCAAAGAGAATCCTAAGGTGAGCATATTATTTCCCATCATTATTATTAAAAACAAATATATGTCATGATAAAATTTAAGAAATGTTTGGTTGCATACATTAACATTTCTTGATTTATTAATTAGTTGCACAATGTTATCAAAGCTGAACTTTTTTAAACCTTTCATTTCTCTCAAAACAATTATTATTATTATTAATTACATAGTCAGGAATATTATGTAATATATATGGTCTCAAATGTATTCAGTTGAATCACTGTTAATACGACGGTGTGTATTTGTCATAGCTTAATAAAAATTTATTGTAAAACCTAAATTATACATGTCAATTTAAGTTTAACAATGGCTTTTTAATTAAGCTTTAAGCACCATGTATGCAACCCAATACACACGTATGTTAACATATTCAATTGAATACATTCAAGACTACATATATTACTTTCAACTAGACTCACCGTATATTATTAATTATTACTATTATAATTTAATTTTATTATATTGTTGAAATTATATCGGATTAAAGCGCTATACTATATATTTTTTTTCTTTACACTGAATTGAAAAACCTATGTTTTAACCACCACGATAACATAGTGAATTTTTTAATTCAGTATAAGTATGGATTACCCCGTAGTAACGGTCGCAGTCATTCTATTTATTTTTTGAATTTGTTTTTAGGTTCCTATGTCGAAACTGATGATGTTGGTGGCGGCGAAGTGGAGGGAATTCTCCAACATCAACCCGAATCTGCAGACTGAGAGCGCCGAGCCGGCGGCACCTGCCGAGCCCGAGTACACCAAGCCCACCAGGACAAGGGTGGCCAAGGAGACGAAGAACGAGGAACTCGACGAGGACGAGGAGGACGACGACGATGACGACGTCAAGAGCAAGAAGAAGAAGCAATCGCGCGGCAAAAAGGCCGGCAAGAAGGCGTCCAAGGTGCCGACGTTGAAGATCAAGTTCGGCAAGAGGAAACGCGGCAGTTCAGTGAGTAATTGTCATTGTTTTTTTCTAATTTACACATCTGCTGCTTTATACCAATTATATTTGATAAAATTACCTTCGATATCGTATCGATATAATCCGGAGGTTAACCCGGAGAGTTAAATGGCTCCTAAGTGTCCCTGATGAGATCCATAAAGATCGAAACCGGTCCGTGGCTGTTGTTGACGGGGAACAATATATTAAACTACCTTGTTAAAAAACATCTCCTTTGATAGGCCAACTAAATAATTTTCTCTTCAATCTTCGCTATTTCTTTTTTTTACTATTAAACATTTATTGCTCTCACTTTTTCTTATAAACATGACTTGTGGTAAAAGTGATGACAGAGTGATCATTCTCTTTTTCTTAAAGAACTTTTTACACTATCTTTTTTTAAAATCCTCTGAAATTTTTGTTTTACTAATTTGCTTTTTTTTCTCCTTTCTTCATTTTCTATATTTTTTGTCTCTCTACATCTTCTACATTTTCTATGTTTCTTCATCTTCTATATTTTTGTCTTTTTCCCTCTATCCCTTTATTTGTTTTTCAAATTATGGTGCTAATAATATATTGTTTGTTTTCTTGAAAGGAGGATGACGGCGAAGGTAGCGCCAACGGTTCGGACCGCGATTCCGACATGGAATTCGAACAGATGCTTAACGACGGCTACGACGGCTCCAGTAAGGCAACCAGCACGACGGAGGAGACTCCGTCGCAGCCCACGGTCGAAGGCACCGAAGAACCGCCGCCGCCACGGCGCAAGGCCAAGACGAAGATCGGCAACAAGACCAAGAAGAAGAAAAAGGTTAAACCGAGCGGAAAACCGGACGGAGAGGAACAGTATGAAGTAAGCGAAGCGATTAATTGAACATTTCCAGAAGTTAAGCAAATTTCTAGACACCGTATGGCCTGGAAATGGAAATACTACAAAAGCGGCGATCGAGAGTGTAAAAACTTAAAAAAAAAGTGAAGTTCCCTAACTCTACTAAATCATTAAATGTTGATAAACAATAGAGTATTTCTTTAAATTAGAATTAATTGTGATTTAAATACTTTTCAGCACCTTTTTTATTATTTTTTTGTTTTGTTTAATACGTTACTGATTCACGTCGTAGTGGAATTATTTTAACAATAATTTTATTATTCCTGTTGAAGCATCAAGACTACTGTGAGGTCTGTCAACAAGGCGGAGAGATCATCCTCTGCGACACCTGTCCCAGAGCGTACCATTTGGTCTGTTTAGATCCCGAGCTCGAGGATACGCCCGAGGGGCGCTGGAGTTGCCCGCACTGCGAAAACGAGGGTCCCGCCGAACAGGACGACGACGAGCACCAGGAGTTCTGCAGGGTGTGCAAGGACGGCGGCGAGCTGCTCTGTTGCGATTCCTGCCCGTCGGCCTACCACACTCATTGTCTGAATCCTCCACTCACCGAAATACCGGACGGCGATTGGAAGTGTCCAAGATGTGGAGTAAGTAAATTTATAATTTAATTATTTTTGAAGTTAATTAATCTCGTGACATTTTCAGTGTCCGCCTTTGATTGGAAAAGTTTCGAAAATATTGACTTGGAAGTGGGTTGAGGAGCCTGCAAAGCCCGAGAAGGCTGATGAAGCCGGTGGAGCTACGGCCAAGAAAGCGAAGCCCAAGAGGAGGCGAGAATATTTTGTTAAATGGGAAGAAGTGAGTATCTTAATTTTCTTACCGTTATTATTTCATTTGAATTTGTTTCAAAATAATAATCAATATTTCTTCTTTTCATTAGCGTTCCCATTGGCACTGCTCTTGGATAACCGAGCTTCAATTGGATGTGCACCATCCTCTCATGTTCCGCAACTACATCAGAAAGTACGACATGGAAGAGCCGCCGAAATTAGAAGAACCACTGGACGAGTCCGACAACAGGCACAAAAGGTTGCAGAATATGGGCGGCGCCAAGGATGAGGATTTGGAAGATAGATATTATAAGTTAGTATGAATAAATATCCAATGTTTGAACTACTCAGTCAAGTAGAACACAAGAAATATTGTTCATCAAGATATTTCGTAATTTATAATATCAATTTTTAAGAGGCAATAATATACACGACCTTATGATTTATAATAGTATCAATACTTAATCGCGCTCTATTATTTATTCGACGCTTGCGCACTTCAAAGCGCACATGCTCATATTAAAGCCGGTGGGTACTTTTTGAATTGCAATTGACGCACAAAATTTAAAATCAATTTGATTAAATAAGCTTATTATTACACGTTGTGGCCATTGTCGCTGTTTGCAAATGAATTATCATTGTTTTAAAACTTATGAATTTAATTTACAGGTATGGCGTTAAACCAGAATGGTTGGTGGTGCATCGCGTAATCAACCATCGCACGATGAGAGACGGTCGCACCTTGTACTTGGTAAAATGGCGCGAATTGTCCTACGATCAGGCCACCTGGGAGGAAGATTGCGATGAGATACAAGGATTAAAACAAGCTGTAGAATACTACATGGTAAAATATTAATTAAAAATGGTACTTAGTAAATTAAATGTCTAATAGGTTGTTTGCAATCAAGTTTAGAGCCAATTTTTCAATATATGTTTATTTGGTTTATGATGATGAAACAATTTTATGATCTAAAAATAATAGTTGAGTTTAAAAATGTGTATTTTAGGACTTACGAGCTGCTTGCTGTAGTGACACCTCTGGCAAAAAGGGCAAGAAAGGAAAAGGAAAGAAGTCGAAGGCCAAAGAGTTGATTGACGATGATGATAGAATAACTCCGTAAGTAAATTGAATTTATTGTTTTGGAAAGTAAGATTTTTACATATCAAGCGCTTTTTGTGGTGGTTTTTACATAATTTTGATCACCTGCTATGAATTTACTTGAAGATTAATTGCATGTTACTAATTTTTATTCAACTCTGTTTTACTTTGTTTTATGTCTCGTAAAAGCTAGGTAAAATTTATAGAACAGTTATTAGAAGGTTTAGGAGAAATTGAGTACTTGCAGATGATAGAATCTCAGTAATACAATGTCTGAAATGCGTATCCTTGGTCCAAAAGTCAGATGTATATTAGTAAGCTCACCATATATATTAAAGCTCTATCCTAACACTGTTGGTGAAATAAAGCTCTCAGCGCAGTAGCAACAATTGTGTTTCACATAGTGTACCTAACGACATCTATCGTGTAAATCAGCAATTTACGACCAAGCATTGCTATGTATTCAATTTCTTCTGAAAGTTTATAATCTCCGCAGTGGTTCACATTGTAGATTCCTGCTTACTAAGTAATATCATCAAGAATTCTAACACGTTATGTTTTGAATAATTTTATATATCTTTTTGGTAGTCGGCGTTATACACCGCCGCCAGAAAAACCGACCACCGATCTGAAGAAGAAGTACGACAAACAACCGGACTTCTTCACCGAAACCGGCATGCAGCTGCACCCTTACCAATTGGAAGGGTTGAACTGGCTTCGGTATTCCTGGGGCCAGGGCATCGACACCATCCTCGCCGATGAGATGGGTCTCGGTAAAACCATCCAGACCATCACCTTCTTGTATTCCCTCTACAAGGAAGGCCACTGCAAGGGGCCGTTCCTCGTCAGCGTGCCCCTCTCCACCATCATCAATTGGGAGAGAGAGTTCGAGCTTTGGGCGCCCGATTTTTACTGTATTACTTATGTCGGTAAGAAATTCTTTACAACAAAATATCCTTAATGATGAGGGCTCTACATAACTGAGACATTTTCATTATTTTCGTTATTCTATGTAATGAGTTTTCTAGATAAATATTATAATTATGGAGGTTCATAATATAAATATTAAAATTCTATTTATTTACTTTTAGGTGACAAGGATTCAAGGGCCGTGATCAGAGAAAACGAGCTTAGTTTCGAAGAGGGCGCGGTTCGCAGTGGCGGCAGAGCTTCCAAAATTAGATCCAGCTCAATCAAGTTCAACGTTTTACTCACCAGTTATGAGCTGATTTCAATCGATGCCGCGTGCTTGGGTTCTATTGATTGGGCAGTTCTTGTTGTTGATGAAGCTCATAGGCTGAAGAGTAATCAGTCAAAGGTACTTAAAGTTTAACTTGTAATATCACATAAAACATCTAAAGCTTAAACCTAAGGTTGCATTAGTACAAACTGATCAATGATTATTTGTATTGATCATTAATAATATTTTGGGTATTGAGTTTTATTCTTTAATTTCAGTTCTTCAGGCTTTTAGCCGGTTACAACATCAGCTACAAACTCCTCCTCACCGGTACTCCGTTGCAAAACAACCTGGAAGAACTGTTCCATCTTCTCAACTTCTTGAACAGCACGAAGTTCAACGATTTGGCCACCTTCCAAAACGAATTCGCCGATATTTCGAAAGAAGACCAGGTTAAGAAACTGCACGAGCTTCTCGGTCCGCACATGTTGCGAAGATTGAAAGCCGACGTGCTGAAGGTGAAAAACGAATAGGTTTTAACAACTTTGTTGGATTCTAATCATTAATTTTTTTATAGAATATGCCTTCAAAATCTGAATTCATCGTCCGTGTCGAGCTCTCGCCGATGCAGAAGAAATATTACAAATACATTCTCACGCGTAATTTCGAAGCGCTGAATCCGAAGGGTGGTGGACAGTCGGTGTCGCTGCTTAATATCATGATGGATCTGAAGAAGTGCTGTAACCACCCGTACCTCTTCCCCGTGGCTTCCGAGGAGGCGCCGCTTGGTCCGCACGGAAATTACGAGACCCAGAGTTTGATTAAGGCGTCCGGGAAGTTGGTCCTGCTGTCGAAGATGTTGAAGCATTTACGGGATCAAGGGCACAGGGTGTTGATTTTCTCGCAGATGACGAAGATGTTGGATATTCTGGAGGATTATTTGGAGGGCGAGGGGTATAAGTACGAGAGGATCGACGGTGCGATTACCGGGTCTTTGAGGCAGGAGGCTATTGATAGGTTTAATGCTCCCGGGGCGCAGCAGTTTGTATTCTTGCTTTCTACGAGGTAATTTCTATTTATTACTCTTACTACTATTATTATAATACGTTGCCAATTTATTCATTCATTCATTATTAGACTTTCAGCTTTGTAAAACTGTTTCGTGCATTAGATTTCTATTATCAACAAAAATCTTAAAATCTGTATTTTATAATTTTCAATTTATTATTTTTAGGGCTGGTGGTTTAGGTATTAATCTCGCCACTGCAGATACCGTCATCATCTACGATTCGGATTGGAATCCGCACAACGATATCCAAGCCTTCTCAAGAGCTCATCGTATTGGCCAGGCCAACAAGGTCATGATCTATCGATTCGTTACACGTAACAGTGTGGAGGAACGAGTAACACAGGTTAGTACTGATGATATTGACTAAACCGCATGCGCTCGTGAATAGTTCCTGAGCACATGCGCACATTAAAATTACCTGTGTAGATAAAGACAAATTCATATCCTGAATAGTTATATTAATGTGTATATATTGGGTACATCATATTTATATTTTTTAGGTCGCTAAACGTAAAATGATGTTAACTCACTTGGTTGTGCGACCCGGAATGGGCGGCAAGGGCGCAAATTTCACGAAACAAGAACTGGATGACATCCTTCGGTTCGGCACGGAAGAACTCTTTAAAGAAGACGAAGGAAAGGAAGACGAAGCTATCCACTACGACGACAAAGCGGTACAGGAACTTCTGGACAGGTCTAAAGAGGGTATCGAGCAGAAGGAAAATTGGGCCAATGAGTACCTTAGCTCTTTTAAGGTAATTTTCCAATAAAAATTTCAATACCACAGCTCAATTACTTTTAAAGGGTTTATTTTAATATAAATATATTATCTTTAAACCTTGGATCAATTTTAAAATAACGAAAATAGACATTTCAGTTTAAACCTTGTGACATTATAGATTATTTTTATTTCTTACATAATTAAATTAATTATTTTTATAGGTTGCTAGTTATGTTACCAAAGAAGGTGACAACGAGGAAGAAGTGGACACCGAAATTATCAAACAAGAGGCGGAAAACACGGACCCCGCATACTGGATCAAACTGCTCAGGCATCACTACGAGCAGCAGCAGGAGGATATAGCTCGTACTCTAGGAAAGGGTAAGCGTGTGAGGAAGCAGGTGAACTATAACGACGGCATGACTACGGACACCAGGGAAGACAGTACGTGGCAGGAGAATCTGTCCGATTACAACAATTCCGACTTCTCCGCTGGTTCCGACGAGGATAAGGAGGACGACGACTTCGACGAGAAGAACGAGGGCGATTTGAACAGGCGCACGCGGCGTAGGATGGAGAGGAAGGACGAGAAGGACCGTCCGCTACCTCCGCTCCTTGCTAGAGTCGGTGGTAACATCGAAGTGCTCGGTTTTAACGCCAGGCAGAGGAAGGCGTTCCTTAATGCTATTATGCGATATGGTAATTATCAATTTTAAGGATAATTATTATAAACAATCTGTGATTATTGGATTGATAAGGCTGTTACTGAAAAACACGATCGTTTTGAGTTTAGCTTTATTTTGTAGATACTGCTACAATCTGTGATTAATTTTGTTATTGTTTATTAAGGTATGCCTCCACAAGACGCATTCAATTCTCAATGGCTGGTCCGCGACCTACGCGGTAAATCTGAAAAGATCTTCAAAGCCTACGTGTCGCTCTTCATGCGCCATCTGTGCGAGCCCGGGGCTGATAATGCGGAAACCTTTGCCGACGGAGTTCCAAGAGAAGGTCTGAGTCGGCAGCACGTTCTCACCCGCATTGGTGTTATGTCACTGATACGGAAGAAGGTGCAGGAATTCGAGCACATCAACGGCGAGTACAGCATGCCGGAAGCGATCAGGAAGGCCTTGGAGGCGAAAAAAGAAGCTAAAGCCGCCGCCGAGGCTGCTGCCGCTGCAGCCGCCGCCAATAACCCGACGCCCACACCTGGTGCTGAAGGTGAGACACCTAAGAGCGCAACGACCAGCACCAGCGCCACACCTGCTACCAGTGCTGCACCTAGCCCAGCTCCTACTACTATTGATGTTGACAAGGAAAAGGAGGTAAGGTTTAATGTTATTAAATTAATAGTGACTTCCGTGAAGATAAATAAGAAAAATTTACATCTTATCAATTCCTTCACAGTTGATTTTATATGTTTAATGCATTTATGAAATGAAAAATGAAAATTTAATTTTTAGGGTGAAGATACTAAGGAAGTGGTTAAAGAAGAAGCCAAAGAGAAACCTGAGGAAGAAAAGCCTGAGGTCGTCGAAGCCGCAGAACCGACAGCGGAGGTGAAAAAGGAGGAGGAGCCTAAACCGGAACCGGAAGCCAATCCCGAGGTCAAGGAAGCCGCGGCTGAGAAACCGGTCGAAGTTACACCCGAGGAATCTGCCGAAGAAAAGGAGAAGCCTGCTACTATCAAAGTCGATGAAGAGAAAAAAGAGGAGAAGGACGATGATGTTAAGGAGGTTAAGACCGAACCGTCTGAGGATAAGAAGGAGAAGGTGGTCGATAAGAAAGACGACGAGGATGTAGTAATTGTGAGTGACGAGAAGAAGGAGAAGAAGGAAGGTGAGGAGGACGAGGCCAAGAGGAAGTTCATGTTCAATATTGCCGATGGTGGATTCACAGAGTTGCATACGTTGTGGTTGAATGAGGAAAAGGTAAATATTAATTGTAAAAATTACTTTCTTTTAATTATTAACCAATTGACTTATTTTAGGCTGCAGCTCCAGGACGTGAGTACGAAATTTGGCACAGAAGACACGATTACTGGCTCTTGGCCGGAATTGTGACTCACGGTTATGGAAGATGGCAAGACATCCAGGCCGATACCCGGTTTGCCATCATCAATGAACCTTTCAAAATGGATGTGGGCAAAGGGAACTTCCTTGAGATCAAGAATAAGTTCTTGGCTAGAAGATTCAAGGTATTATAAACGTTTCAAAACGTTGGATTCTGCAATAAAACTAAATCTCTTAAAATTGTTGAAGCCAAAGATGAGAAGGGGTCGTTAACATCCTATTCTAACTTGAATTTAACGTTAATAATAGCGCCCTCTTAGTTTTGTCAATGGTTAATTAATCTTAAATATCAACAAATGCAAAAATAGGAAATGTTTCCAGGAAACATTGATAGAGGGCGCGCTGAGTAAATCGCTGTAGCGAGTACGCAATGTTGTCAATGTAAAACTCTAAAGCCTAATATCTTTCTCAGTTATGTTTAAGTTAACTTTTAGTCAGAATAAATTTTTATACCATTTTTTTTAAATCTAGCTTCTGGAGCAAGCTCTCGTGATTGAGGAACAACTGAGGAGGGCCGCCTACCTCAACCTCACCCAGGATCCCAACCATCCGGCCATGTCGCTTAACGCACGTTTCGCCGAGGTGGAGTGCCTGGCCGAGTCGCACCAGCACCTTAGCAAGGAGTCCCTGGCCGGAAACAAGCCGGCGAACGCCGTGCTGCACAAAGTGCTCAACCAGTTGGAGGAACTGTTGTCCGACATGAAATCGGACGTGTCGAGATTACCGGCCACCCTGGCCAGGATTCCACCGGTCGCGCAAAGGCTTCAGATGTCCGAGAGGAGCATACTGTCGAGGCTAGCGGCCACGTCTTCCTCCAGTAATCAACCAGCAGGTATATAAATATTCAATTCTTCTATATAAAAGAAAACTATCATTTATATCGCACAATAAGGTTTAAACTTATTTTCTCACAGTTTTTGCTCTAGTTTTTAAAATTTTAAAACTTGTATTAGCATTATTTATCTTTCAGTTTTAATATTTGCTGTATGAAAGCATTGAATATAATAGTTCTGCACTCTTGAGGACGGATACATTGTTAAAACTTATTCCCAGTATTTTCCTGTATAATTTAATTCCTGGTTATTGATGTGTGGTAATTTTTGTTTTATTCTGTAGCTCAAGTGATGAGTCAATTCCCTCCCGGATTCAACGCTGGAAACCTGCCGGGATTCGCGACGGCCGCCGCGGCCGCCGCCGCCGTGAACTTCGCCAACTTCCGGCCCCAGTATTCAGTCCCGGGACAGCCGCCATCCGGCTTCCCCTCATAGATAATTTAACGTATATAGGGACGACAGTGTTGATCGTATCATTGTTCCTCCAAATTGTCTGCGTCATTTTATTTTTAGTTAGAAGCTCATGAAATCTTTGGCTATCGGTGTCTCCTAGTATACATAATTTTAACTAGTTATAATGTTGTCTAACTTTTTATAAATACGTTTAGGAATAGTGAAGACGATGTGTATCATTTATTTATTTTCTACGATCCTGGCGTCGTGCCTCTCAGCGCGCCTGCGTGCGGCCCCGCGTTTTCCGACTGTGGTTACGTTGTTTTTTCAGCATTGCGTGTTTTGCACGAGGCCGCACGCCTGTGGGGAGGCACGACGCTGCGCGTCCAGCGGCGGTTGTGTAGGATTTCTAGTTAACTCACAGTGGTGTCTGTCTCCTCTTTTGGCGATTCGGACTATCGAAGAATTATTCGGTTTGTTCACGAACATTCCCCTCTGATGGTCATGCGTTAGTACAGATTATCTTTCGGTTTTATTTAAAATTTTAAATAAACTATATCATGTGTAATAAGTAATTTAATTCATTATCCTAAACCGTATTATAAAAACAATATCCCTCAAAAAAAAATTATTTCCCTTTAAAAAAAAAAATCCTTTAGTTTAAGTAAAATTATTTATTGCGTTTTAGAGAATACTATTTCAAGAAATATTTTATTTTCTCTCTATTAAAACATTACATTTTTTTCTTCTTAGAGCACAATTAGAAAATTGAATTATGATAAATCGACAAGATCAGAAATGCTATGTCCACTTCAGGTTACAGTAGAAAACGTCGAGTCTCCATCCAGCTTAGGTAAGTTAATGCATAATTTATTGTGATAGGCTAGCAATAATTGTTAATAAAGATATTGTTGTAGATCAACAGTACGGAATATTTGTTGTGAATCATCAACATGTTACATTAAAAATAATGTTTTGAAATGTAAAAAGCACTGCTTCAAGAAATATGTTCTTGTCTATTTTTAAAACTATTAAATTGATATAGGTCAGAAATGAGATACCTCCATTGTAGGCCAGAGTAAACGAATAATCTCTAATAGTTCTTTCAGCCAATTAAATTTAAATATCAATCATATAACGATTTAATTTTCTGTGTATAGAATTATCTAAATATTAATTTTTTGTGTATCGAATTTTCTGTTTATCGTTATTAGCTGGCAATTTATAAATAATGTTTTTATCTCATCTCTGACGAGCAAAAAACAAACAATATGAGTTTGGTAGACGTAAATTTTATATTTATGTTATATTTACTTCGAAAACTACTTACCTTGATTATTAGGATGGTAGCGACCATTGCTGCGTGACAATTTATGATATAAACACTAAACTAAAACATTTATTTTTTACTACTTACCATATTATTTATATGTTAATACAATAACGATTTTATAACACGTATTGTTCATGCATACATTAAAACCAATTTCACGCGAGATTAATAAACTGTTATTTCATGCATTAATTATTAATTTAACGCATCGCTAATTTTTTTATTTGTTACCCCATAAATTAAACATGCGCAAAACAATTTGGTGCAATTTATATTATAATTAGGACGATATCAATTGAGAACAACATTTATTACCCCGTGCGAACGAAAATTCGCGTCACGTAATTTACGACGTGAAAGGTTTATGGGGTTATGATGATAAATAAAGGGGATTTTGGGAATAAAATACATAAAAGACTACTCAGTGGGATGTGGTGCGGGTCCTTAAATAAAAATAGATAAAGCGTACAATATAATTCTTTAATGTACACCTATAAGAACTATATAATGCTGTGATCATGACTACTAAAAGTATGACACACTATTTAACAGTATTATCAACAACATTCATATTAACAAGAAAGAAATAAAGTCGTTTAGGCCTTGAAATCTCCCTTTTGAACATCGGACATCCGCGACCGTTATTATCTACCCTCGTTTAATCACAAATCAGACGACGAAATCAGAAACCAGCGTTTTTTATTTATTTGTTTTGGAGGAAAGTATTTATTATGTATTTATATATAAGGTGAGAAAGAGAGTAAATGCGAAAATTATTTACAACGTTTGAACGAATCGAAGCATACCCGTCCGTCCCCTTTACGCCTTCTATCACAATGAAAGAATCATCATATTTGTTTTGTATTTACAATTAATCAATGGACATGGAGTAACGAGAGGTGTATTATTTTTATTATACCTTAATAACAAAGAACATTACACTTAGAGTTATTTTGTATTAGTAATATAGTTCCTCCGACTAAACCTACGTATACATAAATATGTAATAACATTTAATAAAGAAAGTGATGAAATCACAGATAAAAATATTTTCATATATGATTTTTTTTTAAATTTAAATTTAAAACACTTACGTTTATAAGAATATGACACAGTAATCAATTCGTCTTTCACATGCTGCTCTTTCTCTTAATTCCCATATTTATTTATTTTTTTTGATATACATTTTTTATGTGCGTGATTTGTCCCAAACGTGCACTCACACTCTACTGGAATTGAGCTCGGTTAAATAACAGACTCCTCGTCGGCCTATTTATTATTTAATTATTAAAAGTAAAATAACATCACGAGAAGAGGAGCCGGATTAAACACTATCTTCAATCCACAGAAACGTGAGCGCAATTCTGTGGATTGGAGAGTCCCTGGTATACATATGTACATAAATACTGCTCTTAATATGTGTGTGGTTGTGGATTATTTTTTAATTTTTTTTTTGGAATGGCGCTTCATTAAATTATCAAATTATAAAGAATATCTGTCCATAACGTAAGAAGCTATCATGACACAATCACATTTTTCTTTTCAATATATATTATATTACAAAAACTAATTATTCAAAAATAGACTTTTTTGTTTTTTTTTTTTACTTATTTTACACTGTGTGTGTATACATTTTTTTCAAACCTCTACCATTTATATATCGTTAATATGTATAGTTTTATAGTTATGTAAAAAAAGGAAATTAATTAATTGCTATTTTTTTTTGTTTATCCAAGAAAAAGTCGGTCCGAACTTAAAAATAGGGACTCAACAACTCAACTAGTCGGGTTTGGTAATTTTTTTTTTGTTGTTGTTGTATTGTGTGTGGCTTAAGTAGATAGTTGATGTTTGCGCTCTTACGTCGGTCGGCATCGGTACTACGCGCTGTTGTGCTCCATGTTCACCCTCTGCCGGAAGTGCAGGGTCTCATCGAATATCATCTTTTTGAGGGTCTCTTTGGGGCGGTCGTCGAATTCGGTGTCGAAACGGAACGGCCTCTCGGCCACGGGCTAAATAAATAATACGCTGTTGTTGATTTTGTAAAGGGTGGTGTTTTTGTTCGAATTACCTCATCAGCGGGATCGTAGTATTGTTCGAGGTACGGATGGGCGAGCGCCTCCTCGACGCCGATTCGCTTGTGCGGATTGAACGTCAGCATTTTATCGAGCAGGTCCAGTGCCTTCGGGTCCGCGTTGGGGAATAGTTTTATCCAGGGTACTTTCGGTTTGAACGGTAATGACTCTAGGTAACTTCTTGCCTAAACATAATAATTCCACAATTAATTAATTATTCACCTTCCATTGATTAATTTTACACTGTTGATACGTAACAATAAACCAAAATTAAACGGAGCGTTGAAACAAATGCGTTACAATTATTTTAGAAGATTAGAAAAGATTAATGGTGGGGATTAGGATGGGCTCGAAGAGCATTAGGAGATTAACAGGTGTTCAAGGATTAGCAAATAAACGAGGCTTATCACTAGTCCATTTAGAAACGAAACTAAATCGCTCGTTTCATGGAATTTATGGAAATGAAAATGTGCTACTAAAATTAAACTGCATGTAAAACAACTTATAATAATTAATAAATTATTGTAGTAGGTTAGAAATAATAATTATAATCAATATATTATATAATGGTGTTGACCGATTTTAAAACGATTATTTATTTAATTGTTTAATATTTACCTTTTCATTGATGATACAGTTGAGGTCTTCCGGTGATGGTGATCCGAGAACGCCGAGGATATGGTTGAGCTGGTCTAAGTAATGCTTGCCGGGGAATATCGGTCGGTTGGAGAGCATCTCCGCGAGGATGCAGCCGACTGACCAGATATCTATCGATTTCGTGTAGCCCTGAATAGGAAAAATGCGGACATAGAATTTAACGGCGCGAACTACACTAGTAAAACGTGTACACGAGGACGATAAAAAGGAAGTGCTTTACCCGACGATAACTATCTGAGAAAGTGGAAACAACTATTCGTGCCCAACATTACGTATACACACTTTATTGCAGAATGATAAAAAAAATACTCACTTTGGAATTTAACATGATCTCAGGTGCTCTGTACCACCGTGTCGCAACGTATTCGGTTAAAAACCCTGTGTGATCGTGGTCTGGATCCGCCACTCTAGCTAAACCGAAATCACAAATCTGAAAATTGCAAAAAACACAATTAACATATTTTTTTTAAACAATACATAGTTTTTTTCTAAAGCTCAGAGCTTTTCTGATTATAAATCTTAAACATTCAATCAAGGTCATTTAATAATCACTATAAGTTTTTAAGTGTTGTTTTGTTTATAGATTTAAGTACAATAATTTTTCTCCGTTTATCAACAATTACACTCAAGGTCATAAAACAATCATTCAAAGTTATTAAACGATGGTCGTTTTAAGTTATTTAAGTTCACAAATAAAAAAAAAAACAGTTTAACAGTTATTTAGGATCATTTAACGATCAATAAAAGTTACGATCTTCCAAGGTCTATTAAAAGTCATTCAACGGTCAGTTTTGGTTATTTAAGTCATAAAAAAACTTAACGTTAGTTCAAGGCCAACTAATGGTAATTCAACGTTCATTTTTAACTCATCCAACAATCCAACGTTTATTTAAAGCTATTTAACAATCGTTAAAAGTTATTTAGAATCATTTAACGATCATTCAAGGTTCTTTAAATAAAGCTTCAACTGTTTCCACTTATTTTATACAGGGTGAGTTTTTTTCGATGTTCTCTATGGGGATCTCGGAAACTATAAGAGATAGAGAAACGGTTAAATGGGGAAAGAAGTGTAGATTAACGAGACGAATAAAATTCCACTTTCAAAGTTTTCAAAAAAGTCAAGGGTAACTAGATATTTTGAAAAAAGTGTCAATTTTTTCAAATCAATATATCTCAGTTATTATAACAGATACAAAAAAACTGTAAAGGACAAAGTTTTAGATAATTTTATGTAGATTAATAAAAAATAATCAGAAAATTTTTATTGCCATTATTTTCCGAGATATGATGCAAACTTACATTTTTTTAAATGGAAACCATAGTTGGCTATGGCCTCATTCAAAAGGTAATTTTTTTCTCTTTAATCCAATATGACATACGACATAGTTATTTCTAAAAATAAGTGAGTTATAGCCATTTTAAATTTTATTATAAATAAAAAATGGGTAGCCATGAAAAAGATGAAAGTAAAACAATTGCAGTTGTTTATAATAATAGCAATATTGTAATTATTAGTTCTACAAAGTTAAATAAAAATGAAAAGCCAGCATAAGTATAATAATTTTGTAATTATCAAATGGCCTTCTGTATGTGGTATAAACCCATTTGTCAAGAGGATAATACGTTTCTTACAAAAATATTATGAACAGATGAATCGCGATTCACTAATTGTGGTATCTTTAATCGCCACAATGAACATAGATGAACTTAAGAGAATCCACGACAAGTTTCACAGAGAAAACTACAAATTAAATTTGGGTTTAATCCATGGTGTGTTTGGATTAATCATTCTCGGTCCATATATTTTTGAAAGCTCACTAAATGAAACTGATTACTTTCATTTTCTTCAGAAAACATTTGAAGATACGTTCGATTGTTTAAATTTATCATTACAAGCAAGATTGAAATGGTTCCAATATGATGGTGCTCCACCTCATAACATGTTGGCTTTACAAATTATTTAAATGATGCTTTTCCTAACTCATAAGTGGGAAGAAATAAACCAATCCCAGGGCCACCTAGATCTCCCGATCTGCGCGTTTTAGAATTTTTTCTGTGGGGTAAAAAACAAAGTATATGAAAAATCATATCAATCTGTGGAGGATCATAAACTGGTTGATATTGAAACTTTTAATTCAATTTACATGAGAATATTCAAAAAGCCATAAATTCAATTTTAAAAAGATATAATTTGTCATAATAGTATTAATAGTGGACTCTTTGACTATATTTTTTAATATTAAAATTTCTCTCCTATTGATTTATTGATAATTACATAATTACTTTATGCAGTTGTTTCATTTTGATTTATCTCTGTAAAACTAATGATTACAATGTTGCTAATATTATAAACAACTGCAATTGTTTTACTTTCATCTTTTTCATGGCTACCCATTTTTTATTTATAATAAAATTTAAAATGACTATAACTCACTCATTTTTAGAAATAACTATGTCGTATGTTATATTGGATTAAAGAGAAAAAAATTACCTTTTGAATGATGTCATAGCCAACTATGGTTTCCATTTAAAAAAATGTAAGTTTGCGTCATATCTCGGAAAATAATGGCGATAAAAATTTTCTGATTATTTTTTATTAATCTGCATAATTATCTAAAACTTTGTCCTCTACAGTTTTTTTCTACCTGTTATAAAAACCGAGATATATTGATTTGAAAAAATTGACACTTTTTACTTTTTTCAAAATATCTAGTTACCCTTGACTTTTTTGAAAACTTTGATAGTGGAATTTTATTCGTCTCGTAAATCTACACTTCTTTCTCCATTTAACCGTTTCTCTATCTCTTATAGTTTCCGAGATCCCCATAGAGAACATCGAAAAAAACTCACCCTGTATAATTTGAACTGTTTTGTTTTAGTTATTTTACCTTCAGGTCACACGTTGTATTGAGGAGTAAGTTGCTCGGCTTGAGGTCTCGATGAAGTACGTTCGCAGAGTGGATGTATTTCAGTCCTCGAAGGATTTGGTACAGGAAATAACATATGTGATCATTGCTCAGCCTCTGCAACAGAAACAACACCGTTCAGGGTAAGGTGAATCGACCTATAAAACGGACTCGACGCACCTGTGTTTTAAGCAGCTTGTACAGATCCGTCTCCATGAGGCACTGAACGATGTAAACGTCTTTCATTTGATCGATGGTGACGGCCCTCAGGATGTCTCTGATGTCAATTATCTGTAAAATACGAAACGCGATTATGCAAAATGTTTAAGCCAATCAAAAACACGTTGTGGAAAATTTACGTTTTCATGCTTAAACCTGGTCAGGATTGTGATTTCTCGCAGCGTCCTCTGACAGTAAGTTTGGTGCTCGAAGGGTGAGATTTTCTTAATAGCCACCTTGATCTTCGTCACTGTATCATAAGCAGATCTGAAATAAAAAAAATAATTGTAATTAGTTTAGATTATTACATTTTTATTAAAAAAATAAGTAAACAATTACTTAACCCGTGGTGAAACCTTCTAATTAAGTAAACAATTATTAAGGAATAGATGATTAAATAAACGTATATACATATTTATCAATAAATATTAAATTTTCCAATTATCAAAAATTGATTAGAGATTATAATCGCAAACAGGCAGGGTTTCGAATTTTCCGATGGTGAATTTTAATTAAATGCAGCCGCCGCAGGCGGAACTCTAAACATGGGGGGAGGGGGCGCGGCCCCAAATTGAGGAACCGTGTCCGTGTACGCGTGCCCCCAATAAATTTTCGGGTGGCTGAGGGGCGCGGGGTTAGTCTGGTCCGTCCCGGGGGCGATCTGTTGCTCCGACCGCAACCGCAACCTGACATCCTCCCGAAGGTGCTAATTTACATTCACACACCCCTCCGAGAGGCATTCACCCGTCATAATTCATCTAACATATACGTTAATATTTAAGAGCGAAATAATAATAATTATTTTCATATTATATACATATTTTTTTCAGCTTCATGTTTTATGAATCTCCTTTTTCATGTTTCATCATTCCGAACGTGAAATGGAAGGAGGGGATGCATATGAAATTTCATACGGAACCACCTCATCCTGACTGTTTTCATAAATAAAATGAATCATCCCCTCTGTAAAAGGTCGAATGAAAATTCATTACGTCCGAAAAGCACGCGATGTTTCATGCACAGAGATGGAGCATCTCGTTAATTTCACTTTCCTCTTCTCCGACACTCAATAAAAGAGTGAAAAGGACGCTCATTGTGTCCCGGGTGCCAGACGCAATTATTCTCCCTCCTGGCCGCTCGATTTTTTCCATTACGGCCATTTCATTTACGTAACTGATACGACCTTCGCATCCTTGGGCAAACATAAAGGTTGAAGGTAACTATTTTCAATATCGCAAGGATGAGCCAGACGTTTAATAATGGCGGACGTGATTTCTTTTCAGGCCGCGCCCGGCGCATCCACCATTTCTTTGTGTGCCGTACATATCGAGCCCCGCTCACTTTAAATTCATGCTCGCTAGCGGATGAGCGCGGAATATCCCTTTCGGCTCGGATGACGTTCATTAAGTATGAATGGAGAAATTCATCGGCGGATCGTTATCGTGATGTAATTGGATCGGCATCGAATGGATTTTCCGTTAATCAGCACTTTACGCAAATTGCGCGCGGTGGAAAATTATAAAGCTTATAATTTTCTAAAATCTTCCCTAACGCATTTTCTTTGTTAGGGAAATGATGAATTGATAATTTTTGTTATTCAATTATTTAAAAGTACGTTTCCGGAATAAATAATTAAATAAAGCTACATTTTACAAAGCACCTGAACACTTTCTCACCGAGAGTTCTGTACACCACTTCCTTGCAATAAAGGAAGACCAAGTGACTCTTAACGAACAATAATATCACTGCAGCTAATGACCCTAGCAGTTGATGCCGCTAAAAATAATGTCAGTTATGAACAATATGGACAAACTAAACTCGCAGGAAAAACAACAAGAAACCTTCAGTCAGCAGTCACTGGGTTAAACGAGGACGCGCAGAAGCCGTCTGCAGCACGTGTCCACAGTTAATTCTTCGTGGATGTCATCAAACTTTGGAATCAAGTCATTGCATTAGATGAAAAATGCAATCTAACAAACTCCACGAATACCCGTATCGTGCATAAGAGTATTTTTAGAAGATGAAACAAAAATACATGCAGATACTCCAACATGTCATAATTAAAGACCCTTCTGCATATTTTAGTCTTCCACAGCTCTTAGCATTAACAGCAGATCCACCACCAAACGACCCTTAACATACTGGAGTAGTGATACCAGTGAAGGAAACAATAACCAATCAAAAAAATGAAAATGAGAACGCATAAAAGAACCCAAGTTAAAACATACAAACGTATTATCAAACAGCTCATACTGTTACTGCACGATGATGTAAATCAGAAAGAAACACAAACCAATCAAGAATTTACAACGTTGACAACTAGCATTCTTAGAGAAAATTAACGAACAAAATCACCGATAAGTTTCTACTCACTTATACTATTGATAATCAGATCATCAAAGACAACATTCGAATTGAGGAAGTTTTCTGATGGTATACTGGTGGAACAACTAGGCCTATCTGAAGTAGAGAAGTTTTAGAATTCAAGTAAAATTCAATAAGACATGTAAACACAGCCGAAGCATTAGATTTTACAATTCAGGGTTTAATGTGAGTCCAACCAAAAGTGGCTCCCGGGACACCAGAGGTTTTCTTACGTCTTTATTAATTTACATCTACAACTAGAACTCTTACATAACTAAATACTACACTCCTAAACTAACTACCGGCTGATACTTATTGAGCTATCCTCTTGATGGAACCAGATATGTAATTTTCGTAAGTGTTTTCTTTCGCTAAAATTAATTACTGGTTGTCCTCGGGTGCCGTCTATCTCCTGTTCAGCAGCTACTTTAGATATGATAGCCTTGGCAAAGGCTACCACCGCCACCTATTTTCATCTACTAGGTTAGATTAGTAATCTAAGCTCTTATCCGAAGGTATCGGACAGGGTATTCCAATGCCTGTACTCCTCGACCACGTGCTTAAGGTCATCCCTCTCTATCCATGGCCTAAGGTTTGGGATCATTAGAATCGCCACAGCCCTTTGTTGCCATTCACAAATTAGGCATTTCCGCTTTCGTCAGATTTTTATCACCCCGCTTCTGATCATGCGCTAGGCTCTGTCTCTGCACTTGGCTATAATATCCAGGGGGCTGTTGAAGCCAAAATCTCCGTGGGCTGCGTTTTGTAGCCACTGATCAGTCCATGGGGGAATCGCGAACAGAAACTGCCAGGCTCGAGGAGCTTTTCTTGTTGCCTCGCTAGGTTCACCCCTGTTTGGTATGAGCCTGGTTACCGCTGTCATCGCCGTGGATGCACCCGGCACAACCTGAGTGCTGTGGTTCGGGCTTGCTGTTTTTGTTTGAAGCAATCTCCAGCCTCGATTCTGCCATCCATTTGGCAAGCCTGCCACCACCGCTGTGGCCTGCTTGGAATGTCTCTTCTCTAGCGATTACGAGATCATCCGCAAATTCGACAAGATCCACTCCAGTCGGCATCTGTAGGTGCAACACCCCGTCCGAACCCTCTGGCACACCACTCGTAGGAGCGTACGATCTTCGTATTCCTTTATAATCTTCCACTATTTATAGTCGTATCAATTGCGTCGAGATTTTTTTTACGTGCCATTGATGCAGTTAAAGGTGTCCACCGTGTCCACCGTCGATCTGCCTGTTCTGAAGCCAAACCTCCTGTCGGAGAGGCTTGATTTGACTACGATTCTGTCAACCAGCAGCTTGGCCTCCGCGTTCAGCAGACATAGTGGTCGGTATGACTTCCAAGTCCTCGGCCGGCTCTCCTTGCTTCGGCAATAATGTTATCTATGTTATTACATATGTTATGGGCTCGGTGGGACGTATGGCTTCTAAGCCTTTTGAAATTACCTCGACCTAAGAGATCTTTCGTAATTATCCCGGACCTACTTGAGTTTCTCAATGTCTAGACTGTTTACGTAGTCTACGATAGTTTGAGGGTTAATGTGTACCAATTCAAATGACGATGACAGGTAGTTCCCTCTTTGAAGGGACCGGCCAGAGCATTCACACAGTAGGTGCTCTGCCTTTTCTTGTGCCTCGTTGCAGCATCTGTTGTCCGACCCATCTTAGTAAGGTGGTATTTCAGAGGGCAGTGTCCGGTTATCAGGCCGGTTATGAGCTTTAGGTTACCCTTGCTTAATCTGAGAAACTGTCCGGATCTTACTTTAGTTATTCCACTGTACGGTTCTGGTCCAACAAATGGAATTTTGAAGCCCTCTTTGGCGAAGCTGTCGGCGATTTAATTGCCTTTGATCCCAGCGTGACCTAGAACCAATTACCAATTTAACTCTATTATTCCTGGCCAGCTTCTTTAGGGACAGTTTCCACTCCCAGACAGATTTAGACTTGCATGTAGGTGATTTTATTGCCTTTAATGCAGCCTGACTGTCCGAGCATATGCATATCCTCTTTTTGTTGTAGCTCCTCTCGATTTCTGCTTGAAATATCGATGGGGATTGTCTCTAAGCCCTCGGTAAGCCGAATCGAGGGCCAGTGATATCGACTCCATTATCAGTTTTAGATCCATCAATGAACTAAACTATTGAGGAGTTTCAATAGTTGATTCGAGGTCGTAGTTAGTTATCATTTGGTCTTAACTTTCTTTGCCTTGTAAATGAAACAATACAGTCTTGCTGGGGTTGATGGTGAGCCCCTTCTGTGGGCACCATGTACTTACTTTTCGAAGGGCTGCCTGCATGAGGTTAGACACCGTGTCATCATTCTTTCCCTTACTATGATGACGATGTCGTCAACATAGCCTTATATATATGGTAAAACCGTCATTTAATAACATCGACAACTAGTGACCATAGCAGAGGTGGGTACCCCTTTACTGCAAACATAGTGTGATTCTGTGCCCTTTGAGCATAGCTTGGATCCATGTGGATGTGGCAGTATCAATTCCTCTTGCCCTAGTGGCCGTGTCTATGGATTCGTAGGAGTTGTTGTCAAATGCACCTTCGATGTCCAAGAATGCACATAGAGACCCTTCTTTGTTTGCGATGCTCTTTTCTATTACACCTCTTGTGCGTAGTTGATTTGCCTGCTTGATAGGCAAATTGGTGTTTGTGAAGGAGAAAGCACTTGATGTCTGAATATTTGGGTGAGACGCGGTAGTAAATCCTCCCTCCCTTTTGCAGGAGTGCCGGAATGGTAACTTTCCTGCATCCGCGATTTTGGACGACTTTAAGCCATTGATTGCCCATGTTATTATGTTTGGAGTGAATATTCTTTTCGCCAGTTTTTTGCTTTCTATGGTAAGCCGACGGCAGGTGCGCCTTCACTGTTAATTTCGTGGGACCCAGGGAAGTGAGTATCTAAGAGTACTCTCAGACTTCCTTCGAGGGTTCCAGTGTATTCGACCTTTTAATAGTCCAATACCATTCGTGTGATCCCTAATTTTGGAGGCGCTGTGCGGGAGGTAGATCATCTATCTTATAGGGGCGGCCCCATGGATTAGCCTCCACTCCATCGTGCTTCTTTACTGCGTTTACGCTGATGCGTAAGCCACCCACCCACCATACATATACATTCAAACTGAATCCAAAACACTACAGCTTTGTTCTTGGACACCAACAACTTGCAGCGGAAAATTCAGTTAGGACACTAAAAAAATGCATTAAAAAAGGCTTTGGGTGAAAATAGTTGTTTAAACAACTGAGCACTAGCAAAACTAATGTTCCGAAAGGAAGTCCTTACTTCCTAGGTTAGATTTATTAAAAGAAAATAATATATGTAAAAATGTAAAGATTAAGCAAGATTAGAAAAAAAAATAGTTTAGAGGAAATAAAAAAGTATAATTTGTGATAGATGTGTGGGTAAGAGATTATAGAATAAAGGTTCAAAAACCTACTTGGATTGGGGCAAAGGTAATATTGTAAAAATTTTGGAATCATATGTAACATGGAAGTGAATCAGATGATTAAAATTGTATAAAATAATCCAGAGGCAGTTGTTTACCTGTACTGGAAAAGTCTGAAAGTATATTGGCAAATACGTCACCTGAGGTGAAATCATATGACAGACCAAAATGTATAATTAAACCACCAACAGATTAACAATTAACGGTAAACCAGTTAGAGGACGACCGGCAAAAGTAAGTGCATATGCTCGGTGCACGCCGAATTATATTGTTGTGTTATACAGGGTAAGATTCAAAAGTAATGTGCATCACTTTATAATGATGCGTGCGCACCTCGCAGCGCACTCTGCTTGACAGCGACGGTGAAGGGGGGTGTGAATTTCGCAGCGCAAAGCTTTCGGAATGGGTGCATCAATGGAATCAAATAGGAAGTTCTTTAGAGCAACGATACGCGATCAAATTTTGCTTTCATTGGGAAAGTCTCCTTCTGAAACGTTCGCAAAGCTTTAACAGGCGTTTGGGACTGAATGTCCCAGACTTTCGGTTTGAAAATGATACGTGAATGTATTGAAACCATTGGTCACCGTTTAAATAAATAAATGTTATACAAAACAAAGTAATTATTGTGTTTAATTTGTGATTAAAATGTATAACGAAGTAGAAGCCTCCATAGTCAATGACTGAATGTCTTGTCATATTCTCAAGTGAAAAAGTGGCAGAGGGTTTTTCGTGGGGGCTGGGAAGAGGTGACTGATGAACCCCGGTTTGGACGCCCATCGTATTTTTCGGAATGAAACGAGTTTATCCCGTCCGGGAAGACTGTGAAGTCCTGAAAAGGATATGAAAAGAAACGTCGCGCGCAATCGAAGGGACATCAAGGACAGCTGGAAGCTTCATCACGATAACGCCCCCAGCCACACCGACTACGTGGTCCGAGTCAACGTTTCTGTGGTCCCCTAGTCTCCCTACAGTCCGGAGTCTTCCTGACTTCTTCTTGTTTCCGCGCTGAAAAGAAAATGTTTCGTTTCGACTCGATCGAGGACATCCTAGCAAATGTCAAGGCACACCTTGTAGCCCGGAATTTTTTGAGTCATGGAAAAGCCGCCTACAAAAGTGTATTGATGCAGAAGGCTCCTATTTTCTATTAGTCAGTTCTACCGATCGGCTCAATAAATCTTGTTTTTTTGAATGAAGAATTATTACTTTTGCATCTTACCCTGTATTTAGAAAATAAAGTATTTAGTTTGACTCAGTAGAGTGTTATTAAGTAAAACCTGGCCCTAGAACATAAAAACCTGGTTGGGGTTTGCTTCAATTATCACCCCCAGGTACTTCATGTTTCCTTAAATTTTTATCTCCTGGCATAGCATCGGTATTGTCCATAGACCTGCCAGCCCTTCTCCTGGAAAGTCAGTCGTGCCAACCTGTTTTTGTTTGAAGTAATCTCTAGACTCGATTCTGCCATCCATTTGGCAATCCTGTCTGCCGCCCCCGTTGTGACCTGCTTGGTATGCTTGGTGCTATGTCCCCATTCCAAGCGATCACGAGGAGATCATCCACAAAGTCGACAAGATCCACTCCTGTCGATATCTGTAGGCGATGTACCACAGGAACGGCCCGAGGACAGACCCTTGTGGGATACGTAGGAGCGTACGACCTTCGTGTTCTATTTATTTACTAGCCGTATTAGATCTTTCTATCAATGCGTCAATATGACATGCTATTAGATATTGAAGGTGTTTCGAACATCCAGGGAGACTATAAGGCAGTGCCTCCTCCACCCCAATAAATCATTACTTACCTCATCTACCGCACTCCTGACCATCAGAAGAGCGTCCAACGTCTATCTGCCTGTTCTGAAGCAAAACTGCCTGTCCTAGAGGCCTCAAGAGACCTACTTTCTGTCAACCAGAATCCTATCCAGCAACTTGGCCTCCGCGTCCATCAGACATTGTGGTCAATGACTTCTGGTCCTCGGCCGGCTTTTCTTGCTTCGGCAGTAATACTAGCATGATCCTTTTGTATTTTTGGGGAAAATATACTCTAAATCCTCGTCCTCGGACAGGACCGTTTTGAGGGTTTCATTTAGATTGCCCCCAGGGTGGGTTTAGTAGGATCTTGTCAGGCCTCGACACCTCAGCTGCCGTGAAGGTTTCAACTCCCCGATTTATTGTTAGCAGCTTAGTGTTATGCATCCTACTTGCACGTTTTGGAAAAAAATCCGCCACGATGCGTCAGCTACCGCTTGGGACGCTCGATCCCTAGCTTCTTGGCCACGATCTTATAGGGTCGTCTCTATGTGGGTCAGCCTTCACTTCGCTAAAAAGCTCTTTTCATCGCGCCTCTTTACTTCGTTGGGTTTGCAGACGCAGGGCTCTCTTGGCTGATGCGTAAGCCTCTTCAAGGGTATGTAGAAATTCCTCGTTGAGTCTGCACTTCACTAGGTCCCTTCTAGCCTTGTTTACTGCGATCCATGCCTCTCTACAACCTCCGTGGACGTGAGGTTTCTACGTCTTATAGGAATGGCTCTGCAACAAGTTGCTTCCAAACGTTTAGAGAAGGCTTCGCAGCATTGATCCGCCGATCCAGTGATTTCGGCACCAAGGGAAATCCCTTGCAGCAAGTGCGATGTACAGATGGTCGCTGTATGAATAATACACACATAACAGTACTAGGATTTTTGCATCCTAAACATATTACCTGATACAACTCTCCAGTACGGCAGTTGCGATTACGAAGATAAGTTATAGCACATTGGAAATGACAGATGGAGTTGACTACAATCTACAGCAGTACTTAGAGATGACACAAGCTGACATTTACAAGTATAGATACAAACACCTGAAGCAACTAACAAGGAAATTAGGTGCTAGGAAGAATTGTGCTATCGAAATAGTGCGTTATAACATTGAGACATGCTTGCACAAAATACTTGGTCACTCTTATCCGAAAGCCTAAGTTTACAGCCAACACCAGAATGTTCATTAAAAGGAACCAAGAACGATAACAGCCATTTGCAAAGAGAGGGTGAATATACTACTAAACGGTAACGGACTTCTACAGATGCTTGATAGACAGCAATGAGTACCTACTGATGTCAACTCAGAGTAACAAGTATATCTATACAACCGGTTATCAAGTTGGACAACAGTTTTGACGAGCCTCTTAAATTACTGTTAGAGACTGTTTACTCATCAAGACAAGGATTCAGCAAGGTATTGGTATGTAAAAAGAACTACGTGGAAAACTAAAACCTGAGAGCTGTCTAGCACAGGATTCCACGATATCATAGAATATGTTCTCTCGTTACCATCGTGTGTATCAGCATAGGAATTCTCGCAAGATGATCCAGGTTAATCCAACTGAATTAATGCATCTTCCCAGACTCTCCTTATGGTAAATTCAAGAAGTGAACAGGGCATAACGCACCTGTAATTCCTAACTAAACACATTCCGATCATTCCATGAGAATTACTATAAATACAAACATCTCCATCTATTAGGGTGTTACTAAGAAAGTATACTTTAATATATATTGTATGAATATAAATTATTATGATATTATGAAATAAATCAGATTCAAACTAGTTTTGAGCGCGAAATTAGTTGTTTCTTAACTTCCCCAAACTGTTTCCCAACATCCAGCTTTAACAAACACCATGGAGCACGTACCGAGTAGACAGCCTCATCACGATGAATATAATAAACACGTTCCGGACGTTTAATCGCGAACAAGTCGATTGAAACGGTTTTGTTCTTGACCTGGAAGTGGATAATCCCCCAGTATTGTGTAAGGTGGATGGTGTGTTTGCATGGACGGAGATTCAGGGGGAAAGGGGGGATGTAAGTTGCGTCAAGGCCGTTACCCCCATGGCCACGCCCCGCAGTCTGGTGGTGCTGGGGGTCGCGGACTCGCCGTGACCCCGATGCAGATCGATCTGTCTCAGCCGGATTTGTTTCCACGTTGCCACCACCACCACCACTACCCTCTGCCGATGTGGATGGTCGACGCACCCGCCCGCCACCCCTTATTAGGGTATTCTGCGTCATCGGAGATAAAGATAAAGTAGTTTTGGGGAAAGTGTCACGTTTATTATTTTTAGAAATACAAAAAAAACACACCTTTACAATCAATCATAATATTTCTGGCGAGAAGTATAAAAAGGAGATAGAAAGAAGTCACTCACGTAATTTACTTTACGAACTTTTTGCTCGTCCATTATTGGTGTGAAACTTAATTTAACAATAATGTAAATTAGTAATTATTAATTAAGTCATTGAAATAAAACAACATTTATTGTTGAACACTGCAACATGTTTCTCTTCATCAGGTGGATGAATACATTAATAGTTCTTTATTCTTGAAACTATAAGTTTAATAAAAAATTAATTACAAGTTGAAGGATAGTTTAGATTTTACATTAACTATATTAATAAACCTGTTTTCTTTTGGTTGTTGTAATCAGTTAAATTAATATATGTACACGTACATTAACTATAAATTTGTCTGTATTTGTATGATTTAAAAGTTAAAATACGTGAGCTGTGCCACTGATATTTCACTAAACTTAAAATTCTCCACAGCCGGTAGTAGGGAGAATTCTATTTTAGGATCCAATATTAAAGTCGCCGTTATTCAAACAAGATGGAGGTCACGTTCAAGTGGATTGCGTTTCCCAGAAATAAATTCGAAATGTTTGATTCCAGCGATACGACTCTAGAAACTATTGCATCCAAATAGGTCAACTGCCTGTTGTTGTTGTTGTTGTTTTCCCGACTGCATAAGTGTGTTAATCGGGGCGTAAAATTCTACGGATCGCAATCAACCTTAACGCTCATTTACCGTACGTACTTGAAATCTCCCACAAAGCTTTCACGTTCGAATAATAATGCTAATAAAAACACCCACCCATCCTCATTGTTCGCGCGCGGTGATTACGGGGCGACATTAGCCTTTTTGTACCGTGCACGGGTGATTAACGAAAAAAAAAAAAAAACGTAAAATGAAAAGCTGATTTTAAATTGCCGTTGTAATTTAAAGTTGATCGCGAATTAAATTGGGTTTAAATTGAAAGCGCCGCCGAAACGTGAACGGAAACTTAAAATAAAAATTTAATTGGAGATCAGATCGATTGGATCGTAAATATTTTATTATTATTATTATTAAATTAAAGTTATAATACAACGTGCTAACAGGTTTTATATAATTAAGAAAAACGTGATTGTGTGATATTGATTTATATCCCCGGCGCATCCACCAGAAATAACAATGTTTTAGAATTTTAATAATTCCATCTTTGGTTTAGATTTTAATAAGTTTTTACAAGATTTACAAGTAAACAGCAATCTAAATTTTTTTAAAGATTTTGAGTATGTTTAGGAATTCAAGATGATGTTTATATCAAGGTTTTAAATGAATTGAGTTGACTAATTGTAATTGTAAAAAAAATGTATGATGTTTATGTTAATTACGTAATTAATATAAATTGATTAAACATTTCTTCAATTAGGATTTTTTTATGCTTTTTATAGAGTTTTATGAAGTTTCTACGATCGCTTAATTGTTTACATATATTTTCCTTTGGAGGAATTCTGTTAATTTTTTTTGTAAATAAATATTTAATTTTGATTAATTAAATAATTACCTCTCTCAGTCAGTCGGTAAACAACATGTCAGAGGCTGAAAAGCTTTCCGTGAAAACGTAACTAATTAAACGCTATAATTTCCCATCAGCATTAAAATTAATTCATTTGACTAAAACGTGCGCATCGTAATTACACGTTACGCCCTTGGGATCGCTTGCAAATTTTTAAACAGAATTAATATCCGTCCAACTTTTCCCGCAGTCGTAATTAATGAGGACACACAAAAATGCGACGACCATTCGTCATCGTTTCGATTTTTCATCGCGACGCGCTTTCATCCAATGCAAAAAAAAACGGCGTTGAATGCGCGGAATCCGTTTTATTCGCCTCTTTTTTCCGCGTGATAACATAACATAAATTGATGACGAAAACGAGATGTGCGAGTGTGATGGAAATGTTGGTTGGGAATTTCATAACATTTCCATATCTAGATCTAAAAGGGGTGCGTTGTAAATATGTCGTATTCCCAATACAGCTATTCGCACCGAATGGCGGTAATCTAATAAGTTTGGTATGTGGTAAATAAATGGTGGATGCGCCGGGATTAACATTGATATGACGGTAATCAAATAAGTTTGGTGTACAGATAACAAATATTTATCGGTATATGGTGGATGCGCCGGGATTACATAACGGTAATCCGATAAGTTTAGTGTATAGATCAGGCATGTGCAACGTACGGCCCGCGGGCCGGATCCGGCCCCTGACTTCTTTTTATCCGGCCCGCAGCTCAATTTTCAAATCTTACTAAACTTGGCCCTTAGAATTCTAATTGGAATTTCTACTGATGCTGCTCCAGCTATGGTTGGTTCTGATTTAGGAGTTGTAAATAGAATTAAATTAGAACTATGTAGTAGGTGTGATATGCCGGGATCGGTTGGTTAACTGCAGACTCTTCCAGTGGTACAGCTCAGGCTCAGGTTGACATTAAATATACTCGGATATTACAAATCAGTAGTCATTTATTATACATAGTATAATATACACAATTATGTGGACGGGTACATGGTCGTTCTTAGTCTAGCGTAGTCTATATAAGTCTCTAACAGTCTATACCTTAATCTAATACAAAATGTCTTATATACTATACTAACTATTTCTAGGGCACGAGCCTGATGCAAGTAAACATCCTTGCATTAGGTCGTTATCGCCAGTTCATGGGAACCAGGTATTGACAAACTCAGCATTTCCTCAAGGAATGTTTATTGCTGCGTCAATACCTGTTTACTATTATATTTCATAACAATAACATTATGAGTATATTTACTAAACACTATTTATAATAATAAACGACGAACGGATTACATCACATAGGAATATTGACAGTGAAGATTTGATTGTATTTCACTGCATTTTACATCAACAAAATGTGTGTGCAAAATCGATCAAATTTACATATGTAATGAAAACAGTAATTTCTTGCATAAATTTTATTAAATCAAGAGCACTCCAACACCGTCAGTTTCAAACATTTTTGCGTTTCTCGTTGATGTAACAAGTCATATGAATGAATTAAATACAAAGTTGCAAACCCAAGAACAACTTGTTCATGAACTATATGGTCACGTCAAGTCATTCCAAAATAAATTAAAACTTTGGGAAAATCAGCTCCGAACGGGGAATACATACCATTTTCACTCTTGCAAATCATAAAGATCATGCTAACTTCAAAACGTTTGCAAACGAGTTACAATTTTTAAGAGATGAATTTACACCAGATTTAAAGATTTTCGCTCTCAAGAAGCAAGTCTGAAAATTTTTTCCTCCCTATTTGATGTGGAAATAAAAGAAGCTCCATTTATCACCATGTCATCTGCAAATAGTAGTTCTGTCAGCTGTATAAATTCCTTTTTCCGGAATCCAATTTTTACTGCCTTCTAGCACTGGGCAATTTTTTCTCCTTTCTTTGTTTCATTTTTTGATTCTTTATTGTTCATTCTCACTAAATTATAAATGTTTTTAGTACTTTGTCATGTATTATTTACATGAAAGGTCATCATTTGTATTTTTATTCATATGTAATTTATCCTCCATCAATAATCATATGCATTGTATGTTTAGATGATATTTGTGGTTTTTTATCTCCCATTTATAATCTGTTTTATATGATATGTTGTCATTTGTCTTTATTTTGTTTTTCTAATTTCAATCTGTCATCTGTCAACTCTCATATAAAACATATTGCCATTAATTGTATATGCCATCTGTCATTAGTCATCTATCATCTATAATTTGCTATATATGTGTTTGCATCAGCTGTCATTTTGCATTTGCAACAAAAAGTCATTTTTTATATATTTAGATGTCGTCTCTCATCTTCTATCTTCTACAATCGGTTATATAAGATATGTCATTTGTTTTTTTAAATATTATCAGTCATCTGTCATTTAATCATTTATTCTATTTTTAGATGTCATTTACAATCAGTTACATATATATTTTTCTCAGCCAATATCTGTTAATTGTTATTTATTTTTTGTTTAAATGTCACCTGTCATTAGTCATTTGTCATCTACAATCTATCATACATAATCTGTGTCTTGTTTAATTTGTTATCTGTCATCTTTTAACTGTTCTTTTTTCGTTTTGTAATCTATAGTCTTTTATTGTATGATTAGATGCCATTTACCATCTGTCAACTGTCATTTGTAACCTATTGTTATTTATGTATAGATTTCGACTGTCATCAGTCATGTATTATCTATAAACTGGTATATACGACTTGTATCTTATGTTTTTCATCTGTCAACTGTAATTTATCATTTGTTGTATGTTTAGATTTGTGTTTTTTTTTCACATGCTATCTGTCATCTTTCAACTATCATTTCTAACCTATTGTCATTCATTTATTATATGTTTATAAGTCATCTGCCATTAGGTATCTATCATCTAGAAACTGTTATATACGATGTGTATTTTATGTTTTTTGTTTCATCTATCAATTTTCATTTATATGTCATCTGTTATTACCTATCTATGTTATACAAATTGTTATATATGATCTATCATTTGCTTTTAAATCTGTTATCAGTCTTTCTTCAATTATTAATTTATTTTACGTTTATATGTCATTTATTATTGGCCATCTATAATCTACAATCTGCTACACAGAATTTATCATTTACATTTTTCAGCTATCATCTGTCAATTTATATTGGCATTTATTGTTAGCTTAGATTCTATCTGCCATAAGTTTTCTGTCTTCTACAATCAGTTATTTATGATCTGTCATTTATGTTTTTTTTGTTTCACTCGCCATCTGCAATCTATTAACTGTCATTTAAACATTTATTGTATTTGTTTAGATGTGATTTATCATTAGTCATCTATCATACACATATTTATTCATTTGTTCTATGTTTAGTTCTCATTTGTTATTAGTTATATATCATCTACAATATGTTACATATAATCTATCATTTGTGGTTTCTCGGCTATCATCTATCATCTGTTAATTTATGAATAGTTTTTAGTTATCGTTTATTATCTGTTATATTTAATATATGATATATCATTTTTAATCTTTGTATTCTATTTCAGCTGCCATCTGCCGTCAGTCAATTGTTTTATGGACAATTTTTTTTATTTGTACATAAAAAAGTTGACAGTTGATAAATGACAGCTTAAATAAACAATAATGATAGAATCGAGATGATAGATGGCCAATGTCTAATGACAAATGACATCTACACATATAATAAATAAATAAGACAACAAAAGTTGACCGTTAACAAATGACAGCTAAAATTTAAAAAATGACAGGTTTTAGATGATAAATGACCAATGACAAATGACATCTACATATAAAATAAATAAATAAGTCAACAAAAGTTGACAGTTTGACAAATGACAGCCAAAATAATCAAAATTGACAAATTCTAGATGATAGATGACATCTACACATATAATAAATAAGTCAACTAAAGTTGACAGTTGACAGATGACCAATGACTTATGATAAATGTCATCTACAAATATAATAAGTAAATAAGTCAACAAAGATTGACAGTTGACAAATGATAGCTAAAATAAACAAACTTGACAGATTCTAGATGATGGATGACAAATGACTAATAACAAATGACATCTCCACATATAAAAAATATGTGTGTCAATAAAAGTTGACAGTTGACAGTTAAAATAATCAAAATTGACAGGTTATAGATGGTAGATAACAAATGACTAATGATAAATGACATCTACAAATATAATAAATAAATAAGTCAACAAAAGTTGACAGTTGACAAATGACAGCTAAAATAAAAAAATTGACAGGTTCTAGATGATAGATGACCAATGACTAAAAACAAATGACATCTACACACATAATAAACAAATAAGACAACAAAAGTTAACAGTGACAAATGACAACTAAAATAAACAAAGTTAACAGTTCTTGATGATAGATGACCGATGACAATTGACAAATGACATTCTAGATGATAGATGAATAAATAAATAAGTTAACTAAAGCTGTCAGTTGACAAATGACAGCTAAAATAAACAAAATTGACAAGTACACATATGATAAATAAGACAACAAAAGTTGACCGTTGACAAATGACAGCCAAAATGACGAGTTCTAGATGATAGATGAATAATGACAAATGACATCTACAAATATAATAAATAAATAAAGCAACAAATGTTGACAGTTGTCAAATGATAGCTAAATTAAAAAAATTGACAGGTTCTTCTAAATAAATAAATCAACAAGAGTTGTCAGTTGACAAATGACAGCTAAAATAAACAAAATTGACAGGTTATAGATGATAGATGACCAATGGCTAATGACATCTATACATATAATAAATAAATAAGTCAACAAAAGTTGAGAGTGACAAATGACAGCTAAAATAAATAAAATTGACAGGTTCTAGATGATAGATGACCAATGACTAATGACAAATGACATCTACTTATATAATAAATAAGTCAACACAAGTTGACAGTTGACAAATGAGAGCTAAAATGAACAAAATTGACATATTCTAGATGATAGATGACCAATAACACATATAACAAATAAATAATAAGTTTTTTTTCTAGCAGCTATTCATTGCAAATGGAACTCATTGAATTGCAAGAAAAATGAGATCTTAAGGTGTTAACCGATTTTTATAAAAAATATTTACCAATCGATAAATTTCCAAATCTCGCATCTTTGGTTCAGAAAAAATGTCATTATTTGGAAGTACATACAAATATAAGCAGCTATTTTCTAGAATGAAGTTTGTTAAATCAAAAAGGCGAACAAGATTAACAGACTCACATTTGAAGAACACTCAGCGTGTTGCGACATCCGATATTTCACCAAATATTGATTATTTGGTGAAAAATAATGAATGAAGGCACAGTCTTCTAATTAAATATGTTTGTACTTAATAATAATAATAATAATAGGTAGGTACAATTTGTTTACCGGCCCGCGGTCTTGATGTAGTTGCACATGCCTGGTATAGATGAAAACATGTATTGATATATGGTGGATGCGCCGGGATTTAAAGTTAATTATACTGATATCAAAATTAATATAAAAATATCTCTCGCTTCTACGTTAATAACTTCTCAGTGTGATGTTCATCATATAAGCTACGAGCGTTCATTTAATAATATTAGAATCCGGCGAGTGAAATTTAAATTAAAACTTTTATTATAGATAGTTCGACGATAATAAATTTTCCCTTAACTATATTACAATTATCTAATCTAATCAATTAAGTATGTTGCCTTCATAAAATCACTATAACATTAATTAGCAATTAATTAAAACCGTTTTTTTTTTTATTTAAAAAATTGTGCGGAATCATTTACGTGCCTCGTATCTACAACTTAACGGCGTTAATAAAAAATTAATTTTCTAATCCGGTTAAACTTTCAACCTTGGAAACTAAAAGTAGTTTGGCGAACGACATCGATTGATTCACCCCCTCGTAAATTGAGTTAATGATCTACCCGGGGCGGTAATTCAATCATAACTTCCCTTTTTCGCGCGTCGATTGTCAAATTAGCGCCGCCGCCGGGCGCATAATTTCGCGGTAGCGACGTCTAATAATGGAAATTGATTAACTACACGAAAATCGTGTACAAAAACTGTGCGTTGATTAACCGATGGAAATTGATTGAATGCACGAGGAGATGGTGTCGGAACAAGCGCTTTAATAAATTAAACGAAATTTGATTAGAATTTTGCGATCGACAGAAACAAGCACTAGAATATAATTTAGAAGTTTTGAGTTCTGAAAATCAGGAACTTAAGAATACTGTTAATGAGTTCGACTAAATGTACTTGAATCGAAATCATAAGTGCATGCATCGTCTAGTACTTCACTCGTTCGAGAAAATAAAGGGCAGGAAGAATCGGGAAAATAATCTTATTCTGTACAATATACCTAAATCTCAAGACACAAATCCAGAGGATCGAAGATGTTATGATGAAACAGCAATCGAGGTTCATTTAAAATCAATTATCCATTCAATAAGCATCAATAGGGGTTTTAGACTGGGTAAAAAGGGAAACCAACAAAAATTATACTATCTCGACCTGATGATGTTATAAAAATTCTGAAAAACAAGAAATAGCTCTCCGGACCTCTTAAAATTCAACCTGACAGAACTATTTTGCAACGATCAGAATACAACAGTTGCCGCAAAATTGATTATTAATTCCAGAACAATCCTGATGATATGTGTTTATCTTCCCAAACCTAGTCTTGAGGTTTTGAACTTACTCTTTGAAGCTATTGATTCTGTGATTAATTATATATAGAAAAACATGCGATTTTTCGAGGAAGGTCCGGTGAAAAAAATATTTTTGCTGGAAATGAACAATTGAAGTATGGGAAATTTCAATGAATGAAGGGACAATTAGTTAAAATTTATTATTTGGAGTTAACGGGGGTGAGGGTTGTTTTTTTAGTCGTATTAAAAAAATAATTCTACGCGTGGTTGTGCATGAATAAAATAAAAATTAAAAAAATACTCTGCAAAAATATAATTTTTGGTACAATATTAATATTTATTTTATTAGAGGGATGGTGGTTTAAGTTATATGGGGAGTATATCTAGCTAAAAATAATTTATTTTTTAGGAGGGAGTGAAAATTAAGAAATAGAAGATATAGGGGGGGGGGGTTAGGGGGTTGAAAAATGAGTTTATTAGTTTCAACCTTTAGAAGAGATTATGTAGAGTACGCTAGTGAAGAAATGAATTAAAAATATTAATTTTTAAAGTTTTTATAATCTATTGGCGGAATCTATTGGTAACTTCACAACCGTGAAAACTTTAATAAAACTAAAATAAAATATCGTCGGGAATCCAGAAAAAAATTATAAAAACCTTTACTTGAAAAGCTGTCTAAAAAGACTAAAATTTTTCAAAAAGATCACCTCGAATTAACAGTTGGAAAAGCTATTCAAAATTTGCTTAAATCAGTTTTTTTTTTTTTTAGTTTCAAACAATTGAAATTTTAGTAAAAAATTATAAAAAAAATAAATCAAAAATTTGTTTAAAATTGTCAAGAAACATAAAAATAGTTGGAATTTTAACAACAAAAATCAATTTATAATTTTAAAAGTTAAAATTTCATCATTTTATTTGTTTGTAAATTTCTTTAATTTCTTTGCAGAATTTACTAATATATTTTTTGATATTCAAATATTAAAATGTTCAGATTTTAAATTCTTATTAATTTCTTAAATATATTATAGTAAAAAAATCAAATGATTAAACTATTAAAAAATTACTTTATTAAATCAATTAAAAAAGAAGCAAAAAAAGCACCAAATCTTGTTAATAAGTTAAAATGTTTTTAATTTAAAAATTCAGTGTAAGTTGAATTACCACGTAGTAACGGTCGCAACCATGCTCTTCATGTTTTAAATTAATTAGAAGTATAACAAAATATTTAAATAAACTATAAAAATATTGCTTAACTAATTTCCTGGGAAAGCTATAAATTTCAAGAAGAAAGAAAAATTGTTAAAAACTTAATTTTTATTTAAAACGTGCAATTATTACAAAAAAAAAACAATTGAAAATTTACAGTGAAAAATTCCTCACGAAATAAATATTCCATTTTAAAAAGGATGTAAATTATTAAAAAAAAAATGCTAAAAAGGAATAATCTCTAAATTTTAGTTTAGTTTAGTAATTCCTTAAAATATTTAACAGTTGAAAACGTAAACAAAATGTTTGAATATCATCTAATATTAGCAAAAGAAAATTAGTGATAACGATAAAAAATAATGAAAAAAACACTATAGAAAATTAAAAAAACTTAAAATATTTCTAAGAAACGTTTAAAATTTAATGAATACACGGTCTATTATAAAAGTAATGCGCATTTTCTAGGGATTTTTTTTATCGATCGTTCGGGTACAAATGCTTATAATTCTTCAAAATACTCTCACCAGCAACAATACACTTGCGGAAACGTATCCTTGGAAGGCACTCTAAAACTCCTCGACGCGAATGCCTCTTAGGAAAGTTATAACATGTTTTTGAATGTTTTGCATTCCTAATGCTCTCCTTTTAGCTCTCTCTTCAAGAGAACAAAACAAAAAATAGTGATGTGGCCATCATAATACTTTCCCTACATTTTTCTCCAAAACCATGAGGTTATTCTTAATAATTTGCTCAATTTTGAATTCTTCACAATTACTTGTTATGTAAATTTCATTTAGTTCCTATAGTTTATTAGCAATAAGCAAAAAATTTAAATTAAGAACTTTACAAAAAAATGTCACAATATAACTTTTTCAGTTTTTTATTCTCTTTAACTTTTGTTTGAAAAGTTATGTCTTATTTTTCAAAATTTCTTAAATTTCAAAATTCGTTTGAATAAATCTATAAACTTTGCAAAAATGTTAAGTTTATTTACGTTTTGCTATTAATTTTTTAAACCCTCGCTTATGTTTTACTGATTGAAGGGTGGGTTAGAGGTCACCCACCCACCCTACATATACATATTAACTTTAATTACTGATCGCCTCGCGGTTTGCAATAACTTGCAAAATTTGACTATTAGAAAATTGTCACAAGTAAAATTTTTGATAAAGAAATTGGTTGCGACCGTTACTACGTGGTAATCCATGCAAATTATTAAAATTTTAGAGCTTCCAATAAAATCTTCACAATTTAGAAAGCAGGTTGAATTAAAAAATCGTGAAAAATAGAGAAGAAATTAGTGGAAATTTCTTGAATTCTTGAAAGAAAGTCTAGATTTTTAGAAGAAAAAAAAAACTAAAAAATCTAGAGCCTCAAGAAAAGTCTAGATTTTTACAAATTTTTTAAAAAGTTCTAGAGCCTTCTAGAAAAATCTTCGCAATTTATAAGATAAGAAGATAACCTTGAAATCTGGAAGAGAAATTTTTGGAAATTTTCTAAAAAATTCTAGAGCCTCCTAGAAATTTAGAAAACCAGTTGAAAAAATATCTTGAAATCGGGAAGAGAAATTACGGAAAATTTCTTGAACTTTCTCGAAAATAAGAAAAGATTTGTAGGGGAAAATTTTCTAAAAAATTTTACACTCTCCAAGAAAAATTCCGTAATTTAGAACTTTCTAAATAATTTTATAGCCTCTAGTTGAAACAAAATGTTGAATTCTAGAGAAGCAAATTCGCCTGAATTCTCTAATAGAAGAGGAATTAATAAAACATTTAGAGAAAATCTTCACAATTTATAAGAAAAGTTTAAAAAAATTTAATTTGGGGAAGAAGTTATTGGCCCTTTTCTAAACACTATAAATTTTTAGAAAAAAAATCTAGAAGGCCTCAAGAAAAATCTTTGCAATTTAAAAGACTTCAAAAAAAAATCTTGAACTCTCGAGAATAAATTGCTAGAAATTTCCTGAACCTTCGAGAAAAAAAAATCTAGATTTCTAGAAGTAAATTCTAAAAATTCTAGAGCCCCAAAGAAAATCTTTGCGATTTAGAAGACAAGTTGAAAAAAATTTGAAATGTGGAGAAGAAATTACTAGAGATTTTTTAAAACAAATTTTCTAAAAAGTCGCAATTTGCTAGAAATTTCCTAAATTTTACACACATCAAATTCAAATTGATACAATAAAAATTCGTTATTATTTTTTTTACTATTTTAGCTATAATTCTTTAAATAATAATGAAATTACGAAAATTCTTTCACTAATAAACTACCAGCAACGAAGAGTAGAGTAAGTGAAATGCTTAAAATTAGAAATTCGTTTTTCAATTGTTTTTCCGGTATTTTTAAAATAACTTTTCATAGCAAGGACGGTTTAAAAAAATTCTTTTACGAAATGATTCATCAAATAAAAGTTGATGAACTAAAAATCTTGATTTTTTTTTTCGCAATTTAGATAAGAAATTCATAAAATATCAATACAAGAAATTTTGTAAATTTCCAGAAATATTGCAAAAACAACTTTGCTATATCCAAAACAAATTGCTCAAAAATACTAGAATTTACTTACAGACCTTTTTGAGAGAAAAAAACCAACAAAATAAGAAAATAAATCTAAATAATTAACGGAAGATACTAAAATTATTGAAAAGATATTTATAGCAAATTCTAAAATCATTAATGAAAGGCTACAACCTAAATATACCACAAATACATAATAACATTTAAGAAAAAAATAGTAGACTCTTTGGAGAAATTTCCAGAATTCTACAAAAGAAATTGTTGGAAATTTCTAGAAACCTTTAAAAAATCTACATTTCTAGAAAAAAGAATTCTTGAAAATTCTAAAAAATTCGCAATTTAAAAGATAGCTTGAAAAAAACAATCTTCATATCTGTGGAGGAGAAATGACTGAAAAGAGTCTAGATTCCTAGAAAAATCTATAGTCTCCAAAATCTGAATACGAGTTATTGGAAATTTCTGAACTGTCGAAAAAAAAGTGTAAAATACTGGAATTTTTTATTTTTTATTTTTGAGCCCTGAAGAAAATCTTTGCAAATTATAAGACAATATTAAAATCTGGAAGAGATGCTACTGAAAACAGCCTCAAAGAAAATTCTAAAAATATTGAAACGAACTTTCTAAAAAATCAAGAACTCCCGAATAAGACCTTTGCTAAAAATTCTGGAAATATGAAGAAGAAATTACTGTCAACTTCTAGAATCCTCCAAATAAGTTCTAGAAATCTACAAGGAAAACTTGTGAAAAATTCTAGAATACTTGATCAAAATTCTTTGGAAAGGAAGATGCAAAAAAGAAATTCCTGAAACTTTTAGAAGTTCTAGAAAATTAGAAGAAAATTTCTTAATAAATTGTAAAGCTAAACAAAATCTTGAAAGAACTGAAAAATCTAGAACTCTCGAATAAAATCTTTGTTAAAAATTCTAATGGACGATTCCTCGAAAGGCAAAGAAGCCGGGGTTCATCGGCGATTTCCTTCTGGTCCTTCTTGAACGCATTGTACCGTATTCCGGACTTGTCCGCTGTCCAAGCAGACCCTTCGTCACATCTCCCTACCCGTTTTACTTAGCTGCGATAGATAGTCGCGTCACAATAAAATCATGGGCATTACTTTCATAATAGACCCTGTATTTGGTTAAAAATAAAATTGGATTCCCACTGATTTATTTTACATGATTTTTTCATGGACAATTTAATTTAATCTAATTTTAATAAACTTTTATTTGTTTAATATATACATTAATTTTTTATGTACATAAAAACTTACAAAACATGAGTAAATAGAATCTAACTTTGGCGCAGTGTAAGACTGTAAGAACAATTTAGCTTACTGGGAAATTTATATTTATAAATATTATGGTTATATTAATTAAATTTAAAGAACGGTCTTTAAAAATATAAAATCAGTTAAACAACAAAAGAAAACCAAACAAATAATATTGCTACTGAGCTGAAAGTTCTACTATATTAGATAGAAACTTTAATGTTGCGAAAATTCATATTTAGTAGGTATAAAATTTACTACATGGAAAATTTTATACAATTAACAGTATATTAATATTCACACACACGCTGTGGTCCCAATTATGACTTAAATATTCATTACACTCGTTTATTCATGCGGCGACTAATTAGGTAGACGACCAGTAAACACGATTGTTATTGTTATTAATATTATTTTATTATCTTAGAATAATATTATTTAGAAAGGGTAGATAATATTATTAATGTTATTGTTATATACATCAGATTAAACACGATGAATATATTTAAATAATTTCTACACAAACAATAATCTGTGCTCAGACGTTAAAGTTTTGCATAAATTAATACTTAATTTAAAAAAAAATCTCTTGTTTCTCTCACAGTATAACCACGGGTTGAGTGAGAATTTAATTCAGTTTATAATATCTGTATTACATTAAGGTTGACTTAAATAACAAATTGATATTATTCATCTAACTGCTTCAGATATATTTTTAAATTTCTTAATAGTTAATATTCCGAATAATAAAATGTATTAAAATTCAAGAAATGTTTTCGTATTTTTTAAATTAATATTCCGAAGCTGAGTTCGTCTATATTTATTTATTTTTAACAAAATACACATGAATATATCAACAAAAAAAAATACAAAACGTACAAAAATTTTAGATAGAAGAAGCTGGGCGGAATTTATGCGGTCTGATGATCTTCCACTCTAACCCATATTCCTGATAGGCATTGAGATTCCTAGAATTCTCTGTGTTCTTTTTCCCATTAATATTTGCCTTATTTTAGGCGTATTTTCCATCTTTTAGAGATAAAAAAAATTAAATTATAATTGTGTAAATTTCTAAACACAATCGAAAAATAATTATGTTTTTATTATTGAGCCGCTCGGTGAAATGGCTTTGTTTCGGAAAATATCAGACATCCAAACACTTTTAGCTATAATACGCCATGACTAAAAATAATTTACAATTGGTGCCCAACGTGGGGCCATGCGTTTTCACACAGTTAATGACATAGTAAAGGGGAGGACTGACAGGTTAGAGTGGAAGAACATTCTTCAAGAGTGAACTTGCTGAGGAAATTATTTGTATGGTTTTGTTTACTGTTTTATTATATTTATAAAGTACTAATAAATAACAACTAAGGTGATTAAAATAAGTAACATACTGTATTATGTTAAGGTGAAATAATAATATTAATATAAAATCAATATTTGGATAAGATTTTTTGAAAGGAATACTTGTTTTAAATAAATTTTTCGATGGTGTTATTTAAATAATGGAAACCAACAGAGTACAATTATTTTATAATTAACATTGAATTGCATTACCGAGGCCCGTGGGGTGTAATTATTACGGCACATCCCTAAACGGACAGCGCGCGCGTTTGTTCCGGGTTGGGTGGCGCGCGCCCTTGACCCATCGCCCCCATTGCGGACGCCGCTCGATAAAACCCTACGAATGGGCATTGTTGTGTGTGTGTGTGCATGCATCTGCGGGATAGGGCCGACCTTCACCTCATCTTCTTGCCGAAAGGAAAAATCCTGCTACGAACAAAGGGCGGCGCGCGTGTTAGACTCCACTCCCTCCCACGACCACCCATCACCAACGCTAATTAAGCCTTACGGCGTGTCTCAGCGCGTTCATTGCCTACATTTTATCCCAGCACACGAGGGACGAGGAGTTTTACAACGAATTAGTTCTGATATCGTCGTCACCTGGTTTGTTACATGTCTCAAAGTAAATTTTCGCTCATTTTCAACCGGGGAGCGGATTTTAAGTCCCCCAACATAATTAGGATTAAAGTTCAAGCGCTCAATTTTAATACAAGGGAAGAGGCCGAGAGATCAAAGCGGCGCCGCCGACGGCTTCTAGCTCTTCGTCCAGTTGAACAAATTTTTCCGCGGCTTTGATAAACTCTTTCGTATTATTCCTTTTTCGGATTTAAAGTGCTATTCCTTTCGCTACAAATTCCAACAATGAGGGAGAGCAAACAATACATTTCATCCAGACTTTAAGGAAATAAAAAAAAAGTCACAGAATAGATATAGTCTGTTATAGTGCAGAGGGTATAAAATATAATTCATTCAATGAAAAGATTTATCGTCACTGTATTTTCCATTAGGTTATTTATATCCTTCGACTATTGATTATAAGTGAACTCAGCATCTAATTATATTTTAATTGGAGACTAATTAAAATAAACGACTTCATTGAATCCTACTTAATATCATTGATGTTTTTTTAAGAATAATTATTTTTATTTATTAGTAAATACTTGAATACCATTTTTTTGCTATAAAAAATCAGTTTTAATTTCCCCATTTCAACTGCTTTAATTTTTTCGTTTCAAATATTTCATCGATTTCATCAAATTTTACCCTAAAGCATTTACTAGCGTACTCTTGGCTTAGATCAATATATACTTTATTAAAGTAGGTAAGAAATACGCTAACGCAATATATAATATATTGGGTAAGATCAGGAGTTCGCTACCTCAAGTGTAATTTTAATGGGTCAATGGTCAAGAGTACGCTACACCAATAAGGGATTTAATAATAAAATGTATTAAAATCCTTGAGTTCGTTGTAAAAAATCTTTCTTCAATTTGGCGCTATTAATTTTGAAGATAATACGTCGGTCTGTAAAGTTAATAAACAATTAAATTCTAGGCGTTAATAACCATAATACTATCGCGTAATAAAAAATCTTCTCCATCTGTTAATTAATCAAGTCAGCTGGTAGCCTACTAAATTTCAATTACTTCCCGATGTACTCGTCGTATATTACGTTAAATAAGACCCGGCTCGGTCTGAAATAGGAGCTTTATGTGCGGAATCGAGGTCGCACCCCCCTGCAAACCCCCACTGTTAGTTAGAACGTTCCATTTCTTGGGGATAATAATCGACGGCTTCAATAACGCCTTAATCTACCCGACAGTACGTGTGTAACTGAAGACGTAAATGTTAAACGTAACAAGAGACTAATTTCAATTTTATCCCCCTAGCAAAATTGCATCTGCCTTCGGCGCAAATTGCTTTTGTAAAAATTTAATATACACAAGAGTAGTTGTTTCAGTAAACGATTTTTCTTTATTAAATTTTTCATAATCATTAAAAATATTTTACTATAATAATAATAATAATGTTTATTTTAATTCAGTGTAGTTTTCCAATACATTACATTATAGTACATATTACTAAATTCAATTAGACCCAAACTTTATATTATTGTGTAAATTTCTAAACACAATCGAAAAATAATTATGTTTTTATTATTGAGCCGCTTAGTGAAATTGCTTTGTTTCGAAAATATCAGACACCCAAACACTTTTAGCAATAATACGCCATGACTAAAAATAATTTACAATTGGCGCCCAACGTGGGGCCATGCGTTTTCACACAGTTAATAAATGTAAAACAAATTGTAGTTTAATTTTAAAGTCCTTTTTCATTGATGGTTTCATAATCTTGAAAAATATTCAATAATTTCAATAGTATATTAGATTGTTGACGGTGGAGGCTTCTACTTCGTTACACATCATTATTCACAAATGAAATACTTTTTAACTTTGTAAAAGAGTTATACAAACTTTAACTTGTTTGTATAACTCTTAGTTATACAAACAATGTTAAAAAGTTTTTTCATTGCAGTTTATTAGATTTCTCATGTTATATTTATTATCATCCCCAAATTAATGTAAAAATGGGACACTTTTCAATGTTTTATACCACAATTTAAACAACCAACGTAGTAACGGTCGCTACCATCACCTTTAATCTTCCTTAAATTGTTTGCTTCCATTATTTAAAAATCCATACAGTCTGAACGCCCTATGAAAATAATTTCCAAATCGATAAATCGATGTAAAAATGGAAACGTTTGACAAGTGAACGATTTTAACTGGATGGCCAAGAATTACCATTCGATGGCCTTGAATTAAAATTAGATGACCTTGAATTACCATTAGATGACCTTGAATTAATTACCATTAGATGACCTTGAATTAAAATTAGATGACCTTGAATTAATTACCATTACATGACCTTGAATGTACGTCGGATGACCTTGAATAATCGAAGGGTAATTTATAATTTTGATTAATCGGTGGACAGAAATTACAATTCTCGCATCAAGAATTAATAATCAGAAAATGAATCTTACTAAGACTTTGTAGTCTAATTATCAGCTAACTTTTTATAACGTAAACGACTTATTATACATTTTATTACTACATCTAGAATTATCATTAAATGATCTTGAACGACCTTAAATCAAGATTGGATGACCTTTAACAAACTTGAGTGACCTTTACTGAACCTTAAGAGTTCGTTCGGTTAACGTAAATAAGTTCTAATGATTTTCACGGCTTAGAGGAAATTGACAAATCATCATTAGATGACTTTGAATGAACGTCGGATGACCTTAAATAACCTTGACTGACCTTCAATATACCTTGAGAGTCATGGTCACGATGAATAGAGTTGTTGACAAAGATCGATGTACTTAAATCTATAATTTCCCCAGTTATATGACCTTGAATGAACGTTGGGTGACCTTAAATAACCTTGACTGACCTTCAATATGCCTTGAGAGATCGTGGCCATGAATAGAGTTGTTGGCAAAGATCGATGTACTTGAATCTATAATTTCCCGTTATACGACCTTGAATGAACGTTGGGTGACCTTAAATAACCTTGAGTGACCTTCAATATGCCTTGAGAGATCGTGGCCATGAATAAAGTTGTTGACAAAGATCGATGTACTTAAATCTATAATTTTCCCAGTTATACGACCTTGAATGAACGTTGGGTGACCTTAAATAACCTTGACTGACCTTCAATATACCTTGAGAGATCGTGACCATGAATAGAGTTGTTGGCAAAGATCGATGTACTTGAATCTATAATTTCCCCAGTTATACGACCTTGAATGAACGTTGGGTGACCTTAAATAACCTTGAGTGACCTTCAATATACCTTGAGAGATCGTGACCATGAATAGAGTTGTTGACAAAGATCGATGTACTTAAATCTATAATTTCCCCAGTTATACGACCTTGAATGAACTTTGGGTGACCTTAAATAACCTTGAGTGACCTTCAATATACCTTGAGAGATCGTGGCCATGAATAGAGTTGTTGGCAAAGATCGATGTACTTGAATCTATAATTTCCCCAGTTATATGACCTTGAATATACGTTGGATGACCTTAAATAACCTTCAATAAACCTTTAGAGATTGTTAGATTGACACTTCACTTAATTAAATCTACAATTTCCACAGTTAGAAATAAATCTGCAACACTTTAAACATGGAATAATTCGGTGACCTTGAATGAACGTTGGACGAACTTTAAATAATCGTTTAAATAACCAATTTGTAATATTATTGAGTGATCTCTTTATTACCTCAAATAGAATTGTTGACGAAGAAAGACAACCCCTAAAAGCTGGAATCATTATTAGATGACCTTGAGTGAACATGATCTAAGATTAAAATTATCCAAAGTTCGTTTAAGTTCATCTAATATGATTGATGGATTTTTTAAAGTCTACATATGATCGCTGGACGTCCTCACTTAGATGAAAGTTGGATGAGCTTAAACAAACTTAAACAACCTTTAATAAATCTTGACATTATTATAAATAACCATATATATGACCCTGGATGAATGTTGGATGACCTTAAGCAAACTTGAGTGACCTTCACTTAACCTCGACTTACATTAGATAACTATGTATGACCTTGGCTAAACGTTGATTGACCTTAAACAAACTTAAACAAACCTTGACTCATATTAGATAACCTTGTATAAACGATGGATGACCTAAAATAAACTTTATTTAAAAAATACATGTATGTATGACTTTGGATTTATTTATTTATTTATTAATTCTTCATCTATTATGCATGGATGACCTTAAATTAACCTTGCCTTTTATTAGATAACCGTGTATGACCTTGGATAAACGTTGGATGACCTTAAGCAATTTGAGTGACCTTTCCTTTTATTAGATAACCGTGTGTGACCTTGGATACACGCTTGAAGGCCTTGAATAAACTGAAACTTTGAATTATATTAGATAATTATGTATAAACGTTGGATGACCTTAAACAAACTTACGTGACCTTTTATAAACCTTGAATGATCGTTACGCTATCATAAATAAGTATTAATAATTTTTCACAGCTTGAAGAAAAACACAACAACACTTTAAACCTATTATCATCAATAGATGACCTTGAATTGAAAAGTTAGATGAATGTTTAACAATCTTTAATATTTTTTTACCACCTTGAATAGAATTTTTAAGTAGAAAGAAATTTTTGAGAGAGAGAGAATCATTTTCATTAGATAACCTTGAATTACTTTGAATGAACGTTCGATGACCTAAGCGTAACATTCATTCAAGGTTACCTAATTTGATTGTTTTATTATTTAATGACTAAACATTGGCCGACTTTAAATTACCGTTATCATAATAACGATGACCTAGAATGAATTTTTAACAATCATTTGAATACCTTGAATGACCATTACTTAGTAATCTTGAAAAAAAGAGCATTGAATAGAATTGACAAATAGAGAGAATAATTTTCATAGCTAGAAACAAATCGGCAGCACTTAAAAACTGGAATTATCAACATTAAGTAACCTCGAATGACCTTGAAGACAGGTTGGATGACCTAAAGTTATTTTTAGATTATCCAACATTCATTCAAAGTTACCTAATTTGATTGTTTGATTATATATGTTAACTAAAAATGGTTTGGCCTTAATTTGCCATTATCATATCGTAGATGACCTTGAATGAATTTTTAACAATCGTGTAAACAACCTTGAATGACTCATTTATTTAATAATCTTGAATTTTTTTAATGATAAGTAGAGGGAAATTTGGAGAGAGAGAGAGAATAATTTTCACAGCTACAGACAAATCAATAGCACTTAAAATTTGGAATAATCATCACTAGGTAATCTTGAATGACCTTGAAGGGACGTTCGATGACCTAAGGTAACATTCATTCAAGGTTACCTAAATTGATTATTTAATGACAAAGTTGCTAGACCTTAAATTAACATATCAAGGATGACCTTACATATATTTTTAATTTGATTGTTTGAATATTTAATGACTGAAAGTTGCTAGACCTTAAATTGACATATCAACGCGTTGGATGATTTAAAAGACTGTAAATGACTTTTGGGCGATCCTTATTTACCATTAGATGACCTTAATTAAAAATTCAAGGTCACCTAATATGATTGTTGGATTATTTAAAATACTGTAAATGACCTTTAGATTTACTGTTAGATGGCCTTGAATGACCTTAATTAAAAATTCAAAGTCACCTAATATGATTGTTGGACTTTGATTTACTTTAAGAAGACCTGAAGCGATTTTGAATGACCTTAATTAAAAGTTAAAGTTCACCTAATATGATTTTTTGATCGTATAAAAGACTATAAATGACCTTTGGATGACCTTGATTTACTGTTAGATGACCTTGATTGCCCTTAATTACCTTAATTAAAAAATCAAGGTCACCTAATGAGATTGTTGGATTATCTAAAAAAACTGAATTCATCAATAGATGACCTTGAATGAAGTTTTAGCAATCGTTTAAACAATCTTCATTGACCATCATTAATAATCTGGAATATTTTAATTGCCTTAAATATAATTGTTGGCGAATATGGAAAATAAAGTATTTTAACCTATTCTATTAAATTACAATCTATAAATCATAATGAAGTGACCTTGAAAGATCATTCGACATCACCTAATATAATTGGCGGATCATTTAAAAGACTATAAATGACCTTTAGATGATAAGATACCTTAGGTAATCTTGAAAGACCTTGATTAAAAATCCAAGGTCACCCGATATGATTGTTGGATTGTTTAAAAACCTGAAATCATCATCAGATGATCTTGAATGAATGTCGGTTAACCTAATGTTATTTAAGATCATCCAACATTTATTCAAGATCATTAAAGGTCATTAAATATCACTGGAGAATCATTTAAAAGACTATAAATGACCTTTGGATGACCTTCATTTACTGGAAGATGATGATAAGTGATCCTGAATGAGCTTAATTAAAAATTCTAGGTAATCTAATATGATTGTGGGATTTATAAAAACCTAAAATCGTCGTCGGGTGACCTTGAACGAACGTTGGATAACCTGAACATCTAGCGTTTATTCAAGATCATCCAAGGTTATCTAATACGATTTTTGGATGATTTAAAAGACTATGCATGAGCTTTGTATGACCTAAATGTACATTAAGTATTCTTGAATGACCTTAATTAAAGATTCAAGGTCACCCAATATGATTGTTGGATTATTTAAAAAGCTGAAATCGTCATTGATGACGACCTAATGTTATTTAACGTGTATTTAATCATCTAATATGATTTTTGGATGATTTAAAAGGTTTTAAATGATATTTGGATGATCTAGATTTTCTGTTAGATGACCTTAAGTAATTTTGAGTTACCTTAATAACAAAATGAATCAGTTTAGTTAAATCTGTAATTTTCATAGCTAATAACAAATGGACTGCAGTTAAAACCTGGAAATGATAAGATGACCTTGAATAAAATGACTTTAAATAAACTTGTGGGGCCTTTGATAAACACTTTTTACGAGAGTGCTTTCCGTTATGTTTTCGTTTCTGTTTCTATTGTGTTTGTATTTCATTTTATTTACTTATTCTTTAAATCAAAACTTTTTGTAATGAAAATAATAATCCGAATCTTACATTTACAGAATTCACTGTATTGAACAATTGAACGCTTGTTAAATTTATTACAGCAAAGGATTATGTGATTTATTTTATTTTATACCAAAAATATTCACCGTACAGAAAATATTACCTTTTCAATTTATATTGTAAAATTTATCATGATTATTAAAACATTTGCTTAAAAGATGTAATATTTGTAGGTACATTTATCTAATTTGAATAATTATTATTTACCGTCTTTAACGAACTTGCCAAAGCTACATTCAAAGTTATAAATAACATACACACGAATGTATAATTAATTTTGATTGCGATGAATTAATTATTTAATGGCTTTCGGTGTGTGTACACCCGAAATACGAAAATTACCGACCGTATATATAAATCAATCTCTGTAACGATATCGTAAACGTAAACACGTTTCCTTCCGTCGTGATTTTATTTTCATTTCCCGTCACCGTAACACGGTATTGAGTGTGTTGGAAATGGTGGATGCGCCGGGAGGAAGATGTTCTAAAAATACCTCTAGTGCAAGTGTGATGAATGCGCCGGGAGGATGAGGTTCTAAAAATACTTCTAGTGCAAGTGCAACAACACCGAGATGCGCGTTTAATTGATCGTTTATTATTTGTTGTTTTTTTTTCTGTAATCAGGAAATTCCGGAAGCGGCTTCGAGCATTAATCATCGCGAAATGCTATTGTGTTCGTTGAAGCGTGCGGGGAGATTAAAACGGTGGCGGTGCTTTTGAAAAGCGTATGTGTACGGTTCGTTAAACTTTCGGTCGAAATTTTGACGACGAGGGTTCGGTTCGCCCCCCGTTCGCACTTCGATTACTTCTAATTCCGGTGAAAGGTTTGTAAAAATCAAGAATGATGATTGGAATTTATGAACGGGGTCGTTTCCAAGGCGTCAGTGAGATTGGGCATCGATCACCGGACCCCTTTTAAAGGCATCAAAAACGTTACTTTCTTTAGAAATATAAAAAAATTTAATCAACATGTAAAAAATATTACAAAAACATTACTTATATCAAGTTAAAAATAATTAATTATTATTATATTTCAGTTAATTTATTCTGTGTTTCCTGGAAACTTTTAAATTCAACAATATCATTTTTTATTCAGCACGCGCCCTCAACACCAGCTGGAAACCTGGCTATTTTGATAATTAATAAGCGGCACTCATTAATTTAAGAAAAAAAAAAGTTATCACGTCGGAAACAAGTACAATTTTTTTTTTTTTGGGGGGGTTAAGTTATTGCGTGACTTGCGGGTCACGACACCCTCCCTATTCTCCCCCTAATACGGGGACGAAGTTCGGCGCCGTCAATTATGCAGGGGGGACGATCGATCGTTAATTCCGAGGTCTACCTACCATTTTCGGTTTATGCAAAAAATAAATTTCTTATATTTATACAAAAAAAAAACTGGTTTCGATGTTAAAAATACATATAAAACCGCGATTATCCGCATGTGTATATAACCACGTTTTCGAATTATATTCACGCTCACGTTTGGGAATTACCGCCCTTGGCGAAATACACTCGTATAATCCAAAAAAAAAAAAAAAATTAAACAAAAGCAAACAACAGAGATGCGATCTCACGCAAACTTCACGTTCTTTTATTTCACAGCCTCCTGTGCATTTGAGTGTGTGTATGTGTGTGTGAACGTAAACATACATTAGAAAAAACCAGTTGACAGCACGCATGTGTGCGCGTAAGTAAACATTACAAAACAACCGGTTTTATGGACATGTACGGTTTGTGTGTTTTGCTTTTAACGCCGCACTGAATACTGAATGAATATTTTATTGTTTGTGTGTGCCGGGACAATTTCAAATTCATACTATTTGTGAATAAATTGAATATATGTTTTTTTAAAACAAACAATTTGTGTAATGTTATTGTACTAACTGTGTACTTATAGTTAATTATTAATGTTCAATTCAAGAAGTGAGCAGGACACCGCACTACAAATCACGACAGCCCTTCCGCACAAGAAAAATATACACGGCAACAAATCGAACCGCTCTGCCTACAAGGATATCTGAACACCTTGCTGGAGAGTTCTGTACACTACGTACAGTCCTTACAGCGAAAGAAAACCAACTGACATTTAACGAACAATAGTGTCAGCTTCGAACAATATGGACAGAATAACAAGAAACCTTCAGTCAGCAGTTACAAGAGTTATACAAGAGCGCGAGGAAACTATCTACAGCACAGCACCATAGCAAACTCATTGCCGATGCCAACAAACTTTGGAATCTCTTCATTAAACAAGATGTAAAATGCAATAAGCACAAACTCCCCGAACACCCGTTTAATACAAAAGGGTACTTGCAGAAAATGGAAAGAAAAATACATCCAGATAATTCATCTCGCCACAATTAAAGACCCTTCCGCAAATCCGATCGGTCTACAGTCTTCTGCAACACTGGCAGTTCACGACATCACAAAAAAATGCTTACAGATGTTGGACAATATGGAATTCGACACTATAATATAGAACCTAATGTCGAGTCTACTAATAGTACGAAAATGGGATTGCGAAATTAATCAACTATTCGATTAGTACCTTGAACCCTCCCACGAAGAACCGGTACTGGATACCATACACGTTGTCTATCTAAAGAACATAATAGGACTAATCAGTATGCTGTCAACGCATCTAACAATGGCAAACGGTGTGTAATATGTGACGGAACCCATGACATTTTCCAGTGTCCAACGTTCAGCGAATATAGTATGCAACATTGCCAGAAGAAATGTAAAGATCGAGAATTGTGCTCAATAAACCTCCTCTCACTTTTGGTCACAGGTACCAGTGGTTCGCTTTCATATTAACACCTAGTAGCCGGTTTGTGTCCTTCGCTATCCGTTCCCCCCTTTTGGTATGGGCGCCCATTCTGCGCAACACCGCGTTAGCAAATACTGCCACAATAGTCCAGCACACTTCTCTGTCCAACATTTTACCAATAATAGTCACCTTGCGCCCTATCGCTTCCTCAAGTTCTTTGCACTCCTCTGCTCAAACGCCGCATGCAATTAAATTTTATTCGGAAGTGTCTGCCTCGTCGGCGCAGAACATGCACGTTGTTGTAGCTGCGATGCAAATCATATTAATGTATTTGCCGCAGCATCCGTGATCGACAAGCGGTTGGGCCAGATGATGGTCTAGGTCATTGTGTCTCCTCCAGAATGAGCCTTTTGTCTTCATCTTGACTTTATCTTTATCGCGCCCTTTCTTGAGCGATGCGTAGGCCTTCTTTACCTCAAGGTTGTGTGGCAGCACTGAGGCAAGACTAAGTGTCCCTGGCCTGAAGTCACTCCTGAGTCGCTCCTGCGTCTCGTATAGCAGCCTGGCTCTCGCCACCTTGAGGTGAACATTCCTCTTCCTCTCTGAAGGTCCTCCGGTATTTGCCATGATTCTGGCTATGGCTTGTAAGATAGCGTACCTTTTAGCCTCCAGCTCCTCCCCACGTACTTCAGGGAGTGAGCGACCACCACATCGTGTTCTATCAGCCGAACTCGTTCTCGTTCTCTCAGCCAGACCGAACCACCGATTTTATGTTCCGCCATCTCGAATCCTGCCCCTGTCAGCCATGACGCCTTGAGTCCCGCTATCTTCCGCGCTCTAACGATAAATAGAATATCATCCGCGAAGCCGACTGTGCGCGCTTGGGAGGGCAGCCTCAGCCGTAAGCTATTGTCTACAGGAAAGGGTCAAGAATAGAGCTTTGCGGAACTCCTCCTGTAAGCCTCGTCACCTCTTGCCGACCCCCAGGGACCTTATTTCTTAGGTAGCTCCTTATTACTCTCATTAGGTACACCGGAACTTTCCAGCGCTTTCAAAATGACCGTCCATGGTAATGAATTTCAATATCAAATGTAATGCTCAAATAGTACCGCAAGGAGCCCTGGTTCGCCTCGTCCACCATCTTCCTCACCTAAATTAGAGCGTCCACAATGGAAGACAAATTGATTTTCCGATCCTATGAGCGAGTAGTTTCTCAAAGACCTTGCCCTCGGCATCTAACAAGCAGATGGTCTGTAGGCCCCGGATTCTTTCGGGTCCTTTCCTCCTTTAAGGATCAGCACCAACTTGGTTTTCTTGGTTACTCTTTCACTACGATTTTAATTACTTCGTGAACCAGTCCACCGTGAGATTGTCATCAGTAGAGGTTGCCTCTAGTGGCCTTAGGGGTATGGGTTGCTCGGAAAGAGGGCGCGAATAATTTCGCTGAGCGAATTTGTCATTTGTCAACTGCTAACTGTTTTTTTATTACCTGCCAACTATGGACCATCATATGTTAACTATCAACCGTCATCTAGCAATTACCAACTGCCATGTTATTCAGTTTTCTACGATTACCTTCCATTAATCATAACACCTCTTTAGCGGACAACTGGATGCTATTTCTGAGCAGAACCGCTGCTTCCTTTATGGCCTCTATATCGAACTCAAACTGCTAGTGTGGTTCTTCTGCAGCATATTAATTATGTGAAGGCATCAACTACAGGTATGTCCAACATCTTTTATCTGCATTCACAAAGGTAAGCTTGCAACTTCTATTAACACGTTCACTGCTAACACAAAACCCAAACCATCTTCCCACCCTGAACGCGTTTTTTACGTAAAACGGTGTTACAGACCCACTTCAAGCTCATATTGATGTCATATCAACAAAATTGATCAGATTCTTGAAAATATTAGTCCAGGAGACATGTTTATTGCCTATTCTGCACCACTCACTAGTCTATTAACCTCCTCTGGCGGTGGTTTGCTTTGATTTCCTTGAAAGTAGGTAGAGGTCACGCCAACCTGCCTTCAATCGATCGAATAAGGCCTTTGTGGCCCTTGTCATCATTAATGACGAATGATTCTTTATCGATTTTCTTGGAAACCTGGGCCTGGATGGATCTCAATTGGTATCGTGGCTCCCCCTACAGCTTGATACAGGCCGATGCGCCCTTTAGTCAGTCGGCTGTGGCACGGTCAGCCACCTTGACCTATGGTTAATTTTGATTCCTTCTTTCCGTCCTTATCTATTTTATGTACAGTCTTACGACTTCAATTGTTTCGGCTTCCCATCCTTTTGGCCGTGACTTTATCCGGTGTACTTCTAATTGGCCGAGATCTTTTGGTAGTTTCTCCGGGTGTTTATTCGAGTGGCACTAATGCCTTTACTCGGGTTTTGCCTTGCTTCATACCGCTCTTGATAAGGAACTTTATCCTTTTAACAGTTCACTAGTCCTTGTAGCCTTGTCGTCTTTGGTATTTAGACCTTTAGGGCTACCGATTCTACTCATTCTCAGCGTTTTTCTGCAAGTTTTCTTTTGGTTCCTTTTCAGCGTCTTTGGACGTTGAAGATTCCATTTTTAAGGTTTTGGTTATTACGACGAGAACCGCTCTGCATCACCAGTACACTGGCAACCTGTCACGGCGGAGTGGATGGTCATGTCACACATCGCTGATTAGCTCCCGGCAGGATTCCTCAGCAGAACCCCTCAACCCCCTCTTGCCTCTCCAGCGTCCTGATTAACAGAGACCACAACAACAACAACAAAATAGAACCAATTTTCATACAGTACAAGGTCCTGAAACTGATGACTTGTTAACCAATGTCCACAGACCACAAATCAGAGAACAAAATTCATAGCCAGTACAACAACAAAGTTACAGGCGGAATTCGATCCATCCTGCACATCAAACAACAGAAGCATGATTGAAGCACGACAGTTACAAAATCATATCATCAACACATTACTTCGATGGCGGCAACATAAAATAGTTTATTGTGCAGACATGATTAAGATAAACCCTACCAATGAATTCTGTAGAGGATGCATGCTTCAAGCTCTGCAGGAATATTAACTAGGAACAAAAATTGCACTATTCTTGGCAATCAGAACAGTGAATCAACTCACAATCGATTAATTCTATTAATTGTTTTTATTTATAATGAATCTACAAGCAAATTTCCGCTAAGAGACAGATTTTCATCATAAAAAATTCAGTTTTGACTGGCGCCATTTTCGTTTCAACACTGGTAGAATTTTTCTGTTTTAGAGATTTAAAAAATTTGATTATTGAAGATTACGCAGACACAATTCTATTCATTTGTTATTATTTATAATTAATCTACAGACAAATTTCTACAAAGAGACAAATTCTCATCATTAAAATTCAGTTTTTACCGGCGCCATTTTTGTTTCAATACTGGCAGAATTTTTCTGTTTTAGAGATTTTAAAAATTTGATTATTGAAGATTACGCAGACACAATTCTATTCATTTGTTTTTATTTATATTGAATCTACAAGCAAATTTCTGCAAAGAGACAGATTTTCATCAAAAAAAAAATCAGTGGCGCCATTTTTGTTATTTCACGATCATTATGAAATTATGATCATTCAAGGTCATCCAAAGATCGTAAAGTTCCTTGAAGGTCATTCAGCGATCATTCCAAATCATTGAGCGATCATTCGGAGAAGATACTAAAAAATTCTGTAAAGTTAAAGTAAATTTTCAATAATGTGTTTAAATGAAATTAATTTCTTTCATCTGTAATATATTTTTTTAAATTTAATAAAAATTAAAAATCTTATCATTAGAATATTAAAAATAATAGATTATTTTGCAAATTAAAGAATTAAACGATTTTTAAAAACAGTAAGCACTTTTTTAGGTATTTAATAAAATGTTAAAGTTAAAATAAATATGAAAACAAATTGAAAACAAATATAAACAAACCTTTATTTGACATAATTTTCCTACGTAATATTTTACACTGGAAATTCACAACACTTGATTTGAATTTTTTTTAAAATAATGAAAAAATAAAAAAACAAAAAATCATAAAAAATATTGCGACATATTTTCAAATTTTTTAAATCAAACATTACATCTAAAATCTAAATCTTGAAAAGTCATGACTAATTTTTTTTAAGGCTCATAACTGCGTTATTTTATCATCGTTAGTGACTGAATGCCAAAACAACAAAGGAAGAAAACTGCGTTATCGTTTTACTTCAATTGTTTTTTTTTATTTTTTATTATCTGGCAATAACTCAAAAAATAATGTTCAGATTTGAAAAGTTCTTGCACCAATTAATTTCCGTGATCGATTACAATAAAATTATGCAAAAAACAAAACTTCGTACTTCAATTGTTTTTTTCATTTTCTGGCGATATCTCTCGAAATGACGTTCAGATTTAAAAAATTCTTCCACCAATTGATTACTACGATCGATTACGATTATAATATGCAAAAAACAAAAATTCGCAATTCAATTGTTTTTTCATTTTCTGGCGATATCTCTTGAAATGACGTTCAGATTTAAAAAATTCTTCCAGCAATTGAGTACTGCGATCGATTACGATTATAATATGCAAAAAACAAACATTCGTACTTCAATTGTTTTTTCATTTTCCGGCGATATCTCTTGAAATGGCGTTCAGATTTAAAAAATTCTTCCAGCAATTGATTACTACGATCGATTACGATTATAATATGCAAAAAACAAAAATTCGTACTTCAATTGTTTTTTCATTTTCCGGCGATATCTCTCGAAATAACGTTCTGATTTAAAAAAATCTTCCACCAATTGATTACTACGATCGATTACGATTATAATATGCAAAAAACAAAAATTCGTACTGCAATTGTTTTTTCATTTTCTGGCGATATCTCTTGAAATGACGTTCAGATTTAAAAAATTCTTGCACCAATTGATTACTACAATCGATTACGATTATAATATGCAAAAAACAAAAATTCGTACTTCAATTGTTTTTTTCATTTTCCGGCGATATCTCTTGAAATGACGTTCAGATTTAAAAAATTCTTCCACCAATTGATTACTACGATCGATTACGATTATAATATGCAAAAAACAAAAATTCGCAATTCAATTGTTTTTTCATTTTCTGGCGATATCTCTTGAAATGATGTTCAGATTTAAAAAATTCTTCCAGGAATTGATTACTACGATCGATTACAATTATAATATGCAAAAAACAAAAAATCGCACTTCAATTGTTTTTTCATTTTCTGGCGTTATCTCTTGAAATGACGTTCAGATTTAAAAAATTCTTCCACCAATTGATTACTACGATCGATTACGATTATAATATGCAAAAAAAAACAAACATTCGTACTTCAATTGTTTTTTCATTTTCTGACGATATCTCTTGAAATGACGTTCAGATTTAAAAAATTCTTCCAGCAATTGATTACTACGATCGATTACGATTATAATATGCAAAAAAACAAACATTCGTACTTCAATTGTTTATTCATTTTCTGACGATATCTCTTGAAATGACGTTCAGATTTAAAAAATTCTTGCACCAATTGATTACGACGATCGATTACGATTATAATATGCAAAAAAACAAACATTCGTACTTCAATTGTTTTTTCATTTTCTGACGATATCTCTTGAAATGACGTTCAGATTAAAAAAATTCTTCCAGCAATTGATTACTACGATCGATTACGATTATAATATGCAAAAAAACAAAAATTCGTACTTCAATTGTTTTTTCATTTTCTGGCGATATCTCTTGAAATGACGTACAGATTGAAAAAATTCTTCCAGCAATTGATTACTACGATCGATTACGATTATAATATGCAAAAAACAAACATTTGTACTTCAATTGTTTTTTCATTTTCTGGCGATATCTCTTGAAATGACGTTCAGATTTAAAAAATTCTTGCACCAATTGATTACTACAATGGATTACGATTATAATATGCAAAAAACAAAAAATCGTACTTCAATTGTTTTTTTCATTTTCTTGCGATATCTCTTGAAATGACGTACAAATTAAAAAAATTCTTCCAGCAATTGATTACTACGATCTATTACGATTATAATATGCAAAAAACAAAAAATCGCACATCAATTGTTTGTTTGTTTTCTAGGTATAACTCTTGCAATAATGATCAGATTTGAAAAATTCTTGCACTAATTGATTGCCACGATCTACTACAATTTTTTTAAAAGCAAAAATACGAATTTCAATTGTTTTTTGATTATTGTTGATAACTTTTGAAATAATGTTCGGATTAGTAAAATTCTTGTCCCAATTCATTACTACGATCGATTAGAATTATAATATGCAAAAAATAAAAATCGCACTTCAATTGTTTTTTTTCGTTTTCTGGGGATAACTCTTAAAATAATGATCAGATTTGAAAAATTCTTGCACTAATTAATTGCCACGATCTACTATAATTCGATTTAGTAAAAAGCAAAAATTCGAACTTCAGTTGTTTTTTGATTTTTTGTGATAGCTCTTTAAATAATGCTTGGATTTTAAAATTTCTTGCACGAATTGATTGTCACGATACCTTTGAATTATGCAGAATTCGAAAATGCTCACTTTAATTGTTTTTCGTTTTCTGGCGATAACCCTTTAAATAATGGTCAGATTTGAAAAATTCTTGGTGTTTTGTTTATTTTTGTGAGGTAGATTGTAATGGTATTGTTTTATTTCAATCTATCAACCTTTGTCTTTAGAGACGATCCCACTTTGATTATTAAATCTACACGAAGTAGTAACTATTGATAATAAACTAATTAACAACAACCCACCCGTACATTTCATCACATACATTTCGAACACAAATATTTAGTACATACAGTTAATTAGCTGCAAACACTACAAACCTCCCCCAAACCGCACAATCGATTAAATTTAATAACAACACCGCCCTTTCCTCTCCGAAATCATTCGATTACGTAATTACAACATTAAATTTTCCTCCCTAATAATCTAATTGCAAAAAGTGTTTAATTACCGTCACCGTCAAACATTTACCCACCGCCGTTTCCGTTCTCGTAAACGTTCCTCCCCACTTCCAAATGGAAATGGGGACTAAAAAGAAAACGTTTAATAAAGCCCTATTTACGCGGCGAATTGAATAACCCACCCTCGACCTTTTTAAGAAGTAAAAAAAAAGAAAAAGTTATGAAGTTCGCCTGCTTCGTTATTACGACAACGGCTAGACGTTTTCTTTTTTTTTTGTGTGTTTCGCTCCCTCTATTATTCCGCAAGAGATAGGCACGATGATTATTACAGTTTGCAAAATTTAATATCGAAAGCTGCAGTTAAAATTCAATTAAAGCGCGCGTGGGATTAAATTAAAACACGCGTTTACGGCGCAATTGAAAAGGATGTGAATTCTATTAAAGTAAATATGTGAATATTAAATGTTTTTTTATGGTGGATGCGCCGGGAAATTAATTATTTTCAATACTTTTTTTGAATTAAATCTATTCCGCATCAACATCACGAGATCCGTCCGGACCCGGGATTATAAAAGTTGCAAAGCCCCTAGTTGATTAATTATACATTCAGCGAATTAGAAAATCAATATCCGACTAATTAATATTGCTGTTGCTAAACAACCAGACGTATGGGCTTTTCTGTTGCGCTGACAACGGGGGGTGGTCTTTACCCACTTCTGCTTGAGTTTGCACGCTACTCTCCACGGCTATGGAGAACAAGTATTTGTGTTAATTAAATTTACCCCCGCCTTCCCCCTTAAAAGACTTTAAAACCCTTCGGTTATCCCGAGCGAGCGTCGCTTCACAATTGGCGCAAACGAGCTTGGAATTCGATAAGAGAGCGTGAACTCAAACCGGAAGTTGTATGAATTATAATTAATTTTGTTTACTTATTCATGGTGCTTTTTTGATGTAAATAAACATTATATACTGGCTTGCAATACGTTTTTAGCACTTTTTAATTTTAATTAGTAATAACAAATTTCCATACTATAGGTGTAGCCATTAAAGATTTATTATAAATTAAATCGAAAGCAATTGAATTCCATTGTTGAAATTTGCTTTACACCGGGAAAAGCTCGGAATAAGTGAGAGAACTATGCAAGAGTTCCGGAATGTGTTATTAAACTTTCAGAGCTTATTGATTATTGTTACGTTGCCATTGGCAATGATTGCCGCATCAGTTTCAAAGCGTCTGCAACTCCTCTATTATGCATTCATTATACAAACTCCATCTTGTTAGAAAACAAATATTGTTTGATTATTATTATTATTATCATCATTATCATCCATAATAGCAATAATTAGTAAAATTTTACCTCGAGCTCGTTATAATCTGTCAGCGTTCATTAAACAAAATTTTAATGTTTCCCGGAATCAAACGTAATGTATTCGTACGGATCGCCGACGTTAATGCAATGCGAGGGCATTAAAAATTAACGACACAGGGACATTACGGATTTATGAAATCGGTGGCCATTAGGCCAGAGGTAATAGAGTTTGACAATCCGGGCGAGCGTTAATAACTGCAGCTTCAGCATGCAAACAACAATCGCTTTGATGCTGATCTGCTGCTGCATCGCAGTCGGCCTAGGGATGGATTTATTTAATCCACCTAAAGTGAGTATTGCATAATATAATATAAAATTTATAATAAAAAAAACAATATTTTTCATTGAATTTAATTATCAAATTAAGCACTAATTTACTAATTGCACTAATGCAATTTGGATGTAGAGTAATTCGGTAATTAACGTGTTAATGTGCAATGGTATTTATCAATCAAAACGCTATCATCCGGCGATTGTGTTCCGTACCTAATCCGACTGTAATTAATTGGCCCGGCGCATCCACCATTCTCGCACCCGCGGATTAATTACCGTTATCAAGCGCACACGCTCAGGCCTCCTTATGTCCTTAATATTCCAGTGGCGGCGGCGTCGAAATTGGGCGGAATTAATAACGTTATACCGGTGGATGATGTACCAGATGCTCGAGACGAGTGGAGATGATGATTTCGTTTTTTTTTCTTCTAGCTATCAGCTACGATGGAAAATCTCGGCGTATGCCCTGGCCTGGAGAAGACCGTCAAGGGTTACTTGAGGAACGTCCAGTTTAAGAACGCGGAAACAGCCGCCATCATGAGTTTCGATTTTGTTGTTAAAGAGGACATGCCTGCTAATGCTTTGGTATACTTTTATTTAAATATATAATTTTTTTAAACATTCATATAAACACCCATTTGGGTTCTAGTGCAAAGTTTAGACAATAGATGCCACCTTTATGATAATATCATATTCATATAAACATTTTCCTTCGCCACTTGTTGCCTCTATTAAATTTCGATTCACTTTAATTATAATACCGAAACATTCAATTTAATTTCAATTACTTGTCAAAAAATGTTAATCATTTCGCCTTGAGACCAAAGATGCATTAATTAATATTAATACATTCGTGAAGATTATTATTATATTGTTAAACACATTCTATGAATTATTGTTTCACTGTCAATAACTTTTACAAATCGGTTTCAATCGGTTAGTGAAATAAATTACTACTAAAAGAGTTTTTAAAACTTTTATTCGTCATTTCTATTGTTTCGATATTGCGCTAATTTTGCTAATTGAGTAGATACACAATCGACAATTAGGGAACTGCCAACTCGACAATTAGTTAATTACTTGCGGTGTATACAATCAATTAGGGAAATCAGTGCAACGTGCAGTCAATAGATGTCACCTTATCTCTATCATGCACTACTCTCTATTTTATTCGTTTAAATGGAGGTTTGTCATCTGTCATCTGTCATTTTTTGGTCAAATTATTACATGATATCTGTCATTAATCATCGAACTCTCATTTTAAAAAATATTTATTTCCGTCACAGAATAAAGTACATAATTATTACAGTCATAAAATGAAATAATACCTTAAAAAGTAGGTTAACAAAATTTTACAAATTCATCCATGGCTAAAATAAAGTTGTGAGCAAAAAAATTTAAAAACAATTGAACTACGAATTATAGATTCTTGCTCAATTTTATTATATTCAATTGTAGAAATACATTTGTGCAAGAACTTCCAAAATCTAAGTTATCGTTAATTCTTAAATGTTGTCAGCGTTAACTTGGTGGTACATTTTAATAAGATAATTAAAACACTTTAACTTTGTTTTACCACAAAATTTTTTTGTGGTAAAACAAAGTTAAAGTGTTTTAATTATCACAAATTTTTATTTTACATCCCACCGAGTAGTATTTGATGAGAGTAATCCATTGGTGAACGAATTTCCGAAACCAGATTATCCATTCAATAGTTATCGAAAAAAAACTCAAAAACAATTGAATTGCGAATTGTAGAGTCTGATAATTATTTTGGAAGTTATCGTAAAAAAACTGAAAAACAATTGAATTTCGAATTTTAAATTTGCTTAATTTAAACATATTCAATTGTAGGAATCCATTGGTGCAAAAATTTTCCTAATCTGATAATTATTTTGGAAGTTATTGTAGAAAAACTGAAAAACAATTGAAGTTCGAATTTTAGATTTTTGTTTAATTTAAATATATTTGTTTGTAGGAATTGATTGGTGTAAGAATTTTTATAATCTGAGCATTATTTCGAAAGTTATCGTTGAAAAACTGAAAAACAATTGAATTTCGAATTTTAGATTTTTGCTTAATTTGAATATATTAGATTGTAGGAATCCATTGGTGTAAGGATTTCCCTAATCTGATGATTATTTTAAAAGTTATCGTTGAAAAACTGAAAAACAATTGAATTTCGTATTTTAGATTTTTCTTTAATTTAAATATATTTGATTGTAGGAATTGATTGTTGTAAGAATTTTTCTAATCTGAGCATTATTTCGAAAGTTATCGCTGAAAAACTGAAAAACAATTGAATTTCGAATTTTAGATTTTTATCTAATTTAAATATATTCGATTGTAAGAATCCATTGGTGCAAGAATTTCCATAATCTGATAATTATATTGGAAGTTATCATTTAAAAATTGAAAAACAATTGAATTTCAAATTTTAGATTTTTGTTTAATTTAAATATATTTGATTGTAGAAATTGGTGTAAGAATTTTTCTAATCTGAGCATTATTTCGAAAAAACAATTGAAATTCGAATTTTAGATTTTTACCTATTTAAATTAATTTGATTGTAGGAATCCATTGGTGTAAGAATTTCCATAATCTTATAAATATTTTGGAAGTTATCGCAGAAAAACTGAAAAACAATTGAAGCTAGAATTTTAGATTTTTGCTTAATTTAAACAAAATCGATTGTAGCAATCCATTGGTGTAAAAATTGGTATAATCTGATAATTATTTTGGAAGTTATCGTTGAAAAAGTGAAAAACAATTAAAGTTCAAATTTTAGATTTTTACTTGATTTAAATAAATTCGATTTTAGGAATTCATTGGTGCAAAAATTTTCCTAATCTGATAAATATTTAGGAAGTTATCGTTGAAAAACTGAAAAACAATTGAATTTCGACTTTTATATTTTTGCTTAATTTAAATAAATTTGATTGTAGAAATCCATTGGTGCAAGAATTTCTATAATCTGATAATTATTTTGAAAGTTATCGTAGAAAAACTGAAAAACAATTGAAGTTCGAATTTTTGATTTTTGTTTAATTTAAATATATTCGATTGTAGGAATCCATTTGGGTAAAAATTTCCCTAGTCTGATGATTATTTTGGAAGTTATCGTTGAAAAACTGAAAAACAATTGAATTTCGAATTTTAGATTTTTGTTTAATTTAAATATATTTGATTGTAAGAACCCATTGGTGAAACAATTTTCCTAATCTGATAATTATTTTAAAAGTTATCGTAGAAAAACCGAAAAACAATTGAAGTACGAAATCTAGTTTAACATCATATCCGCTGGTATTCAATAATAGCTATCGATTGGTGATAAAATTTTTCGATTCTAATTATTCGTTCAAGAGTTATCAGCAAAAAAATGAAAAACAATTGAACTACGAATTATAGATTTTTGCTTAATTTAATCATATTCAATTGTAGAAATAAATACATTTGTGCAAGAACTTCCAAAATCTAAGCAATATTTCAAAAATAATCTTTAGAAAAAACTATAAACAATCGAAGTACGAATTTTGATTTTACATCCCACCGAGTAGTATTCGATTAGAATAATCCATTAGTGAACGAATTTCCGAAATCCGATCATCCATTCAAGAGTAACTGACAAAAAACTGAAAAACAATTGAATTGCGAATTGTAGATTTATGCTTAATTTAAACATACGCAATTGTAGGAATCCATTGGTGCAAGAATTTTTATAATCTGAGATTTATTTTAGAAGTTATCGCAGAAAAACTAAAAAAACAATTGAAATTCGAATTTTAGATTTTTATTTGATTTAAATAAATTTGATTGTAGTAATCCATTGGTGCAAAAATTTCAATAATCTGATAACTATTTTGGAAGTTTTCGCAGAAAAACTGAAAAACAATTGAAGTTCGAATTTTAGAATTTTACGTGATATAAATAAATTCGATTGTAGGAATCCATTGGTGTAAAAATTTCCATAATCTGATAATTATTTTGGGAGTTATCGTTGAAAAACTGAAAAACAATTGAAGTTCGAATTTTAGAATTTTACTTGATTTAAATAAATTTGATTGTAGGAATCCGCTGGTGCAAAAATTTCCCTAATCTGATAAATATTTAGGAAGTTATCGTTGAAAAAGTGAAAAACAATTGAAGTTCGAATTTTAGATTTTTACTTAATTTTAACAAACTTGATTGTAGGAATTGACTGGTGTAAGATTTTTTTTTAATCTGAGCATTAATTCGAAAGTTATCGTTGAAAAACTGAAAAACAATTGAATTGCGAATTGTAAATTTTTGCGTAATTTAAATATATTCGATTGTAGGAATCCATTGGTGCAAAAATTTTCCTAATCTGATAATTATTTATTTATTATTTAACAAAAATAGGCTGTTGGCAGTTCCCTATGATAGTCGGTGGTTATCTACCCAACTAGGGAATAATAGTGCAACGTTTAGATAATAGATGGCACCACAATGATATTATAAAGCTTTTTCACTTGTATCATTCTTCTATTTTCATCTGCCATTTGTCAGTAATCATCTTCTACCTGTCATATCTTTTCTTATATATTATCCACCATGTGCCATTTATCTTCTGTAATCTGTTATCTTGTCACTCTTCATCGATCATCTATTATAAGTATTTGTTTCTTTTATGTTATTATTTATCTCTAATTAACAAGTGCTGCCTGTTCTCAGTTATGTGCTCTCATTTAAAAAAAATCAAAATATGAAATATTAAAACAAATATTAAAATTAAATTATCTTTATGATAAAGACAAATATAATATAATAATATAATATTAATAATTATTTTTTATGTAACTTACATTGTGGTCATTTTTATCTGTCATCTGTCATTTATCATCGATCATCTGTTTCCTAAGTAATATATATATATATACTATCTATCATCCGTCATTTCTTTTTTTGTAATCTGTTATCTGTCACTTATCATCTCTCTGTTATCTACAATATGTCAAGTCTTTATACAATATTTTGTTATTGCTTATCTTTCATCTGTGATTATCTTTTTCTGTTGTTGTTTATAATTGGTTATCTGTCATAGCCTAAATGCCATTTTTTATTTATTTATTGTATTCGTTATTCATTCCTTTTATCTACCATCTGTCGGCCGTCTTTTTGTGTCTGTAACTTGTCATTAATCATTTGTTTTCCTACATATTATCTATCATCTGTCATTTCTGTAAGTCTGTAATCTGTTATTTGCCAATTGTCATCCGTCATTTGTTTTCTCTTATTCGTTATCCGTAATAACCCAATGTGATTTTTATTCCAGAAATGTTAAATTGCAACTTTTTCGTCATATGACATTTTTATACGTTATCTATCACCTATCATTTATCATTTGCCATATATTTTGAGTCATTTATCATGTGTTATCTGCAATCTATCATCTGCCGTGTGTCACCTTTCATCGTGATGTTTATTTGTCAGTTGCCATCTATCTTCTGGTACCCTTGCTGTGTTACTATTTCTAATCTGCCGAGTGTTATCTTTTTCTGTTTTAACTGTAAATACCGGCTGTTTCTAAATGAATATCTGGCTTTTAACCTATTGTAGTACTTATTACGTAACATATGAAATCGTAATTAATACATGAAATGAAATAACAACTTAAACAGTTCTGTTTGTTGGTATGCGTATGCGCTAGAGGGCACTAGTAGCAAAAATGGCGGCTAGTGAACAGAAATCTTTTTGTGTTCTGCAGTTTGCAAAATCTGAATCTGCAGTTACTGTAGAATGCGCGTTCCGGATTCATGCAGATGTGATCCCCAAGTGATAATAATAACATCCGTAGATGGTATCGTCAGTTTGAAAATACCGGTTGTCTTTTCAAATTGAAGAGTACTGAATGACTAAATGTTTCTGAGCGAGTGAGAAAATCAATCAATTCGGAAGGCTATTTCCTACAGTTTGGAAAGTTCTACGGAAACGTAAACCTAAGACACATGATTGAGGCAGTTGTTGCAACAATTACACTACAAACACTAAATCAAGTTTGGGAGAAATTGACTAATCGACTTGATATGTGCCGAAATGTGCTCACGAAAGCACTTGTAAGCTAGTACCTTGTAACTGTTTGAGTTGGTCTTTTATTTCATGTATTAATTATGATTTTATATTTTACGTAATAAATATTACAAAGCTTTAAACCCCGTTATTCATTTAGAAACACCTGCTATTCTTCGGACTTCTCTTACAAATTCTAGTATATCTTTAAAATTATTTTTCGCAATTTAAATTTTTCAGGATTTTATGAATTTAATAGCAATTTCGTTATAAGATTGCTAGAATTTTCAAGCCTCTTCAAATTCTTCAAATTTTTATTTTCCAAAATGTAAGTTTTTCTTCTAAATTTTCAGCCAATTTCATTATCGGACTTACCTTTAAAAACTATAGTATTTTCATATAAACAAAATTTTATTTTTCTGAACTAGTTTCGGGCGTTTTGCCCATCATTAGTAGAAAAGGAATATTCTAGTAATATTATGGTATTTTCACTCTATTTTAGGTGTCCAGAATATTTAATTTGTCTTTCAATTTAGGAGGACATTTTTCGAAGAGTTTTAGAATTTCCTAAAAAGTTTTCTTTCAGATTTCTAGAATGTTGCACTAATTTCCCTTACTGATTCCTACAATTATACGACTTTTTTAACGCAAGAAAAAAACATCATATTTTTTTAAACAATTTTCTTTATAGGTTTCTAGAATTCTCTAGATATGAACCATTCAAATTACGACAATTGTCTTAAAGGGTTCTAAAAATTTTTAGATTTCTAAAACTAAAAACATATTATCTTCCAAATTCCTAGAAATATTCGGTCCCTTTCTTTTTTTGCTCTGTTTGTTGAGTTCATTTACAAAATTTCGGGATTTTTCAAGGAACTAAAGAGAATAATAAATAATTCTTCCACATGGAAGAATTCATCATTAAAAATTACTTGACTCCAATTACCAAGAGTTCAATTTAAATGCACTAGTGAAATTTTAAAATATATTATATGATGTCTTAATAACTCGGAGTTAGTACTATATATATATATATATATATATATATATATATATATATATATATATATATATATATATAATTTCTATCATCTTTCATTTATCTTCTGGAATTTATTATCTGCCATTTGCCAACAATAATCTGTTATCTGTTGTGTGCTTTCTTTCTTTTGTTTTTTTGTAATCTTTAATCTCTCAAGTGTTGTATATCTTCTATAATCTGGTAACTATCACTTTTTTATCTCGAAAATATTAAATTGTAATTTTTTTGTCATATGTCATTTAACATTTATTATCTATTTTGATCTGTTTTTATTATTTATAATTTGCTGTATTATTTGTTATCTTCTGTCATTTGATGTCATTTATTATTTTTTTTTCTTTCGTTAAGTGTCATATCTTTTCTGTCATTTGTTACTTATTTTTTGCAGTTTGTTATCTGTCATTTATCTCTCATCTGATGTCTGTTACTTTATTTCTATTATTTTTTTTATCTATATCAAAAACGTGTTAAGTGCAGTCTGATATTTGTTATCTACCATTTGTCTTTTTAGTCATCTATTAGGTGTAGTAATTTATCATCTATAAACTTATATGTTATTTGTCTTTCATATGTGATCAGTTATCTTTTTTATCAGTTTTTTTTATGTGTCATCTATTTTTTATCATCTGCTATGTGTCGTATGCTATCAATCACTTTGTTGTCATCTATCATCTTCTATTCGCACTATTTTTCTTTCATTCTCTTGTTATTTCTGTTATTACTCATCTTACTTCTTCTATGTAATCGTTTTGTTTCTTTTGAAATGTGTCATCTACTATTTGTAACCTTTTATCTCAAAAAAATGTCATCTAACATCTGCAATTTGACATCTACCATCTGTTTCTGTTAGATATTTCTTTCTTCTATTACCATTTATCTGTCATCTGTTATTTATACATCTATTATCTGTTAATTGTCACATATCTTATCATTTTTTTATGTATTATCTATCATTTGTCATCTGCATTCAATCATTAAAAAAAAATGTATACCTCAATATTTATCTGTCATTTATTATCCATCTCTAGTCATCTATCATCTTCTATTCGAACTATCTCTTTTCATCCTATTGTTATTTCTGCTATTAGTCATCTTACACCTGCTATGTCATCGTTTTCTTTCTTCTGATGTGTCTCATATACTATTTGAACCCTTTTATCTTAAAATCTTCAATCATCTCTGTTAGCTATTTTCTTTCTTCTGTTACTCTTTATTTGTCATCTATCACTTATCCATCTATTATATGCTAATTGTCAGATCTTTTTTCATTTTTTATGTGTCATCTATCAATTGCCATCTACTATCAATCACTTAAAAAAATATCTCGTTATTTATTATTTGTAACCTTCTATCTCAAATAATTGTCATCTATCATCTGTTTCTGTTAGATATTTTCTTTCTTCTGTTACTTTTTATTTGTTATTTATCACTTATCCATCTATTATATGCTAATTGTTAGATCTTTTTTCATTTTTCTATGTGTCATCTATCATTTGTCATCTGCTATCGATAACTATTTAAATTTTTTTATCTCGTTATTTATCTGTCATCTATTATTTTCTATTCTTTTGCCATCCATCATCTTCTATCCACACTATTGCTTTCATTCCTTTATTATTTCTGCCATTAGTCATCTTACGTCTGCTATGTCATCGTTTCCTTTGTTTTAACATGTGCCATCTACTATTTATATCCTTCTATCTCAAAAAATTATCATCTATTATCTGTACATTGACATCTACCATCTGTTTCTATTAGCTATTTTATTCTTCTGTTACTTTTTATCTGTCATATATCATTTTTAATCTGCTATTAATCACTGTTTTTAATATTTATCTCGATTATTATCTGTCATCTATTAACCGTCTCTTTTCATCTATCATCTTCTATTCACACTATCTCCTTTCATTCTTTTGTTATTTCTGCCATTAGTCATCTTACATCTACTTTGCCACTATAATTTGTTATATGTCATCTATTTATGCAGAATTAGTAATCTTGATACTGTGGAGTACCGAGAATAATTCGTGTTTTGGAGGGTACAGTGAATATGATGTGGTTAAGTACACGACGAGAAATTACATGAATGCCATCTGTCATTTAATTTGTTATCTGTCATGTTTTATCTTTTCTTGTTATTATTTTGTAATCTGTTATCTGCTATATACTAATTTTTATCTCAAAACGATGAGTTTTTCTCATATATTATTTCTATATATTATCATCTGTCATCTATCATTTGTCATATACAGTCTGTCATATTTTATATGTCACTCGTTATTTGTCTTCTATTATTTGTCTTTTGCCATCTATCATTTGACATTTATTGTCTGCTATTTGCCATTTGTTCTTCTTTTGTTATTTCTGTCATCTGTCAACTGATATCGACCATCTGCTATATATCATCGTTTTCTTTTTCTTATGTTATGTGTCATTTCCATCTTCAATCTGTTTGAAAGAATGTATCAACTGTTATCTTTTATTTGTCAGCGAATAACAGAAGTAAAATATTAAAGAATACAAAAATGATAAAAGGTAATTATTACTTATCTGCAAGCTGTATTTTTCTTAAGTGTTTCAACAAAGCCAAGGATAAAAGACGTTTCTAACAAGAAATTATGCATATAATATAGAAGATTGGTTAGAAGACAAGTTCAAAACAGAAATTGGAAGAACAATTTAATTTTAAATTTTAAAAATCATGATCTCACACAATCATTTTTTTTTGTTAGAACGTATGGACAATAACGAAATGCCGGAGCAGAGAGGCGCCCGACACTTGCGTACCGTTCGCCCCCATGAGGACCTCAAAACTGTGCAGCATGATGAACTCCAAGGACGAGATGTGGGTGAACTTGATGAAGTGCTACAAGCCGCCACTCACGTGCCCCATGAAAAAGGTACGGCTATACAAAACAATCCCCGCGATGTTAATTTTAACGTATGTAAATATTTAGGGTGTGTACCAGGCCAGAAATTGCTCACAAAACCCAAACTTGTTTAACATATTCCCGATGAGCAACAGCTACTGGAAATTTAGGATGGAGATGCTGCATCCGAGAACGAAGGCAGTACTCATGTGTATAATTATAGAGGGTAAAGTGAATTCTAACTGAAATTTTTAAAAATAATTGTTTTTATCATTGAAGTATTTCATAACAATAACTATTCTGCAAATGTATATATAATTATATACCCTTTTAACCATTAAAAGTGCAGGGTTATTGTGCAAATGTGGAGATTTTGTAAATAAATTTAATTCGTTTATGTTTTAAATTGCCTATATACAATCCCTCAAGCTTATACTGATTAAAAAATTAACATTTTGAATTGGTGTATGCGCCGGGAAACTCCAATAACAATTTGTTGTATAAATTATTAATGCAGTTTCCCGTCGCATCCACCATTTGTACATTCCACTAATTCAGTGTTATTATATTAGTCAAATTTATTTATTAATATATTGATATTACTAGTGCATTTATAATTAAAATAAATTTATTAAAAGTGGTTTAGTACAATATATAACCAACAATCTATGCATATATATTTTTGAAAAATAAATACAACGAAAAATATTAAAAGCATCACGTAAAAATATTTATTTTACTTCATTTCGTTTGAAAATTTGATTCGCATAAAAGCGGTTTGCGTTCATCAACAACAAAGCAATATAAATAAATAGTTTGCTGGTAATTCATTCGACTAGTTCACGTCGGCTTTGTGCAAATAAATGTAAATTGATGCATCCCGAGGGGGAATGCACGCAAAGGTCTATTATTATTAACTGCAGTGTTGTCGCAGACCGGAGGGGCGGGGGCGTGCAGGTAGGTAAATCCATTTCGCCCAAAAACTACATTACACGCCGCTCACTAGACGCCCGCTCTGTTATTCTCTAATGGAAATTTAAACGCTACGCCAAAGTTTACCTTTTTATAAAAAAAATACTAAAATCGGGTAATAAATTCGTCGTTTGCATAGTGTATATATATACGTACAGGTCGATGATTTGTTTTAATTAAGTCCAGATACAATAAGTAGATGAAAAATGACTTGAAACTAATGAATGATAATAAGAATTAAATTTAAGTCAAGGACGATTATTTTTTATACTAATTTTTAAACAAAATCACTTATTTAGAATGTTTGCATTAAAATAAATTCAGTGTATCGAAAATTTAATATTTAATAAAATCCAAAGTTCTGTATATCGAAAATTCAACACTTAGAAAATTCTATATATCGAAAATTTAACATTTAGAAAATGTCATATAGCAAAAATTTAATATTCAGAAAATTCTGTATATCGAATATTCAGCATTTAGAAAATTAAATTTAGCGAAAAATCCATATATTGGAAACGGCACCAGAAAAAAAAAATAAATCAATCGAAAATCAGTACGTAAAAAACTTTATTTAATTAAAAAATACCATAAATAACGTACAGATAAATGTCCTTACAAATAAAAACATATTAAATAGGTTGATAAAAAATAAAAACACCGCCCATAGTCAAAATTTCATTGATAAAGCTGGTAAATAAATTTAAAAAAAAAACCTGTAGAAATTTGCTTTTGCCAAGAAATAAATTGAGCAAATCAAATTGATTGAAAATCAGCTTTTCAAGAAACAATATTCAGTATATTGACTGTTTAATTTTTAGAAAATTGACGAAAATTCGGAGGATTAAATCAATCAAAAAACAGAAATTAAAAAAATCTATCTTCAGAAAATGTATTATTATGATAATTCAATAGACTAGAATCTTTAAGGAAATCAAATTTTTAAAAAATACATCAATTGGAAAATTGTGGCAAAGAAAAAATAGAGGACGAGACTTCGTGGAGTGGATAATCGCATGGAGGGCCACAGTTGTTTTTTTTTTGTTGCAGAACCTAAAGCGCGCCAGTCTTCAGAACACTGCAAAATACTGAGGTTGGAGGGAATCCTTCACCTTCACCTTCCTTCTGTTAAATCTCTTGTTTCAGCTACTTCTTCCACAGCTTCAAAATTCCGAAAAAAGATTAGCGAAGCTCAAGCTAAAACAAGAAAGTGCAGCACAGGCTAGCCAAAAGTCAGGCCCTTCCATCATGACCTTGGACCAAATGAAAAACCTCATCTCTACGAGAACAAGAGGTTAAGGTAAAAATAAGAAGAGGGACTGATCGAACGAATCTGCTACTATGTCTACTGGGCTGAACCCCAGGAAAAGGATAAGTAAATCAACCTCAAGATCCATCTGCAAACAGGCACCTTCAAGTAGCAACAATTGTTCGCGAAATCCTCCCAGGGAAAGCCTCACCTCACCTGACACTATTTCAATTTGTATGTATTTTTATGACACCTTGAAATTAAGAATATTTGAATTGAATTGGTCAAAGCCACATCGGATGGTGTCAGCCCTATCTTCGATCGATGGTTGTACTTCAGGGATATCCTCAGAATTACCTGCGTGGATTAATAATCCCTAGACTTGCTCTCGAAGTCAGTCGTAAAACTCTCCCCACTATGGACAGGGGAAAAAACTAACGATGATCCAAATTGACTACCTCCTGAGGATGTTAGAGGATGACCTTATGATTGTCTGGTCAACTTCTGGATATCAAACAGACAATTAAGCTTCTGGCTGGAGCCGACAGCTGACGATAGATCGTCGAAGAAAAGCCCGAGAACGGATTGGTCATGATGGGAGTTCCATACGAAGGAAAGTGTCGTCTCAGATACAAATTCCGATTGGTCACGTTTAAGCGCTAGAATACATTCACCATTAACATATGTTTTTTAATTCATATAATAAAAGTGAAGAAACATACTTCAAATAAACCACAACCTAAAAAGCTTGATAATAACATGATCCTAATCCAAGAATCTTATGCAATGGCAAACAGGATATGTGGATTGGACAATCTTCCATAGTGTACAAAATCAAAGGACGCGTGCATGTATACATTCAACTGCACATTCAACTGCCAACAGCAAAGGTATACTTAAATTGGTTGCTTGAGTTACGTGAAGATCAAATTAATTGGACGAATAAAGCAGTAATAACCTTTCTTCACAATTATAAAATTGTGAAGAAAGGTTATTAGTGCTTTATTCGTCAAATTAAAGGTATACTTAACTCAATTTTCCAAAGAAGATTTCAGTGGTGTGTTTTGAAGGAGAGGATTGAGGTATGGTTTTTCTAATCTCCGCATATCTACCCTACTATGTCCCTAATATGCACTGGAGGTTGTCATCAGACACAATGAAACCAACAACATCAGTCTCATGTTGTGATGCTAATACACACAACTCAAAATGAGGAAGCACGTGCATCAATAAAAGAGACAATACTCTGCTCGAATTCATTTCGAGATCAAAATCTACACATACTCAATAGAGGCGGTAAAACAATATTTGTTACCTCAAGAAGACGAGAGAGGTGATTGATATCATCCTTGCTAGTGAGAGTATAAGGAAGCTCATCCAGAACTGGCATGTGTCGACAGATACTTTGTCCTGGTCAGATCAGAGATAGTACCACCAGGTACTAAAATTTCCGATGAGAAAACGTCCAGGAAAACCTTATCGGAACGACTACGAGAAATTGAGTACAGTATGCTAAGAATGCAGGCTTATATCAATAACATCGGGCTGATTTAAAAAAGGCTCTCGTCGCCTCATATGAAAAATCATGCCCACTCAACTCGGGTAGAGGGATATCCACCAACCCATGATGAAATAATGAACTCAACCAGATGAGAAAGCAAGCAAATAAGGGAAATCGATTGGATCCGCTTTAAAGAGCTTCACTGGCTATATAAAAAGAAGTTAAGGCAACGACAGAAGGAATGCTGGAGGAACTATTGTGAACAAATCGAGTCCAAAATCACAGCCGTAAAACTGAAAAACAGTTCTCTCCAAAGATCCAAAACTACATCCTGAAATAATGAAAAAGGAAGATTTAAAAACTCCATTTTTGCGACAAAAACATGGAGGAGATGATGAACTTCATACAGGAGACCACCTGATAGCTCAACCCCCGTACCGTCATCAACCATGAAAACAGACATCCTGAAGGTAGAACTCCAGAAACTCTTCAAAGAAGGAACCATAGAAGAATGTAGTATTAGTATCAAAGCTCGACGGGAAAGTCAGGTTATACATGCATCGATTATCGCAAACACAATCACGAAACCGGATAGCAACCCTCTGCCAAGGATTGACGCTCTACTACATGCTACCAGTGAAATGGCCATCATATCCACCCTCAACTTGCAATCCGTTTGCCACTAGGTAAAAGTCCGAAAGGAGGACCAAGATAAACACGGTTTGTCACTCCGTTCAGCTTGTTTCGGTACATCAGGATGCCCTTCAGACTTTAAAATGCTTCTCTCATCTTCCAACGATTAATGGACTGTGTGAAGACAGGTTTGAACCCCAAAAGAATACTAGTATACTTGAATAACTTCATTATCCTCTACAGGACCACCTGCACGAACAAGAAAAGGTTTTCCAGAGGTTGAGACATTTCAAGCTCAGAATAAACAGAAAAAAAATGCAAATTTGCAGCGACCAGCACTGAAAAATATCAACTACAACTGCAGAGCGTCCTGAAGGCTTGCAGTTAGTATAGGAAATTAATAAAGGACTTTTCAAAGATTGCCAAACCACTGAGCGATCTAACCAAAAGGGACGTTCGTGCACATAGGGACCACCACAGTAAGAAGCGTACTGGTCCCTTAGGGATGAAATATATTCATATCATGTATTATTCTTCAATTTTGTAAGCAAGAGAAGCGAAGATAATACAGAATAAGAAAGCCCTCAGCACCGCACCAATCCTCTAGCAGGCAAAACCGAAAAAACCATATACTCTACGTACAAATTCCAGCGCGTACGTTCTGTTAATAAAGATGATACAGGGGGAAGAAAAGGATGAACTTCCTATGAAGTATGTCAGCAGACTCCTCACCAGGGCAGAAATGAATTACAGTACAACGGAACGTGGAGCACGCCCTGTTGTCTGAGCCATCTAAAGATATCGAGACAGCCCGACAATTGCCCTCATCGATCACTTATCCCTACGCTGCCTGATGACGCTCAAATCACCAGGTGGACGTCTCGCCAGATGGGCCCTACAGCTTCAACCGTACAGGCTACAAATCGACTACACACCAAGGAAGACAAATTGTAGATTTCCTGTCAAGGCGCAAAAGTAGATTTTGGAAAAGCTTTAGGGTTTAGCTAAATTGATTTGCTCTTGTGAAGTTATCTGTGATTAGTTTTAAGTATGTATCGTATGCTATACATTTGTATTTGTAATTAAATAAATAGTCAAGGCCTTCAGTCGACTATATCCCGATGAAATTTATCAGCATCGACCTGTCTGCTAAGTCCGCAGCAGAGTAAAGAACAGAGCTGATAGCTGACGGGGAAATCAAGGAAATCATGGACACATTTGAAACTGGCCGACCTCAAGAAACCAGAAGATGGACTACAAGGGGATACATAATGAACCAAGGGGTTCTGTATAGGTGTAACTCATGATCTCAAAAGAAAACAGAAAGGACATTCTGAGATCCGTCACAGGTCATTATCGTGCAGACCACACCCTGAGAAAGATCCTGTAGAAAAATTACTGGCCAGAGATACGACGTCGCCGAATACGACCGCAACTTCCAGGAGTGTCAAAAATTATGAGGCATCTAACACTAAGCCTTGATGGTTCCTACAAACTCCGGCCATGAACAGAAGGTTAGAGATACTGGCCATCGACCTTTTTGGCCCACTTTCGGAAGGTTCAGGAAAGGAAAAGGGAATCTTCATAATTGAGGACGCAGCCTCAAGATGGGTCGAACTATTCCAGTTGGAAACCGCCACAGCCGCTCATAGAGGAGGTGTTTCTACGTTTTGGACTTCCGAGCGATAATAACACCCAAACTTCTACTCTACCCACTTACGGTTTGAAAATGGTATGTTAATGCATTGAAACCATTGGTCACCAAATAAATCAAATTTGTTATACAAAACAAAGTAAAAATTGTGTTTTATTTGTTAATGGCGCTCAATTCATAAGCGCCATTATGCAGAAGATTACACACTGGTTAGAGATTGACCAACACCTCACACCAGTAGCATACAGCAGCCAACCCAGTCGAAAGGAAAATTCAATACCTAAAACCACAGCTAGCCCATCAAATCGGTACAAAACATACTGACTGGCCAAGCAAACTACCAACAATTAGGTTTGCAATAAATTCTACTGGAACATCGCCAGCTTATTTTACGTTCTGGCGAAAACCCCGAACCCCCATGGATGTCCAATGCGACTAACATATTGAGATATTAAAATCAGATCTGCAGCCACCCGACGTCATAACCAGACTTACCAAGTTGACGCATTCAATCTGGCCAAGGAGCGACACGAGAAGTTTTAGGACCAGAGAAAGGTCTGCACAGATAGAAAGTGGCCTTGGAAACTTTCTTGCTAGGGGAATTGGTATTGGTGAACTCACACACCCTTAGTAAAGCAGAAAAGAAGACCAATGCAAAGTTCACCCCTAAGAGGGACATAATCCTAGCAGAAAAAGGACCTCCAGAGATGCCCCAAAAGTAAGGAGATGTAATGACCAAGAAGGACGCCCCAGCTTCTTGGAAGAGAGGATAACCCAGGAAACATTCTGAAAGGTCCTGAGGGGGAGATTGTAACACGGTACAAACGAAGCGGCTGTGGTTAGTAACAAAATGCTCCGTATTATCTTCTCCGCTTGCGCCACCAACCCCCATACGTACCACCACCTACACAACTCTCAAACTTACAGCTGTTTCCGCACCCTGTAAGGTCAGAGAACTTGCAAGTTTAGAATTGAGTTGATGGGTTTCGTTTCAATGTAAATATTACTGTTGTCTTCTTTCTTCATACTTTGTTTTCTTCATTTTGAGTGCTAGGCGCTCATTATCAATACAAACTCTTGTTATTGATGAACCCTAGCACTGAAAATATATATCTAAGCAAAGAAAATAAAGTGTGAAGAAAGGATACAAAAGTGTGTTTATTTAGAATTGAAGCAGGAATCGTTCTTCAAGGCAACGTTTGCTAAGTCTCCACTGAGCACGACGACGAGTAAAACAGGTCTAGCAATAAATAAATAACTAGAAACTACACGAGACGTATAACTCTGACTAGCTGACGCAACCACCCCACAATTTTGTTTTATTTTAGAATTGCTGCGTTGAAATATTTTAAACTAAATAATTTATTGGGAGTTTTCGTATTAATATAAATTGTGTACTTAAAAATTGCGATATTTATAAAATTCTATATATAGAAAATCCAATATTTAGAAAAATCCATATATCAAAAAATCAATATTGAAAAATTACACATACCGAAAATTCCATATTTATAAAATTCCATATATCACAAATTCAATATTTATAAAATTCCATATACCGAAAATTGAATAGTTAGAAAATTCCATATATCCGTAATGCAATGTTTGAAAATGTACTCTATTTAGAAAATAGACAGTGAATCTGAATAATTATTATTTTAATTTTATTATTCATGGCATTTATAATTCAGAATTCGAGCACTCTCAAATATGTGTATTTATAGGCGAGTTTTAATTTATTAATTAATCGTGCGCCATAATAATGATGAACGAAGTCGACAAATTTATAAAAGCATAAAAGCAGTAAAGGGAGTAAATTTGCAAATATATTTTAGATACTTTTTATTTTTTAAAATCTTACGCTACCGTTGAAAGACTCACGGCCATTACGCACGGGTGACGAAACAATAGAACACTCACCTGAAACAAAAATAAATAAAAATAATTAGCATCATGATTAATGTATTAATGTTAAAAGTATTATTTAAAATCAATTTTATTATTATATCGTTCATTCTTAACTTATTTTTTGTTAATGACAAGTGTCTTGCCGAAACTATAATAATAAAAAAAATTGCGTCAGAATTTACGAACTAAGTTAATCTACATTATATTTAATTGTTATTATTACTTTCTATAACATACAGTCAACGTAAAACGAAAGTTAAATCCAATTATACAAACGAGTTATAAAGTGTTTTTATTGTAATTTTATAATTACATCCAACGAATGATTTATTATACATAATAAGTAATACTAAATTGGTTATTTACATTATTATTATTTTTTTTTTTTAAATTGCCAAATGCAATTTATTTTTTAATCAAACTAAGTTTGTTTTTCTTCCTCCTTTTTTTTATATTTTTTCACGTTCCTAACATCATCCGATCCATCCCCGCCCACCCGTCTCGGAATTTGTAATTACAGGGGCGGTAATCGCCGAAGTTCATGAAGTTTTAAGCCAGATTCGCGTAGGGGCCCCCGCTGCACATAACGGTCCCCGAGCTCGTTACGCGACAGACAGATAATCCGAATTGCACACCCATCCACCCACACACACACACACACACACCCACCCCTGCACCAATCACCGACGCCCCAAAAGACATTAAGTCGCGGCGTATGCAACCCATTGTGCACGGATAATGTTTGCGCACGGGCGATAACAAACAATGGAAATGCAGCGATTTACACTAATGATAATTTAATGCCGCTCAACTGTAATTGCGCGCACGGGGCGTGGAGGATGATAAATTATGCTGATTGTGTTTAAAGCTAAAATTTCTACACACCAAAAAGTCAAAATATATAAAATACATTTCGTTTTATTTAGCACCTCTTGCAAACACATATTCATAAATATGTTAACGTTTCTAACTTGTATTATAACGAAAAGTCAATAACAAAAAAAAAAACTTTAAAGTTAACAATAACTGTTTTCCTTTTTTTTTATTTTTTCAACTCAACAATACAAAAATATAGTTTCAATTTTATGTCCTTATAAATTTATTACCTTTAATAAAACCCAATTGTTTTTTAGAGAAAATGTTATATACTTTTTCTATAAATTTCTACTGTTTTGGCAGTTGTCAACAGTTACTTTTGTACTTTAATATTTTTCTTTCTTTTACAAATCTCTATTGTTTAAATTTTTTTTCATGAATTTTCAATTATTTTCTCTGTTCCAAATGTTTACTGTTTTTAACAGCTGTCAATTGTTTCTTTTGAGCAAATTTCAAATTCTTTATATATTTTTTTGATAAATGGTCAATTGGTTTCTATTTTTATTAAATATAATCATTTTTTTTAGAAATTTCTATTCTTGATAATTGTATATTTTCGGAATTTTTTTTGCGATCTTTCAAATGTAATCGTTAATTTTTTTTTGACAAGTTACTTTTGAAAATATTAGAAAAAAATAAATTTTATTATGAATTTCTATTCTTCTTATTATATTTAATTACATTTTTTAGAACATTATTATTTTTGACAGCAATTAATCAATTAATTTTATTTTAATTTCAATATTTTTATAATTTTGGGCAATCGTCAATTTTTTGCGAAACTCTATTGCTTTAACATTTCTTTTTTGAGAAGGATTTTCTTATTTTTCGGCAATTTTTATGTTTTTTGCTTTACAAAATTTCATCGGCAATTAATTTTTTTCATGAATTTTTAAAGGTTTTCACAAATTTCAGATTATTATTTCAGTAATACCGAAATATTTTTTTAGCTGTCAATTGTTTCTCTTAAGCAAACTTACAAATGTTCTTTTAGTTTTTATTTATTTATTTTTAATTGGACAATTATAATTATTTCATACCGAAGGTACTACCAGTAATGAAGAGCTATATCCGAAAAAAGTATTTTCTTTGATGAATCAAAACTTGAGCTTCACTTTGAAACGGAAGAACGTCCGTCTAAATCAAAAACCTTTTAGGGTTTAACCAGGAACTACAACTGGACGTGCATTAGTGATAATTATTGGTATTCAAGAAGGAACAATAATTACGAGAAAAGAAACAGAAACGGTTACATAAAGTACTTCTACACTAAGCCCGAAATAACAATAATACATAATGTACTTGAAGTAACATCATTTAGTACTCCTGAGGTTACCATAATCACGAGTGCAAAAAATGATATCTGAAGGGAAATCAACAGATTACCACAGATAACAACAATTTCAGAGGGCATTTTCACAACTGGAAAAGATGGTACTACTATATAACCAAAGATTACTGGTGTAGTACCTTCAATAAAAACTTTAAAGCCCTGGAACAGATGGCACTATTATAGAATCATAGATTACTGGTGTAGTACCTTCAATGGAAAAGATGTTACTACTATAGAATCATAGATTACTGGTATAGTACCTTCAATAAATACTTTAAAGCTCTGGAAAAGATGGTACTACTATAGAATCCTAGATTACTACTGTTGTGCCTTGAATGGAAAATATGGTACTACTATAGAATCATAGATTACTGGTGTAGTACCTTAAATGGAAACTTTAAACCCAGGATTAAAAACCACAACATCTATAACTAAAGAACTTATTTGGTACAACCCACAAATTTACAATACGATTCACTCCTACCATCCATTTAGGTGTAATTGAAAGCAGTATTATTACTAGTCAAAAAGATTTTGAAAGAGAGACTGTGACCCGGGTACTGTAAGAATAATTGGGTACTACTACAAACACTAAGAACGATAATTGGTTTAGAGGGAGTACTGGTGGTATTTTAAGAACATCGCTAGGTAGTACTATACGTACATCAACGACACCAATTAGTAGAAGCATAAGTGGTTTTGGAGAAGTTACTGTTAGTACGATTAGAACATCACTGGGTACTACTCTAGTTACACCAACAATTGGTACAGCCGAAAGTTTGGGAGGGTAATTTGATAAATTTATTATTTTCAGCAATATTTAAAATTTTTGTTTTTTTTAAATTTTTAAACAGTTATTTTTACATATTTTTTTCACTTTTTGATAAATTTTGTTATTATTATTATAAATTCTCAAATATTTTTTTAGACAAATGGTTTTGGAAATTTTAAATTGTTTATCATTTTATTCGCAAATTTTCACATTAGTTAATAATATCTAATTAATTATGTTTTTTTTAAGCTTTAAAATATTTCGTTATTTATAATTTTTACTGTTTTTACCAGTTGTCAATTGTTTTTTTTATTCGATCTTTCAAACGTTCTTTTTATTATTTTTAAGTTTTAGAAAATTGTGATTATTTCAGGAATCATTTGTTTTTCACCTCTTTCTATTTTTTCTATTTCATAATTGTTAATTAAACTTTCTGGAATTCTCTAATTTTTTGACAAGTATTTTGTTTTAATTGCCATATGTACTGTTTTCGAAAGCTCTCATTTGTTTATTTTGAGCAAACTTTTCTATGTTCGTTTGAGTTTTAAGTATTTGTTGTTCAGGAATTCACAAATTTTTTTTTTGCATAACCGCAGATTGTTTTTTCAGGACCTTTTTGCATATATCTATTGTTTTTGTAAGCTGGCAATTGTTTCTTTTAAGCAAACTTTGTCATGTTCTTTGGGTTTTTGTTTATTTATTTTTTTTTTAATTTGGCCAATTATAAATATTTTTTAAATGTGATTTAATTTTTAGAAATTTCTATCTCTTTTGATAATCGTCATTTTTACTTTCCCTATATAGTATATATAGGGGAAGTATTGTTTTCGTGCGTAAAAATGTCTGTGGGCGCTGTATCTCAAAAACGAATGATCCGATTGCGATGAAACTTCAAACTTAAGGTTTTATCGTTAAAAACTGGAACTGAAAAGCTTTTGGTGAACATTCATAGACCGGAAGTAGATGTTTACTCGAGGCGTTTTTTGTTTTTTTCGTAATATTTTTCTAAATATAAAAAAATTGAAAAACTGGTTCAAACAAAAGTTAAAGGGAATGAAAAACTGAACAAGTTTTATAAAAACATATTTTTCATAAAATTCTTAACTTTTGAGAAAGATAATAAAAATTGAAAATGTTTACATTTTTTTCCAATTGCTAATAAACTATTAGAGTTACATGAAACTTGTATTACAAATAAATGTAGATAATTAAAAAATGAACAAATTATTACGAATAACATTTTTGCGTAAACCTCATAGTTTTGGAGAAAAATATAGGGAAAGTACTATGATGGAAACATCACCATTTATTTTTGTTATATTTAGATTTTTTCTTTTGAAATCCTCTACTACTACTGTTTATGACATCTGTCAATTCTTTGGCAACTTTTCAAATGTTTTTTTCTTTCTTCAAATTTTGTTTTTACAATTTATTTTTGCAATTATTAAAAAACAATTATAAATTTTTTACGAATTTCTATTCTTTTGGACTTTTTAAAAATATATTTTTTTACAACACCACATTTTTGACACATGCAATTCCTTAATTATTTACAAACTTCTTTGACAATTATATACAGGGTTCACTATAAAAGTAATGCACATTTCCTGGGAAAAATATATTGATTGATTGTACCGCTACAAATTCTTAAAGTTATTCAAAACACTCTACCCCAAAATCAATTATTTCTTCTATATTTTGTACTTGACATGTTCAATCTATGTATGGTGTAGCCAAATGAACCAATAAAGCATTTTATTTTATGTATTTATTTATAATACAGTTGCGGAAACGTGTCGGCCATGCCTAGAAGGCACCCTGAAACTCCTTGACGGGAATGTTCATCGAACGCTTCATCAAAAAAGTCGAAAAACATACTTCACGTCTTACTAGTCAGACGGCTTGAAGCAAACTGGCGACAGGTTGCATTGAAAGGGTCACATTTTCCGACACGTTTTACCCCGCTGTGATGGATAGACGCGTCACGACAAAATCATGCACATTACTTTCATAATAGACCCTGTTTTTTTCAAAGGTCTTTATAAATTTCAGATGTTTTTGATCATTATCAATTTTTTAGTAGTATTGAAATATGTTTTACAAATATTTACCTTTTACTAATTCCTAGTCCATTTTCCTCATGAATTTTTGCTGTCATTTGTTTATTTTGAGAAATGTTCTTCTGGTTTTTACTTGGACAACTTACAATAATTTTTTTAAATGTTCCTTTTTATTAAAGATTTCTATTCTTTTTGATAAATGTCAAACTCTATTGTTTTTATTTTATTTTTTTGACAACTGCCAATAGTTTTTTTTTTCATTTTTTCTGCAAACATTTATTATTTTTGAAATCAGCCAGTTGTTTTATCTAAGCAAACATTCAAATGTTCCATTTCTATTATTTTAAGTAATTTACAATTATTTATTTTACAGAATAGTTTTTTTGTCAAACTTGAATTTTATATTTATTCCGCAAAGTTCAAGTTTTTTTTTACATAAATTTCTATTAATTTCGATTATCAAATTTTTATTTGTTTCCATTTTCATAAATTGATCAATTGATTATCAATTGTTCCTTTTTTGAGAAATTCTATGTATTTTCTTATTAATCTTATTGACAATTATCATTTTTCAAATATTATTTTAGAAAACTTTATATTGTTTTTGTTTGTCTATTTTTAGAATTTTCTTTCACTCCAATTTTACAATTTTCTTTTGTGGATGGTTCTGCTTTTGATAAATATCAATTGTTTTTAAAGAATCTTCAAAATTTTTACAAAACTCTCATATGTCTGACAAATATTAATTGTCTTTCTTTAGATGTAAAATCTCCATTGTCAACAAAATCAAAACACAGTCAATAACGAAAAGTAAATATAAGAAATCGAACGTCACAAAAAAATTAATCAAAATAAAGTAGAAATTTTGAATGTTAAGTATCAAAAATATTAATTATCAAAAAAGAGTGACAAGTTTTTTTTAAATAAGTAATACTTTTGACAGTTAACATTCAAATTTTCTACTTTATTTTAATATTTTTCCCATTTTTTGACAGTTAGTATTTTTAGTTTTTGTTGACCATAAAGATTTTACATCATTTGACAGTTATAGTAAACTTTTCAATAATTGTCATTTTTAAATGTTTATATTAAAATTTTTTATTATTAATGACATTTGATTTTTTTAATATATTATAATATCAGTTGAGATGTCGAACTATTTCGACAATTAAAATTCTATAGGTTTTTGACAGGGTTAATATAGTTTTTTGATAGTTGCCCTTTGATTTTGACATTTGATGTTTCAAACTTCTACATTTTGTCAATTATTTTTTTATTACGTTTGACATTTTATATTTTTGACAGTTACATTATTGAACTGTTTTCAACAATTAAAATTTTTTAACAATTGAAATCATTTAGCAGATTGAATATATTTTTTGATAATTAACATTTTTGACATTTGACGTTTAAAACTTCAGTTAACGTTTTTTAACGTTATTTTTTGTTAATTAACATTTCTGACAGTTAATATTCAAATTTTCTACTTTATCCTAATTAAAATTTTATTTTTCTAACGTTTGACTTTTTATAATTATGTTTTCTATTTTAGACAGTTAAATGTTTTCATTGACAATGGAGATTTTATATCTTTTAACAGTTATAATAAACTTTATAATTATTGCTATTTTTGAATATTTATATTTAAAACTTCTACTTATTATGAATGACGGTTTTTTGAAATTTGATATTTTTTTTTTGAAATATTTTAAGCAGTTGAAATGTTAAACTATTTTGACAATTTGGATTTTATATTTTTTTTTTACTGATTTAATATACTTTATTGATAGTTGGCGTTTTTAACGGTTGATGTTTGAAACTTCTAACATTTAGACAATTATTTTTTTCATGACGTTTGACATTTTATATATATAATTAAGATCTTATATTTTTCGACAGGTTTAATATACTTTTTTGATAGTTGCCTTTTTTAACAGTTGACATTTCAAACTTCTAACATTTTGCCAATTAATTTTTTATGACGTTTGACAATTTATATTTTTGACAGTTAAAAATATTTATTTTTTTTAGCAAATGAAATTCTATATTCAATCTGCCAAGAATATACTTTTTGATAATTAATAATTTTGACAGTTGATATTTGAAACATCTTCTACTTATCAGTTGACGTTTTTTAACGTTATTTTTTTATAATTAAAATTTCTGATAGCTTACGTTAAAATTCTCTACTTTATTTTATTTAAAATGTTTCTTTTTACGTGTGACATATTACATTTTTTATATATTTTTGACAGTTAAATTTTTGACAGTTTACATTTAAAAAAACTTCTACTTTTTTTGAATTAAGGGTTTTTTAATATTAAAATGTATTAAAATCCTTCATTTCGTTGTAGAAATTATTAAGGTTTTTTGACATTTTACATTTTTTTGAAAATATTTTAGGTTGTTCAACAATTTTGACAATTAAGATTTTATATTTTTTGACTGGTTTAATATACATTTTTTTATGGCGTTTGACATTTTATATTTTTGACAGTTAAACGTTTTTGTTAATAAGTGAAATTTGATATCTTCTGATAGTTAATAATAAACTTTTAATTAATTGTCTAAAATGTCAAAAAACGTAAAAGTTTATAATGTGAAAATGACGATTAATTAAAAGTTTATTATAAGTGTCACAAGATATAAAATTTCATCTATTAAAAAAACTAACAAATGTTTTTTTTTCAGTTAACAAATACTGTCAAAAATATAAAATGTCAAACGTCACAAAAAAATAAAATAGAAAAATTTTAGAAGTTTGAAACTTCAACTGTCAAAAACGGCAACTATCAAAAAAGTATATTAAATCTGTTTGTTTTATTTTCTTTTGTATATTTTTGAGAGTTAAAATCTAGAATTTCATTGGCAATTATGATTTTATATCGTTTGACAGTTGGAACATACCTTTTTTATAATTATTTTAAAGCTTTTACTTTTTACATTTAACATTTTAGATTTTGACAATTAAAATCTTGATATTTTTATGAGAATTATGATTGAGATCATTTCATAATTGTATTTTTTTAAATTGTTATATTTAGCAGTTGACATTTAAAATTATCAATTAAACTTTTTTATCGTTTTATATTTTATATTTCTGGTAGTTGAAATGTTGAACCTTTTTTTTTTTAATTTAAATTTTTGACGATTGAGATTTTATATCTTCTCATTGCTTAATTTTTTTTTTTTTTTAAATTGACATTTTTGACAGTTAACATTTAAAATCACCATTCGAATCGATTAAACATTTTTGACGTTTGATAATTTATATTTGTGGCATTTGAAATATTGAACTTTTTTTTGGCAATTTTTTTTTTTTTGCATATTGACAATTTTACTTATTCTGTCAGCCAACATTTAGAACTTATACTTTTTATCATTTTTAAGCACTTTTGTGTCTTTTTTGTCTGTAATCATTTAAAACTAATACTTTTTACATTTAATGTTTTTTCTTTCAGCTTGACATTTTTATTTTTGACAGTTGAAATATTAAACTTTTTTTAATAATTCGAAATAGTTGAGATTTTGACAGTTATGATAATATAGTTTTTAATAATTAACATTTGAGAGAGTTGACATTTAAAACTTCTCCTTTTTATAAATTAACATTTGTTTTTGACGTTTGACATTTTACCTATTTCAACTTTGGAAATGTTTTTTTATTGAGTAACCTTTTTTGACGTTTGATATTTTATATTTATGGCAGTTGAAATGTTGAAATTTTTTTTGAAAAGAAAGAATAATTATATTTTCTTCTCTATTTATTGCAATTTGATATATTTTTGGCAGTTTTTGCATATTTTTGTCATTTTCGTCAGCTAATATTTAGAACTTATACTTTTTATTTAACGTTTCTTTAGCACTTTTCAAGAAATTTCAAGAAATACTTTAATAAATAAAAGTAGAAGTTGTCAATGTCATTTGTCAAAAATATCATTGATTGAAACATAAGCATCGAAAGATATAAAATCTTGATTCTAAAACATTTCAATTGTCAACATTTGAACTGTAAAAATTTTAAAATATTAAACGTCGAAACAATCAGTCAAACAGATATAAAATTTTATATGTATCATAGAAAACCTGAAACTGTTCGAATTATAAATTGTCATACGCTAAAGAAGATTGATTGATTGATAAAAGCTAGATATTAAATGTCAACTGTAAAAACTTTAATTATTATTTGAAAAAAAGTTACAGCAAATTTAAATGTCAACTGTATTATTATTAAAAAAAGTTATAGTAAATTGAATTGTACCGAAAATTCAATCAATTGCGCGAAATAATCCAGCAGTAACGATTTTTTGATTCTATATTTTTTGTAACGCGATTAAAACGCAAATTTTTGAATATTCCCGGCGCATCCACCAGTTTTAACACGACAACGCACGTACACCTGAAGTGAATTAGCACATGCTCGGGGCGGCAAATTGCATTTCGCCTATGAACCGTGTGCGAAATGCTGGTAATTCATTTAACCGGCGTTTATTTTGAAATTTTCAGCATCGGTTGGTTAATTACGTTGCGCGTTTGTTTTCAATGCTGCTCTCGCCCTGTTTTCGCGCGACGTCTCTGCCGCCGCTGCAAGACATTATTTGTTCTGGTTAATTGATGAGAGAAAGAAAAGATAGAGAGAGAGATAGTGACTGATAGATAGATACGTAATAAGAGAGACAGAGAGAGACAGAGAGTGTTGGATTAGAATTGCAGCGTGCTGCCTCAGGATGTTATTTATGCGAGAGGGGTGAATTATGAACGAGCTGATTTACAGCGTGAGCCGTTCGTTACATCCAGCAATGTGTAAATAAGGTTGTTTTTTTTTGGGAGGGAGGAAGGGACAGAGTATTATGAATGTGCGCAGATGGACTTAATTTGATGCATTGCGCAGATAAACAATTGGTGTGAAAATTAAAAACTATACAGTAAAATATAAATTTTTATATTAATATTTCAAATATAATAATAAAGAAGGAGATGTGATGATAATTTATCACTGTAATCAAGATGTACCAGAAAGTAAACGCCTGCACAATTAAACATTTCATCAAATATAATAATAAAAAAGTATATACAGTATGTTCATTAAAGCCCTTGCTGTTATTTCTTTATAGTTGGAAGTTTTAATTAAAGGAAACCTAAATTATAGTTAGTGCTTGTGAAATACAAGAATTTCATATGAAACTAAACTTAACTGCACAATTTGAATGTACGATTTTCCATTAACGCGGAAGTTCTGCATAATTATTGCGAAAGTTTTCTGCGCTACACGAGAATAGTTAACACGATCTGTTTAAGCGTATAAAAAAGAAAGAAACGAAAATGCAAAGTCATCCTTTATTCCAAACAAGTGGAATTTAATTTCGATAAATTTTTATGGGATCTTAACCCCGGTCAAATCGAAGTCACCGCGCGTTCGGGTTGAAATCCGATTACACACAACGGCCCGTTATATTTTTAAACGCAACCCCCCCAATCTAATTACGCTTCTCCCCCTCTCTCTCTCTTCCGCAATTCCTTCGACCATTGCCATTTTTATATACACATCGATCCGCCTCCCTGGGGTCCAATCAAGCACCGGGGCCGACTTCTCCCCCATTCTACACCCCCGTAGGGCTTCGGATCGACTAAACCAAAGATAATTATATCTTGCCATCAATTACGTTTATCTTACAAGACACGTCTTTCTTTGTTCCAGTTATACACACGCCAGTCCGAAAACTGGATAAAAAAATAATATGAAATAATGTTTTCCATTAAATAGGTAAACCCAAGTAGATTGAAAAATTAAAGACTTAATATTTCTCACTGTCTTAGACTTGATTATTCTAATCAACTGTATTTTATAAACTCATATTGTTAAATAAAAAACATTAGTAAGCCACTAAATTACATTAAAATTATGAATTTTTTTTAACGAAAAATACCACAGTGATAACAAAATTATGCCCGCAAAGAAAGAATAATGTGTGTGATATAAACAAAGTTTATTTGCGTTTTTTTACAACAAAGTAAACTTCATTTATATATATCACGCCTATACATCTTTTTTATCGGATACTAGATATAAAAATATACAGGTTTAAAACTACTTGAGTTCCTAAAGATGGCGAATGCAATGTCGCTGAAACGTCGAGACAACTCTCAAACAAACACGCGAAATGTATCCCGAGAAAATCCCATGTCAAATATACAGATATGTATATATGGTTGCATATATATTACACCATCATGTGTATTTATATACATATATAAATGTATGGTTGCATACGTTGTATTAATAAAAATACATATGTGTATATGTGGTTGCGTACTTTTTTTAAAAATAACATTCAAGCAACCGCATACACACCAACATTTTAATTAATTACCATCTATGCAACCATACACACAAGCACACACCAGTATAAACCCACGCATTCATCAAACAACAATACACAACAAACAATAAACATTAATTAATACTAACTAACTAATCAGAGACACAATACACGCAGTATCTCGTGTATTAAACACCCATCTCATCAATAAAACTAAGCCTCCCTGGTTAAGGCGAGTGGATAATTTGGCTCTGTTCAATTTGCAGGTGTGAGGAATTTACGATTTACGTCCAATTAAGCTTAATGGCAGTACACAATTGCGCACCTACCTATACTCTACTAAAGACCTCCATCCATCCCCCAACCTCCACGTACCGATTCATCGGTCCGACGACAATGGCGCGTTAACGACCCATCGAAAACGAAACAATGGGGAATCGTTGCGAGGTGTCGACTAATAAAAGAGCAGAGAAAAAAAAAAACACTCGATCGCCTCTAATTTCATTGCAGCCATCTTACTACATTCCAATTACATTAGCCGTTATCTCGTAAACACGATTGTAACTTTTATACTAATTGATCGTAAACAACAGGGGTTGGTGATGGTTTCATTAAGGGAAATGTAATGAGTGTATAAAATAAATTCATTAATTGTTTACGTTTGTTGGTAGAATGAAAATATAATCATCTAATAGATTATATTGATTTAACGCCATCTATTGACTTATATAAGTAATGCAAACAAATGATATCCTAAACATTTGCACATACAAGACAAAACATATAGAACTGGTCGCTGCAAGTTTGAGAATCATCAACTTACATAGTGTTTATTATCCCATCCTAATCTCTTTGGGATTTTGTAATATTTCAATCTCTTGATTGAAACACGTGTGGCCAATGAAATAGCTTAATTAATCAGGTTTCCAGTGATTAAAACATCTGAAGAATGTATATAATTTGTAAACAGTCAAGTAATTTATTAATTTTCTGTTGAGAATACTTAGGAAACGATTATAAACATGAAAGTAGGAAATCGAAAAAAAAAATACTTAACCATTTACCTTTAACAACAAAAAAACAGAATTCACTTTTGATAAGAGGATATTTTGTTATAAAATAAAGCTGACGTTTACTAAGTTATTGATTTGTTTCTTTCAATCTAATCAATAAAATATATGTTGGTTTTTGTTAATAATATTTGTAGAACATTAAATAAAAAATTGATAAGAAATAAAAATTTGTAAAATTAACTAATTACAACTGTCAAAATCGTAGATATTCCCGAAAATAACATTAGATATTTCAATTGTTTTTAAGACACTTTTAATTTTTGAAAATATTTGAAAATAAAGTGTTTCAAAATTATCAAAAAAGAAACACTAATTGGCAAAAAATCCGAATTAAAATAATTACCGAAGAAAATTATTTGAAATGACTCAAAAAAAAAACTTCACGGTCAAAAATAGCAATTAACAACAAAAATAAACATTAGAAATTCGTTAACAATTGGCAATTGTCAAAAGCGTATAAATTTGTGGAAAAATACATTTGAAGATCACTAAATAAAAAATTGACAATTGCCAAACGTTTGTAGGTTTGGCATGATTTTCAATTGTACTTTGAAATTATTATATTTTGAAAGAGTTTAAAAATTACAATTAATAACAAAAAAACCTATTGAAAAACAAATAAATCTAGAGAAAAAAAAAACAATTTACTAGTTTTAAAAGAAGCATTTAACAATTACTTAAACGCGTAGATATTCATAAAAATTTTGAAGCTTCGTCAAAAAAAAAACAATTAATTAATTAATCAATTGTTTTTTTGGGAATTATTCAAAAAATAAAATTTATAGGAAAAAACTATTCGAGAATTTAAAACATTAATAACTTGCCATTGAGAAAAACAACAGATGTTAAAAAAAACATTTAGAAATTTAGACAATTTTTTTAATAAATAAGATTGATAATTGCCAGAAAATGAAACAATATTTGAAAAAATGATAATTGTCAAAAATAGTAGCATTTAATAATAATTGTCAGAAAAAATAAAAATTTGTAAGAAAAATTACAAACAGAACATTTGCAAAAAGAAATGATTGATAATTATACAAAAAAAGGAAGAGCAGGTTAATCCACAAATAATTCAAAAATAACTTAAAAACACTTGATGATTGTTAAATATAAAATGTTCTGAAAAAATGACAATTGGAAACGCCTAGATATCATAAAATGTATTAAAATATTTTAGTTCGTTGTAGAAAATTAAATAATAAATTTTAAAATACGCAAACATTACAACAATGAGTCTTACTAAGACTTAGTAAGACTCATTGTTGTAGATTCACGAAATGTTTTCATATTTTTAAATTTATTACCTAGATATCAACAAAAACCTTTGAAAATTTACCCAAAAAACAATTGAAAAATGTTATAACTGTATAGTTTAAGTGAAGTAATTAATTACAAAACAAATAAAAACACTATTACGTCTTTAAATTATAGAAACTTTTCAAAATCTTTAAATTTGAACGTCTTTGGAAAGGACTCTTTAAAACTTTTCTCAGGTGTTTTCAAAATCTATAAAAACACGAAATTCTTGAAATTCTCCAGTATATAAAATGTATGGTTCCTCTTGAAAGATATCAAAAACTTACAAATTTTGAAAATCTTAAACTTGAATTTCTTGTTGTATTTTTTTTATATTTTACAAATAATCAAAATATTTAATCTTAAAATTCTAGTCTTGTGATTTAAATTTCAAAGTTATTTCTTGAATCTTCTCGGCGTTAACTTCGTGGTACATTTTCATTTTTTTTTTAAATAAAGAAAACATAACTTTTTTATACCATATAAAAAGTGGTATAAAAAAGTTATAAGTTATTGTAAATGTATGTTATTTTGTATATTTTTTTTGCAGGGTTTGTAAAATCAATAAACTAAACTAAACTTACAAATTTTTGAAATCATTCATATTCTATAAAGCTCGAAATTCTTAAAATTCATCAAAATTTTATTTTATTTTGAATATGCTGAAAAAAAATTTACATTTACTATTAATATTAATTTTTTTTTTGTAATTTGGAATACCTTGAATTTCCTGAAAATAATTCCCATAAAAATTTTTAAGTTTTTACAAATTTTAAAAATTTAAAACTTTCTAATTATGAAAATTAACTATTTACAAACGTATAAATTATCAAATAGTTTTTGAATTTTAAATGCTTTGAGTTTCCTTAAAAAAAATCTTAAAACATTTACAAACGTATAGATTTTGGAAAACTTTCTAATTTCCTCAAAACGTTGACATCCATCAAAACCTTAAGGGTAATGTTAGCTCTTATAAATTTTGAATATTTTGGACCATCTAATTTTGAAAATCTTGTCAACATTAAAAATCGTATAAATTTTGGGCATTTATCTAATTCCTTAAAAATATTTACATTCCTAAAACTTTCGGGCCTGATTTTTGAGCATTTATAAAATCTTTCTAATTTTGAAAAGATTAAAAAAAAAAAAACATTTATAGACGTATAAATTTTACAATTGCTCTAAATTTCAAATACCTTTAATATCCTAAAAATGTTGACATCCGAAAAAATTGCGAGTCTAATTTCTAAGTTCTAAAAATGTTTTTTTTATTTTGATTTTTCCATTCAACGTTCAACACTGGAAATTGGGAAATTTAGAAGAAAAAAAATGGAAACTCGCATATTAATTGGTGGATTTTCAAAACCGCAGAAGTAATCGTGTTTTTATTTGTTTAAATTGACAAATATTATCAAACAAAAAAAAAAATTAGACAAAAAGCATAAATAATTGTCAAATAGGGTAGTAGCAATCTGTAAAAAATAAAAGCATTTGTAGATTTTTAGGGAAATGATTCAGAAATACCTTAAAAAGAGCTAGTGATTGTCAAAAACGCTTAATTTATGAACAGAAAGCCAAATAGAGCAAGGAGGAGCAACAATGATCGAAAGTGAACAAATGGGAGCAAGGGAGTGCGAAAGAGAACAAAAGAGAGCGAAAAAGAACAAGCTTATACGTATTCTTTAATTTAGTTCGATAAATTAACAACCAGTAATAACGTAGGTAAAAGTAAACAAACATTTAAAAGTTCGCATATAAGAAAAAGAGGAAGAGAAAGAGAGCGAAAAATAGCAAACAAGATCGAAAGTGAGGTAAAGAGAAAGCAAGACATAGAGAGAGAAGAGAGCAAGGGAGAGTCAAAGAGAACAAGGGACAGCCAGGGAGAACGAAAAAGAATATGGGATATCGAAAGAGAGCAAAAATATACAAGAGAACAAAAAAGAGAGCGAAAGAGAACAATGGAGAGCAAAAGAGAACCAGAGGGAGAGCGTTCCTTCTTAAAAAATAACAACTGATAATTGTAAAATACGTAGATAATAGCAAACAAACATTTCAAAGTTCGTACAATAGAAAAAAGGACAATGTTGAGCGAAAGTGATCGAGATAGACAGAGAGCAATGGAGAGCGAAGGCCAGCAAGAGAGAGCGAATGAGAGCAAAGGAGAGCCAAAGAGAACAAGGGGCAGCAAGAGAGAAAGAAAACATAGTAAGGGATAGCGAAAGAGAGCAAAAGATAATGAAAGAGAACAGGAGAGAGCAAAAAAAATAAGAAAAAGCAAGAGAGAGAGCAAAGGAGAGCAAGGGAGAGCGAAAGTGAGTAAGAGAGCCAAAGAGAGCAAGGGAGGGCGAAAGAGAACAAGAGGAAGTGCGTTCTTTCTTTAAAAGAAAACAATTGACAATTGTAAAACACGTAGATAATAGCAAACAACCATTTGAAAGCTCGCACAAAAGAAACAATTGTCAATAATTGTCAATAAGACTAGATTAGTGAGACTAGTGACCCGTCAATCGGCGATTGATAAATGTTCCTAGAAAACAATTGCCAATTATCGTAAAGATAATTGTCGAAAAAAAAATTAATTAACAATTTCTGGAAAAAATCCAAATTAAAAGTCAATTGTTAATTGCTAAAAACACAGAGATTAACAAAAGGAACACATGCAAAAAAAACATTTTTAATTGTCAGAACAACAGAGTGGAAAAATCAAACGTATTTTAACAAAAAAAAAAAATTAAAAAATTGCTTAAAAACAATTGACATTTACAATATAAATATAAATTGACAATTGTAATACACACAGATTTTTGTAAAAACATTTGAAAATTTGTACTTAAGTAAAATTGATAGATGTTATAAACAGTAACGATTTGTAAAATAAGACATTTAAAAGTTCCTGAACAAAAAAAACAATTGATAACTATCAAACAAGTAATAAATAGTTTAAAAAAATAAAAATTGATGAAGTTTCTTAAAAACGTGGAAATTTATGAAAAACATATATATATATATTAAGACGTTCACCGGTGGCTGACACTGAAATATTCCAATGGGACTACGTCAGTCACCGATGACTGACAGGGAGTACCTACTTGAAACTTAATATTCAGCGCCGTCAGTCACGAGTTTCGTGTTAATTGTTAATAATAATAATAATATATCTTTATTTGTTAAGTGTAAGACACGTGACTGACACATTGCCTGACGAGGTGATAATAATAATAATAATAATAATAATAATAATAATAATAATAATAGTAATAATAATAATATATCGTTATGTGTTATTTAAAAATAATGAAAATACAAATGAAACATCAAAAATAGCAATGTATTTATACAATACATAAAAATCTAGTAATAATTTAATAATTTTTTTTTGTAAATCAAAAACATGTTGATTTGTTAGAATGAATGTTTGTGAGAGTGCGACACGTGTCTGACACATTGCCTGACGGGACGAAACGCATAACTTTTGCCATTGGAGCGTTTTTATGTGTCAGTCACAGGTGACTGACTCATAAAAAACCCGTAATTTCGTCTAAAAAATGAATGGAAATTAATTAAATACGCACATTCTTACTCATTTCATAAAATAAAACTTAAAAACAAAGAAAACTTTTTTTGGGATTTGACAAAAAAAACTTGTTATAAACAATTACCAATGAATAAATCACAAATGTATAAAGAAGCAATTGTCGATTGCCTAAAAAAAAACAATTGATAATTGTCAAAAAGAGCAAAATGCGGAACAAAATATTCCAAAACAATTTTAAAACAATATAAAAATCGCGTAATTTAATTATAAAATAATAAATATATTTAAAAAAATTAAATAGACAATTATTTAAAATAGTAGGTTAATTTTTTTTACAAAAAATATTGTATATACAGGGTGAGTTTTTCTAGATGTTCTCTATGGGGATCTCGGAAACTATAAGAGATAAAAAAAACTGTTAAATGGGGAAAGAAGTGTAGATTTACGAGACGAATAAAATTCCACTTTCAAAATTTTAAAAAAAGTCAAGGGTAACTAGATATTTTGAAAAAAGTAAAAAGTGTCAATTTTTTCAAATCAATATATCTCGGTTATTATAACAGATAGAAAAAAAAAACTGTAAACAGCAAAATTTTAGATAATTTTATGCAGATTAATAATCAGAAAATTTTTATCGCCATTATTTTCAGAGTTATGACGCAAACTTGCATTTTTTTAATGGAAACCATACTCACCCTGTACAGTATACAGGGTGAGTTTTTTTAGGGAAAGTAATATTTACGATTTTATGTAAAAAAAAACAATTGAACTCAAAAATTGTTTTTATATCTAAATATTATCAGTATGAATATAAGAAGAAAAGTTTGAAAGAATTTTTTGATTATCTCTAACCGATTACGAGATATTTACGATTTTATATAAAAAAAACAATTGAACTCAAAAATTGTTTTATATCTAAACATCACCAGTAAAAATCTTAGAATTCGAATTTTAAAGAAATTTTTGATTATCTCCAACCTTTGACGAAATATTTACGATTTTATGTAAAAAAAACAATTGAACTCTAATATTGTTTTTTATCTAAGTATCACCAGTATGATTCTCAGAGGTGCAATTTGAAAGAATTTTTTGATTATATCAAATTGTTTACGAGATATTTACAATTTTATGTAAAAAAAAACCAATTGAACTCAAAAACTGTTTCAGTATGAATATTAGAAGTTAAGTTTGAAATAATTTTTTGATTATTTCTAATCGATTACGAAATATTTACGATTTTTTGTAATAAAACAATTGAACTCAAAAATTGTTTTTTTTATCTAAATATCACCAGTATAAATCTTAGAATTCCAATTTTAAAGAAATTTTTGATTACCTCCAACCTCTTACGAAATATTTACGATTTTATGTAAAAAAACAATTGAACTCTAAAATTGTTTTTTTTATCTAACTATAACCAGTATGATTCTTAGAAGTGCAATTTGAAAGAATTATTTGATTATATCAAATTGTTTACGGGATATTTACGATTTTTATGTAAAAAAAACAATTGAACTCAAAAATTGTTTCAGTATGAATATTAGAAGTTAAGTTTGAAATAATTTTTTGATTATTTCTAATCGATTACGAGATATTTACGATTTTATGTAAAAAAAACAATTGAACTAAAAAATTGTTTTTTATCTAAATATCATCAGGAAAAATCTTAGAATTCCAATTTTAAAGAAATTTTTGATTACCTCCAACCTCTTACGAAATATTTACGATTTTTTGTAATAAAACAATTGAACTCTAAAATTGTTTTTTTATCTAACTATAACCAGTATGATTCTTAGAAGTGCAATTTGAAAGAATTATTTGATTATATCAAATTGTTCACGAGATATTTACAATTTTATGTAAAAAAAAAAAAACAATTGAACTCAAAAATTGTTTCAGTATGAATATTAGAAGTTAAGTTTGAAAGAATTTTTTGATTATCTCTAACCGATTACGAGATATTTACGATTTTATGTAAAAAAACAATTGAACTCAAAAATTGTTTTTTTATCTAAATATCTCCAACCTTTGACGAAATATTTACGATTTTATGTAAAAAAACAATTGAACTCTAATATTGTTTTTTATCTAAGTATCACCAGTATGATTCTCAGAGGTGCAATTTGAAAGAATTATTTGATTATATCAAATTGTTCACGAGATATTTACAATTTTATGTAAAAAAAAACAATTGAACTCAAAAACTGTTTCAGTATGAATATTAGAAGTTAAGTTTGAAATAATTTTTTGATTATTTCTAATCGATTACGAGATATTTACGATTTTATGTAAAAAAAACAATTGAACTAAAAAATTGTTTCTTATCTAAATATCATCAGGAAAAATCTTAGAATTCCAACTTTAAAGAAATTTTTGATTACCTCCAACCTCTTACGAAATATTTACGATTTTTTGTAATAAAACAATTGAACTCTAAAATTGTTTTTTTTTTATCTAACTATAACCAGTATGATTCTTAGAAGTGCAAATTGAAAGAATTTTTTGATTATATCAAATTGTTTACGAGATATTTACAATTTTATGTAAAAAAAAACAATTGAACTCAAAAACTGTTTCAGTATGAATATTAGAAGTTAAGTTTGAAATAATTTTTTGATTATTTCTAATCGATTACGAGATATTTACGATTTTATGTAAAAAAAACAATTGAACTCAAAAGTTGGTTTTTGTCTAAATATCATCAGTATAAATCTAAGAATTCGAATTTTAAAGAAATTTTTGATTACCTACAACCTCTTACGAAATATTTACGATTTTTTGTAATAAAACAATTGAACTCTAAAATTGTTTTTTTATCTAACTATAACCAGTATGATTCTTAGAAGTGCAATTTGAAAGAATTTTTTGATTATATCAAATTGTTCACGAGATATTTACAATTTTATGTAAAAAAAACAATTGAACTCAAAAACTGTTTCAATATGAATATTAGAAGTTAAGTTTGAAAGAATTTTTTGATTATCTCTAACCGATTACGAGATATTTACGATTTTATGTAAAAAAACAATTGAACTCAAAAGTTGGTTTTTGTCTAAATATCATCAGTATAAATCTAAGAATTCGAATTTTAAAGAAATTTTTGATTACCTCCAACCTCTTACGAAATATTTACGATTTTTTGTAATAAAACAATTGAACTCTAAAATTGTTTTTTTATCTAACTATAACCAGTATGATTCTTAGAAGTGCAAATTGAAAGAATTTTTTGATTATATCAAATTGTTTACGAGATATTTACAATTTTATGTAAAAAAAAACAATTGAACTCAAAAACTGTTTCAGTATGAATATTAGAAGTTAAGTTTGAAATAATTTTTTGATTATTTCTAATCGATTACGAGATATTTACGATTTTATGTAAAAAAAACAATTGAACTCAAAAGTTGGTTTTTGTCTAAATATCATCAGTATAAATCTAAGAATTCGAATTTTAAAGAAATTTTTGATTACCTACAACCTCTTACGAAATATTTACGATTTTTTGTAATAAAACAATTGAACTCTAAAATTGTTTTTTTATCTAACTATAACCAGTATGATTCTTAGAAGTGCAATTTGAAAGAATTATTTGATTATATCAAATTGTTCACGAGATATTTACAATTTTATGTAAAAAAAAAAACAATTGAACTCAAAAATTGTTTCAGTATGAATATTAGAAGTTAAGTTTGAAATAATTTTTTGTCTATCTCTAACCGATTACGAGATATTTACGATTTTATGTAAAAAAACAATTGAACTAAAAAATTGTTTTTTATCTAAATATCATCAGGAAAAATCTTAGAATTCCAATTTTAAAGAAATTTTTGATTACCTCCAACCTCTTACGAAATATTTACGATTTTATGTAAAAAAAAACAAATGAACTCGAAAATTGTTTTTTTATCTAAGAATCACCAGTATGATTCTCAGAAGTGCAATTTGAAAGAATTTTTTGATTATATCAAATTGTTCACGAGATATTTACAATTTTATGTAAAAAAAAAAACAATTGAACTCAAAAACTGTTTCAGTATGAATATTAGAAGTTAAGTTTGAAATAATTTTTTGATTATTTCTAATCGATTACGAGATATTTACGATTTTATGTAAAAAAACAATTGAACTCAAAAATTGTTTTTTTATCTAAATATCACCAGTATAAATCTAAGAATTCGAATTTTAATGAAATTTTTGATTACCTACAACCTCTTACGAAATATTTACGATTGTGTGTAAAAAAACAAATGAACTCTAAAATTGTTTTTTTTTTCTAAGTATCACCAGTATGATTCTCAGAAGTGCAATTTGAAAGAATAATTTGATTATATCAAATTGTTTACGAGATATTTACAATTTTATGTAAAAAAAAAAAAAACAATTGAACTCAAAAACTGTTTCAGTATGAATATTAGAAGTTAAGTTTGAAATAATTTTTTGATTATTTCTAATCGATTACGAGATATTTACGATTTTATGTAAAAAACAATTGAACTCAAAAATTGTTTTTTATTTAAATATCACCAGAATTCAAAATTTTAAAGAAATTTTTGATTATCTCAAACTGTTTATTAAATATTTACGACTTTATGTAAAACAAAATTGAACTCTAAAAATGATTTTTATGTAAATATCATCAGAATAATTTTTTTAAGCCATTTTTTTGTTATTTGAAATCATTTACGAGATATTTATGATTTTATGCAAAAAACAATTGAACTCGAAAAATTGTTTTTATCTAAATATCATCAGTATGAAACTTCAAAGTGGAATTTGAAAGAATTTTTATATTGTCTTAAATAGTTTTGGAGATATTTACGATTTTATGTTTAAAAAAAAAACAAGTTTAAATTTTCTTCCAAGTACATTTTAATTGTTATTTTTTGGAATTTTATAATTGCTTCTTATTAAAAAAATCTCAACCTGCAAAAAGTATGATTTTTTTTAAATCTTATATTTTCAATTGTTTTAATAATTACATAAAGAAACTTAATCTAAATTTCAGTTTTAGTTTCTCAAACACATCAACATGAATACTCCTCTGTAAATACAAGGAAATCAAAACAGTGATTGTGATCGAAGTTTTAATGTTTATGAAGGGTGGGTGGGTGGCCTCTATCCCACCCTCCAATCAGTAAAACTTAAACGCGAATTTTACATAATTTTCTTATATCATTCGAGAAGTGTAATTATATTTCTTTTATTTCAGGTTTTATTTGTTGCGGATTTTTTTTTGAGTAATCGCCGTTTATAATATAGAGATTGGAGGGTGGGATAGGGGCCACCCACCCACCCTACATAAACAATTAAATTTAATCTAAATCTCTGTTTTATTTCCTCAAATGTATCAACAGGAATACTTCTATAAGAACAAAGAAATAAACATAGTAAGTATAATGAAAATTAATGCGCGTATGTAGTGTGGGTGGGTGGCAACTATCCCACATTCCAATCAATACAACTTAGACATATTTTTTTTTACTGAATTTTCTTTTGTCATCTGAAAGGTGTAATTATGTTTCTTTCATTTTGGGCTTTGATTTTTGTATTCATTTTCTTTGAAAAATGGGGGGGGGGGATGGGGTTTGGAATAGAGGCCACCCACCCACCCTACATTTACAATGAAACTTAAACTAAGACTCTGCCTTATTTCATCCAATAAATCAACACGGAATCCGCTAGAGATATAAAAAAACTGACACAGTGATTTTGATTGAAATTTAAGTTCATATCTAGGATGGGTGGGCCTCTAACCAATTCAATTTTTCTTGAATAAATTTGCGATAAAAAAATTCACGGTTTTACCTTTAATTTTTTAATGTATGCGTGGAATTACTGGAGTATACGTGTTAATTGCAATACGGCGCAGTCGATAGGATTTCCTGAACAATAAAAAAATAATAAACGCCAGCATTAACAATTTTCACCCGGTTCGCATAACGTAATAAATCAATACCGTACGTGAATAAAAACAATAAAAAATATTCGAAAAATCGTGACGGAAATGTACAATTAAAACTCGGCGACATTTCAACAAAGGGCAAAAAGTTTTTACGTGGAAATGCAAAATCGGGCTTCGACGATTTAAAAACGTCATCGATTTTTATTCGCCCACAGTAGTATCCCAGAAATCTATAAATACTTCCCGGAAGGAAGGAGGAAAGAAAGGATTTACGGCGCTAACAAAGGGCGGCGTTGAAATAAATCAAATTAGTCGGATTTGAACGTGAAATGCGCCGGTTGAGTAAATAATATTATCAAGCATAATCCGCTCCTAGTTATGTGCACTTATAAAATATTAACTTAATAATCTGGTAATTGAATTAAGGTGATCGATATAACGCAAGAATTATATATATTTTTCTAAATTCTAATTAGAATTAATGAAACGTCCATATATTACATATAATTATATAATTATGACTTTCTTTTGAATAAACTGTTTATTAAATAAAGTTGAATGTTACGCAAACAAAGAATTCGCGTTCTTATTTACTGCAGAGAGAAGCCTATTAAAATAAACTTTTCGTTTACATTATTATTGTACTTATTTGTTAATGTTTACCTTATTAAAAGAAAAAACAGTTTGCAACTCACGTAAATATAAAGAGATATTTATTAAATGACCCATTAAATTTTTTATAAATTAGAAATACGAGTAACTTTTTTAATATCACTCGTTTTATATTTTAATACTGTGTCGAAACTATAGTCACTATTAAAATATAAAGTCCTTGATATTAAAAAAGTTACTTGTACTTCTAATTTATAAAAACGTATCCACAATTACTACACTTTTTATGTTAATAATTAAATTATGATCTATGAATTGGTAACCCTAGATACGCCAAAATTAAACTTTTTTTTTTCTTGAATGTTGTCGTCGTTAATTGGTGGTACATTTTGATTAAAATAGTATTATTGTAGTAAAACAAAGTGAAAAGTGTTTTATTTAACTTTTTTCTTCTTCTTATTTTAAATGTGATTAATGGTGGATGCGCCGGGTAACAATTTTTCACGATGTTTTATATTCCGGTCGTTACTGCTAGGAATAAAAAAGCTTTCATTCGCTCTCTTTATGACGGCGGAACGTCAAAGTGTAAATCTCGTCTGCGTTGAGAGGACGTAATGAAATCGTACAGTTAGGATTTCACTCGAGCGTAATATTATTTTACAAGATGTTAATAAAGGTGAGATGTGTGTTTTCAACGTACTTACGTTTTATTAATTATGTTATTGTAAAATCTTTAGGTTGTTTTTTTTTGTTTTTCTGAGGCTTTAAATAAAATTTTATTTCATAGGGTATTTGATTTTCTCTTTGGTGTTCATAAAACGCCCACAGGGGAAAAATATATTTTCATTAATAAATTCTTAAGAAATATTATATAATTTTGTGTATACACCACCTGAATAGGGTCTAATGAAGCCCTCAGAAAAAAAATCCACAACAAACCCTTGGTTTGATTTCACTATTTTCATTCATCGTAAATGGTGACAAGTTGTAGATGATGCATTTGTTTTTTTAAAATATGGTGCCTACTACTAGTAACTGTCAATTATTTTTGGTAAAATTAATTGATCAAATTATTTTGAACAAAATTTTAAAAGATCTTTGTTTTCTTTATAAATTTCAATTATTTAACAAATTATTAATGAATGGAAGAGAAACTGCTGAGATATTTAAGATTCCATTAAATTTTTGTTAGAAATTTCTAAGAGCTTGATAATTTTATAAATCACTTTTTACTGTTCTTTCTTAAAGAAATTTTTAATTGTTTTTTCTTTGTGAAAAGCTCTAAGAAAAAAAACTTTTTTCCTTTTTTCTTAGAGTTTATTTTTAATTAATAATTTAATTTTATAGTTAAAACAACTGACAGTTAACGGTTGAAATTTGATAATATATAATTCACAGTTGAATGTTGAAAGTTGACAGTTAACAACTGATAGTTGTAATTTGACGGCTAACAACTGACAGTTGAAATTTGTCAGTTAACAACTAACAGATAACAGTTAAAATTTGACAAACAACAGTTAAAATTTGACAAAAAACAACTGACAGTTGACAGTTGAAATTTGATAGTTAGGCAGTAGAAATTTAACAGTGAACCATTGACAGTCAAAATTTGATATCATTCACAGTTAACAACTGACGATTCATCAATTGTCATCATATTACAAAGTTAACAACTGACAGTTGACCATTGAATATAGGTAGTTGAAGGTGAAAATTTGATAGTTAAAACAACTGACAGTTACCCGCAATTTGACAGCTATTAACTGACAGTTAAAAATTGACACTTGAAAATCAACTGGTGTTAACTGACAGTTAACAACTTTAAAATGATATTTGATTTCATTTCATCAAGTTTAATAGTTGTCAGTTAACAACTAACAGTTGACAGTTAAAATTTGATAGTTAACAACTGACAGTGTGAAAGTAAAAATTTGACAGAGAACAATTAACAGTTGACAGTAGATAGTTAAAGGTGGAAATTTGATAATTAAAACAACTGACAATTATCAGTTGAAATTTGACAGCTACTAACAGATGGCTGAAAATTGACAGTTAAAAATTAACACTTGAAAATCAACAGTTCAATTGAAAGTTTAATAGTTGTCAGTTAACAACTGAAAGTTAACAGTTGACATTTGAAAAATAACAAGTGACAATTGACAGTTTGATATTTGTGAGTTACGTGAAGATAAACTTGATTAATTAATAAATCAATTCCCAATTTTATTTCAATTCATAGATATATATTTCAGATACAAACTGACAATTGACATTAATTGACAATTGACAGTTGAAATTTGATAGTTAATAACTGACAGTTGACAGTAGAAATTTAACAAGAAACAATTAACAATTGACATTTTCCATCTGACAATTAACAATTGAAATTTGACAGTTAACAACTAACGGTTAACAGTTGAAATTTGACATTTAAAGTTAATTACTTGAATTCACAATTTATATTACAAAGTTAACAACTGGCAGTTAACAATTGAATATGGATGGTTATAGGTGGAAATTTGATAGTTAAAACAAGTGACAGCTAAAAGTTAGAATTTAATAGTTTATAACTGACAAATAAATGTTGATATTTGACAGTTAACAAATGACACTTGTAATTTGAAGCTAACAAATGAAAGTTGATATTTAACAGTTGAAAATCGACAGTTAACAACTGACAAATAACATTCTAAAGTTGAAATTTGATTCTATTTCTTCAAGTTTAATAGTTATCAGTTGAAAGTTTAATAGTTGTCAGTTAATAACCGACAGTTAGCAGTAAAAATTTGACGATTAACAGTTGAAATTTGACAAATAACTGACAGTTGACAGTTGAAATTTGCTAGTTAACAGCTAACAGTTGATAGTAGAAATTTGACACTGAACAATTAACAGTTGACAGTCAAAATTCGACATTTAGCATCTGACAGTTAATAGTTGAAAATTTAACAGTTAATAACTGACGGTTAACAGTTGAAATTTGACATTTAAAAGTTAATTTCTTCAGTTGACAATTGATATTACAAAGTTTACAACTTACAGTTGACAATTAAATATAGATAGTTAAATGTGTTTAACGGTTGAAAATTTAACAGTTCTCAGTTAACAACTGACAGTTAAAATTTGCTGATTAAAAGTTGAAATTTAAAAAAAATAACAATTGACAATTGAAATTTGATAATTAACAACTAACCGTTGATAGTAGAAATTTGAAAGGGAACAATTAACAGTTTACATTCTGACAGTTAATAGTTGAAAATTAACAGTTAACAACTGACGGTTAACAGTTTGACATTAAAAGCTAATTTCTTCAGTTGACAATTTATATTATGAAGTTAATAACTGACAGTTAACAGTTTAAAACTGACAGTTGAGTTGACGCTTAACATCTCACATTTGACAGCTAACAACTAACAGTAGAAAATTGACACTTAAGAATTGACAGCTAAAATCGACAGCTAACAACTGGAAATTGACATTTGATTTAATTTCTCCAAGTTTAATAGTTTTCAGTTTGAATTTGACAGTAAACAACTGACAGTTAACAGTTGAAATTTATTTGACGATTAATAGTTAAAATTTGACAAATAAAAACTGGTAACTGACAGTTAAAATTTTATGGTTAACAACTGACAATTGACAGTTAAAATTTGATAGTTAACAACTGACAATTGACAGTAGAAATTTGACATTAAAAGCTAATTTCTTCAGTTAACAATTTATATTATAAAGTTAATAACTGACAGTTAACAGTTGAAATTTGACAGTTTAAAACTGACAGTTGAGTTGACGGTTAACATCTGACATTTGAAATTTGACAGCTAACAACTAACAGTAGAAAATTGACAGTTAAGAATTGACAGCTAAAATCGACAGCTAACAACTGGAAATTGACATTTGATTTAATTTCTCCAAGTTTAATAGTATTCAGTTAGAATTTGACAGTAAACAACTGACAGTTAAAATTTGACAAATAAAAACTGGCAACTGACAGTTAAAATTTGATAGTTAACAACTGACAATTGACAGTTAAAATTTGATAGTTAACAACTGACAATTGACAGTAGAATTTTGGCACTTAGCTATTAACAGTTGACAGTCAAAATTCGACATTTAGCATTTGATAGTTGATAGCTAAAACAACTTACAGTTACCAATTGAAATTTGACAGCTAACAACTGGAAGTTGAAAATTGACAGTAACCAATTGACACTTGAAAATCAACAGCTAACAATTGACAGTTGACCACTGAAAGTTGACATTTGATTTCATTTCTCCAAGTTTAATAGCCATCAATTTAAAGTTTAATAGTTTCCGGATAACAACTGACAGTTAACAGTCGAAATTTGACGATTAACAATTGAAATTTCAGAAATAACAACTGATCGTTAACAACGGACAGTTAAAAGTTGAAATTTAACAGAAAACAACTGACGGTTGATAGTTGGAATTTGCCATTTAAAAGCTAATTGACAATTGACATTAAAAAGTTAGCAACTGACAATTGAATATAGATAGTTAAAGGTGGACATTTTTATAGTTAAAATAACTGACAATAACCGGTTGAAACTGGGCAGCTAACAACTGACAATTGAAAATGGACAGTTAACAATTGACATTTGAAAATTGACAGTTAACAACTGGAAGTTGACATTTGATTTCATTTATACAAGTTTAATAGTTGTCAATTAAAATTTGGCAGTTAACAAGTGACAGTTGACAGTTGAAATTTGATATTTAATAATTGCCACTTGACAGTAGAAATTTGACAGTAAAGAATTAACAGTTGACAGTCAAAATTTGACAGCAAACAATTAACAGCTGACAGTCAAAATTTGACAGTTATCAGTTGAAATTTGACATTTAACGTTAATTTCTAGAAATTTTGACAGCTGACAACTGACAGTTGAAAATGGTCAGTTAACAACTGGGAGTTGACATTTGATTTCGTTTCTCCAAGATTACTAGTTATTAGTTTAATAATTGACAGATAACAATTGACAGCTAATAGTTAAAATTTGACGATTAATAGTTGAAATTTAAAAAATAACAACTGACAGTTGACGGTTGAAATTTGCTAGTTATCAATTGACAGTTGACAGTAGAAATTTGTCAGACAATAATTAACAGTTGACAGTCATAATTTGACATTTAGCATCTGACAGTTAACAGTTGGTACTTAACAGTTAACAACTGACAGTTAACAGTTGAAATTTGATATTTAAAGTTAATTTCTTCAGTTGACAATTGATAGTACAAAGTTAACAACTGATAATTGACAATTGAATATAGACAGTTAAAGGTGAAAATTTGATAGTTAAAACAACTGACAGTTATGAGTTGAAATTTGACAGCGGTTGACAGTTGAAAATTAACAGTTAACAACTAGAAGTTGACATTTGATTTCGTTTCTCCAAGATTGATAGTTATCAGTTTAATAATTAGCAGTTAACAACTGACAGTTAAGAGGTGAAATTTGACGATTAACAGTTGAAATTTGAAAAATAACAACTTACAATTGACAGTTAACAACTAACAGTTGACAGTAGAAATTTGAAAGGAGACAATTAACAGTTGACATTTTTCATCTGATTGTTAACAGTTGAAATTTGACAGTTAACAACTGACAATTGATAACTGGAAGTTGACATTTGATTTGATTTCTCCAAGTTTAATAGTTGAAAATTGACGATTAACAGTTAAAATTTGACAGTAAATATTTGACAGTGAACAATTAACTGTTGACAGTCAAAATTTGACATTTAAAATCTGACAGTTGAAATTTGACAGTTAAAAGTAATTTCTTCAGTTGACAATTGATATTACAAAGTTAATAACCGACAGTTGAATTTAGATAGTTAAAGGTGGAAATTTGATGGTTAAAACAGCTGCTCAGTTACCGGTTAAAATTTGACAGGTAACAACTGACAGTTTAAAAATGACTGTTAAAAATTTACACTTGGAAATCGACAGTTAACAACTGAAGTTGACATTTAATTTCAATTCTCCAAGTTTGATAGTTATCAGTGAACAATTGACAGTTGACAGTCAAAATTTGAGAGTTAACAGTTGAAATTTGACATTTAAAGTTAATTTCTTCAGTTGACAATTGAATATAGATAGTTAATAGTTAACACAACTGACAGCTAGGAGTTGAAATTTGACAGCTAACAACTGACAGTTGAAAATTTACAGTTAAAAATTGACAGTTAACATCTGGAAGTTGGCATTTGATTATTAGTTTAGAAATTGATAGTTAACAACTGACAGCTGAAATTTGTTAGTTATCAACTGACAGTCGACAGTAGAAATTTGATATTTAGCATCTGACAGTTAACAGTTAAAATTTGACAGTTAACAACAGACGGTTAACAGTTGGAATTTGACATTTAAAAGTTAATTTCGGCAGTTGACAATTGATATTACAAGTTAACAACTGACAATTTACAATTGAATATAGATAGTTAAAGGTGAAACATTAATAGTTAATAACTGACAGTTAACAGTTGAAATTTGAGAGTTTAATGTTGAAAGTTCACAGTTAACTCCCTGACAGGTGAAATTTTTACAGCTAACAACTGACAGTTGAAATTTGACAGTGGAAAATCGACAGTTAACAACTGGAAGTTGAAATTTAATTTAATTTCTCCAAGTTTAATAGTTGTTAGTTACAATTTGAACAACTGACAGCTAAACGTTGAAATTTAACGATTATCAGTTGAAATTTGACAAATAACAAACTCACAGTTGACAGTTAACAATTGACAGCTAACAGTTGCAATTTGACAGATGAATGTTGAAATTTGACAGTTAACAACTGATAGTGATAATTTGAAGCTAACAATTGAAAGTTAAAATTTGATAATTAACAATCGACAGTTAACAATTGGAAGTTGATATTTGATTTCATTTCTCCAAGTTTAATAGTTGTCAGTTAAAATTTGATAGTTAACAGTTGAAATTCTATAAATAATAACTGACTGTTGAAATTTGATAGTTAATAACTGACAGTTCCAATTTTATTAATTTGTTGTGTGAACATTTCCAATTGCTTTTGTTTGTTGATCTATTTATTTTTTTAGTAAATTTCCAATTGTTTTTGTTTTGAAAATTCTTAACTGTCCTCTTTTAGTTTGCACTTTTTTCTTTGGGAAATTTTCTAGCATCTCTCTTTTAAATTAAATTTTAATTCTCTTATCTGTAAAATTTCAACTATAATTTGTTCCAATGAAATTTCATTTTTTTGAAGAAATTTAACTGTTTTAAAGCAAACCATTTGCTTAACTAAATAATAGTAATAACATTTATGTTTCTTTAGGAACAAGTTTTCAAATATTTGTTTAACACAATTTCACATTTTTTCCTGTTCAATTCTAACTGTTTCTATAGTTTTTAATTCTGATTTTTTACTCTAGTAAATTTCTAACTGTTGTCTTTTTTATTTCGACTCTTTCTGTTTGAAACAAACTAAATTTTTTTGATAAGAAAGGTAAGAAATGAATTTACAATTCATTAGGATACATCAATATAACGCTACGGTTATGCGTATTTTATTGGGATAGGTTAAGAATACGTTAAGCCAATATAAAATATATTAGGTTATGTTGAGCATACGTTAAGACAATAAATAACTTATTGAGATAGGTCAAGAGTACGCTATGTTAATTCATAATCGATTGCGATAAGCTAAGAATACGTCAATTTAATAAATAATTCATTGCGATTTGTTAAAAAATTACGGTAGGATAATAATATTTTTACTTATTCTACTAATTCTAGTTGAAATTTCCATCTGCACCAGGTTAAGAAATTATAGAATAATGAAGTTTGCGACGCAGTTTATCTAAATTGTTTTGATATTGTCGCATCATATTCCAAACATATATTATAGGGTCGACTTCTATGGACGAACTATTTAACTTTATACAGTTCGAGGAAGTCTGTAGTTATATTGTTGGTATGAGGTCGAGCATAATGTTCCTTTTGGATGGTCCCGGATGAATGGAAACAGAAAGGGGGTTCCTGAACTGTATTAAAGCGCTCGGAATTAATATTAAAGATGACCTTCCTCGTATATTACAAACGAAAATTTTACAGCATAAGTGACAATTTTAAACATTTAGATTTTACAATTTATTTAAAATTCATATTTATCTGCCATATTATTGTTGCAACAGAATAATCACGAATTTTACAATTTTAACAAATTAATTAATATCAATTTTAATTGATTCGCAATACAAACTGGATTAATTTAAAACGAATCAACTTCCTTTATTTATTTTACGTGCGTTATTGGAATTATGTAATGTAATACTGGTATTGTGTAAACAATTCAATCGAATCGTATTTAATTCAGTAATTGCTTTAACCGCAACACTCGACTCGATTAATTAATTTCGAATTACACACGTGTTGCTGCAATCATCAGAGTTAAAACAAAAGCGGATAAAAACTTATTTGTATAAAAATAATCTATATGTTTTAAATAAATTATTAACAAAAAAACAATATTAACGTGTAGATGAACTTTCAATTTCCAATGTGTGCGATTGAATTAAACAAGTTAGTAACACTCCGTCGCATTCAACAAACCGACGCACAGGTTATAACTAAAGCCCCTGTGCACGGAGGTTAATTAGTGTGCTCCGTCTATTTCGGGCCCGGCGCATCCACCATTTCCGCGGAATGTATTTCGAAACTCTCGCCCCGAGTGATTGGACCATTGTATGACCTCACACGGACGATAGGAAGCTATCCATTTGTAAAGTTATAACGATCAATTATTGCCAACGGCCATCAAATTACAAATTTACAGTTGGATTACCTTAAATGAACTTGAATTACCATTGGATGACCTTGAGAAATTCAATTAATTTTGAATGGCCGTTAGACGACCTTATGAGATATAAAAACTTAGTAATGTTTATTTATGTTTATCACGTTATCAAATTGTTCGTTTAACTACTTAAAATCTTCAGCATATTATTGATAATTAGTAATAAAAAATTAACTGATTAACTTAGAGAACCATTTAACTTGAATAACATTGAATTTCCTTGGATGACCTTGCATGACCTTGAACGATAGTTATGACAATGAACTATCATTTTCGGTCCCTGATTCCCTGTAGTATTGGAACCTTCGTATTAATTATTTTATCGTCCTATCCAAATCATGCCATGGAAACAAAAATCCATGGTTTAAAAGTGTCTATAACGTCATAGGAAAACAATTGTTAAATATAGATTTTTCGATAAATGAAGGTACAAAAAACTCAAATGACCTTGGTTAACGTTGGATGACCTTGAAGTATGATCAGACGATCCCGAATGACATTTTGGATGATTGTTGAACGACAAGAACCTCGGAAGTTTTATCGAATGAAGTTCCTTTCGTTGCATGACTTGACTTATGACCTTAAATGTATTGAAAAATAATTCCTTCTTCTTCTTCATTATATGTTAATTATTTTTATTAAATTGTTCCCTTTTGTAATTAAAAAAAAAATCTGTATAGATTAAACGTGTTTAGAAATTTCAAAGAAAACAAGTGAGCTATTAACAAATTGTTGATAATTAGCAATAAAAAATGACTGGAGAATGGCCTAGTCATCTTAAATATGGTCGTTGTATAATCCTAAATAACATAACAATGAATGACCTTGAACGTCTTTTGCATAACCTTGAATGGGATCTAGTTTACCTTGAATAACCTTTGATTGACCTTGAACGCTAGTTATATGACCTTGAATTATCGTTTTAATTTCCATCAGACCTTTCGTGTTAGTGATTTTATAAAATTTTACAAATTATTCCATGGAAACAAAAAGTCATGGTATAAGTGTATCTACAACGTCATGCGAAAACCATTGTTATATAGATTAATCGATAAAAAAAATCGCTATTGACAATTATAAATAAACTTGACTGATTATTGAATGACCTAGCACTAGATGACCTTAAAGAATCTTCAGACGATTTCGAATGATCTTTTATGACATTTGCATGACAAGAACTTCGGAAGATTTATCGGATGATAACCTCTAGATACAAATAAACCGATATGGGAAAACATGTTGTGGACATGTAAGGGGAAATAAGTGTACCCAAAATGATCTTGATTAGCCGTTGGATGAAATTATAATAATCATTGTTTAAACTTAAATGACCTTGTATTAACTCCAGATAATCACTGATGCACTTTGATGTTCTGTAGATGACCTTGAATTATTGAATCATTGCATCGCCTTAAATAATTCTGAATGACCGTTGCATAATGAACGTTCGTCGATCTTAAACGATTATTGGAATGACCTTAAATGGTTTTGAATGATGGCCTTAAATGAGGATGAATAACCATTGGATAATATCATCTAATGATTATTTTATGGCCTTGAATGATCTTTAGATGGTCTTTACACGTGATTTATGACTTGAATATTCAAACTTAATTAGGTTATTTATTTTAATCGTTTTAATCAAAAACAATTCTTATTGACAATTAAGGAGAAATGGATGTGCTTAACGTTGGATTGCACTGACCGATCATTGAATGACCTAGCAATAGATGACCTCGAAGGATCATTAAACGATTCCGAATGACCTTTCGGATGATTGTTGCATGACAAGAATGAAGGAGGATTTATCGTATGATGACCTTTAGTAACCTTAAATGATCTTTTGATGACTTGAATAATCCTGATTGATGTCAATGAATATTTGTTTATCGATATAGAAAACGTATTGTGAACAAATCAAGGAAAATAAGTGTACTCGAATGTATACTTCAAATGACCTTGATTAACCATCCAACCTAAATTGATCATTGTTAAAAACTTAAATGATCTTGGATTTCCCCACGATAATCATTGATGATCTTCTGTAGATGACCTTGAATTATATTGTTGTGGACTTGTAAGGAGAAATAAATGTACTCAGATGTATACTACAAATGACCTTGATTAGCCTTTGGATGACCTAAAATAATCATTGTTTAAACATAAATGACTTTGGATTACCTCAAGAAAATCATTTATGATCTTTTATGTTCTGTAGATGGCCTTGATTTATATGATCATTGCATCGCCTTAAATAATCCTGAATGACCGTTTTATAATCTCGATTATGCATGATCTTGAACATCCTTTGGATGAGCTTAAGAGTCCTTGAACGCTAGTTATATGACCTTGAATTTCAGCAGTATTATACCTCTCGTGTTACTTGTTTTATGATCATTTACAAATTATTCTATGGAGACAATAATCCATTGTATAAACGTATTTATAATGTCCTACAAAAACAATTGTAATACAGATTAATCGATAAAAAATCGTTGTTGACTGATCATTTTATGACCTAGCAATAGATGACCTTGATGAATCATGATACCATTTATCGAAAGATAATCATTGTTTATTTAATGACATTGGATTACATCAAGATAATCATTTATGGTTTTTGATGTTATGAATGAAGGTTCGACAAACTTAAAACGATCTTTAATGAAAACAATTATTAATAAACATATTATTGATAATTAGTAATGAAAATTATTTTAAATATGATCGCTGCATGACTTTGAATAGCCTTTTGATGACCGTGAACGCTCGCTATGTGACCTGGAATGATCGTTTTATGACCTTAAATTCGTGCAGTAATAAAAACAATAGTCATATAGAATAATCAATTAAAAAAATACATGTTGACAACTAGGATGACATTACAGTACTCAAATCTGTAATTCAAATGGCCTTGGTTAACGATGGATTGTTCATTGAATGACCTGGTGATAGATGACCTTGAAAAATTATTGGACGATCTCGAATGATGACTTTAAGTAACCTTGAATAATCGTTGGATGACTTAAAAAATCAACTTAAATCCCCGACTGATGTTCATTAGAAGACCTTTGATGTTCGGTAGATGACCTTGGATGATAAATGATGATGCTGATCAAATGGTTTTAAGTTTATCTTGACTGATCATTGAATGGCCTAGCAATAGATGACCTTGATGAATCATTGGACGACCTCGAATGAATATCTTTTTGAATGATTGTTGTATGACAAGAACCTCGGAAGAGCTCTTGAATGACGACCTTAAGTAACGTTGAATGATCGTTGAATGGCTTAAATCAACTTAAATCACCGACTTATGACTATTAGATGACCTTAGATGTTTATATATATAATATATGATGATAATGATCAAATGGCCTTAGTTAACGTTGGATTACCTTGACTATATAACAATATATAACCTTGAAGAATCGTAGGACGATCTCTAATGACCCATGGAACGATTGTTGAATGATGATCTTAACTAACCTCGAATGATTGTTGTATGACTTAAATCAACTTAAAGTACCTACTAACGACCTTTGATATTCTGTAGATATCAACACCTTGAATTATACAGATGACCTTGAATTACGCGAATGGCTATTATATAATCTCGTATCATCGTTGGATTGGTTTGAAATAATCTTGAAAAACGATTGTTGGTATTATCTTCATTGATAGTTGTGTGGTCTGAATGACCTTAGATGGCCTGGAATGGTCGTTGGATAACCTTATAAAATTAATTTCTTTTTGTTAAAACATTGTTTTTTAAAAATCAATTCTCTAACCATAATTACAACATCCTAGGAAAGCAATTTCTATACAGATAAATCGATATAGAAAACGAGTTCGGAGCAAGAGGAAATACAGGGTGTCCCATTTTAATCCGCCAGTAGCGATAATTCTGAAACTTTGCATTGAATCAAAAAGTGTTCCAAATGAAAAGTTAATGGTTCTGAGGGGGACATCTGATGCCGTAGACTTTGCCCCCCCAGCCCCCCAAGGGGGGCGGGAACAGGGGGCAACTTTAAAATTTTAAATGGAAACCCCTATTTTTTATTGCAGATTCTAATAGACGGTTAAAAAGTATGTAAGTTTTATCCGAAACATTTTTTTATTGGTCGAG